>VZRR01008165.1:0-45151 GCA_013398015.1 Oreocharis arfaki | reverse complement strand
ACCAGCGCGGGGGGCAGCGAGGGGGGGGGGAGCGCTCGGCTGCTCTCCCGCCCCCGAAAGCCCTGGAGAAGTGCCCGGAGCCCGGGAGGGTGACAGGTTTGCTCTTGCCTGGCACACGGCAGGGGAGCTGCCGCTAGGCATTGCCACCTGTGCCGGAGGAGCGGCCTCTGCCGTGCCTGGGCACCAGGGGAGGGAAGGGGAAGGGGAAGGGGAAGATCCTGCGGGATGCACACCGGCCACTGAACCTTCTCCTGCCCGTGCCCCGTGCAGCTGCTCTCCCCCAAGTCCCTCTCATCTCCTGTGGGGGCTACACCGGCACAGGCTCGCCATGAACAAGGTGTCCCAAAAGCTTCAGGCTTTGTTTTCCAAAATAACCCCCGATGCTGTTACACGGGTAGAACATCCACCCAGCAAAAGCCTAACCTTTGCTGCCCTTAACGTGCCCACTTTGCTGCAGAGACTCTGTGGAAGGGCTGGGCAAGGACAGGTACTGACTCTCAGTCACACAGGGGTGCAGCTCAGGCTGGACACTGCTCCAGCCAGGCTGCTTGAAACGCAGGGAAGGCTCAGTGGCAGAGATGTGAAAACAACAGGAAAATCAAAGCCTGAGACTACAGGAGCAATTAGACCAGCCTCGGAATATATTTGAGTCAAATCAATCCATACAAGAATTGCAGTCACGGTGTGCTGGTGCCCGCACTTCTCCCTCCCTCTCTCCCTCCCTCCCTCCCCACCCCAGGCTGAGATCCAGCCTCACTGTCTGCTTCATCAGAATATGCACAAAGTGCAGTGACAACACATCTCCTAAGATGCTTTATCAGTTTTGCAACGTCCCAGTTCATCTTCCTCTTGTGGATCCATTTCTATATTGATGTTTTTATTCCCCTCTCTCTAGGCAGGGCCCATGAGATTAAACTATTTTATTTACAAAGACATTGGGGTTGCAGCTCCTAACAATTAAGTCAGCCCAGATGGAACTTTGCTGGTGCTCTCAGATTGATGTGTGAACAGAGCAATCGGCCTCGAAAGCGATTCCGGAGCAGCTGGGGGGAATGGCTCAACCCCATCTCTATAAACCACTCAATAGCTGTTGCAACTGGAAAAAAATGAATTGGGGTGGTGGGAGGCACCAATGTGCAGAAGGGAGAGATTATGAGGCAGCAGAAGGAGTGATGGATAAAACCAGGAGGAGAAACTTTGCCAACAGGGCTCACCTTCAAAGGTTGGTGCTCCGGAGTGGTTCGTGCCTCCTGGGAACTCACAGGCTCCTGGGAGCTGCCCCTGCTGCATCTCCCCCATCCAAGCCGGGCACACAAGGCTCCAGCACGTGTCCCCGTTGGATGCTGTGCCTCCCACCAGGTGAAATAAGTCCATCGGAGCGCCTCAGGCTCCTTAAACACCGGAGCTGAAAAGTCACCTGCCTATTCAGGCCAGTATAAATCTGGCACACTATTGCCTCTCCCTGACAGCAACCTCATCCAGCGCCAGCATTCTTCCCAGCATCTCTGACATTTCAGAATTATATTTAGAGACCTGGATGTGAATTTAATTTTGAAGTTTTCCACAGCACCCTGTCATATAAATATTCTGCAGTGCCTGCTGCAGGGGTGTCGGTGTGGAGCGAGCCCGTGCCGCTGCCTCTAATTAAACGGGCCCAAGGAAGGACACTGAAGAGTGCTGGAACCATCTTAAAAGTCAGCACGTGTCTCCCTATTAATTCTCACCCTGATCTTTTGCATAGCACTATCGCCAGGCTAATTAATCACCAGTGTGAGCTCGAGCATTAATTGGAACAATGAATCATTTTTTTGTCTGTTCCTGGCCACTTCTAGCCTATAGGAATGCAGCTACTGCCATTACTTTATTATAATAATGTAATTATTATAAATATAAAGCCAGCAGCACGCACTACATTTGGTAGGCATTAAAAAAAGACGTGGTATTTGGCCTGGAGCATTAACAATCTGGTGCATGTTCAGGAGAGTGATGGATGCAGCCCACTGACAGACTGGAAACGTGCTCCCTGAATCACTTTAACTCAGGACACTTTATGAAGGTGCTGGGGAAAGCACAGGTTTCAGGGACCCAGTGTCTGGATCAACATGCTTCGGCAGGTCTTGGCCACTCGTGGCTTGTTGGGACTTCCAGGGCGCCCAGGGTTGGAAATGTCTCCAGGAACTGCATGAGGGGAGGAGAAGCTGCTGATGGAGCTGTTCGGAAGGATCTGATTATAAATGCATGGAATGACTCAGGCGCACCCTGCGTCCTGCCCAGGAGGAGCACCTGCATGCACAATGCCTGGCTGGGATGTGGCAGTGACAGCTCCGGCCCTGGGGTCAGGACTCACCTCTGGTGTCAGGCTGGCAGAAGCACTCCGGGCTTCGGATGCTGAGAAACACAAAGCCACAAGGATGAAAACAGAGCTTTTTAGGGAGAAAACAAAAGCTAAAATGTGAACAGCTATAAACCCCCAATTTGTCACCCAGAGGATAGCAAGTATTTCCTTTCCTTGCCAGCCTGGAGGCTGGGGAGAAGCAGAAGTGGGTGAAGGAGAGCTCAAGGTGAGGCTCGTTACTTACTGCTGCCCGTTACTTGCTGATGAATAAGCAAACCCCCACATCATGTTTTTCTCCAGGACAGGAAAAGCTCTGGAGTGTTTAGCAGGCTGGGCAGTTGTTCTTTTCCCCCTCCTGGGGTATGTTTTACACGCTCTTCCAGCGAGACACAGGCCCACTATTAATTGTTCACACACATAAAACACATGGAATTCTCCTCCACCCCCACTCAGACCCAGCAGACCGAGTGGGGGAGGGCTGGAAAAGTCACCTAACGAGACAGAGGTGAGGGGAATAATATAAGAAAGATCTAAAAGGATTTGTGTTGGTTTTTAAAAAGATGTAATATACTTCTCTGTGCTAGTTTAAAAGCACAGGCTTGTTTGAATTTCCTAGGGAAGGCGGGAGCATGGGGCAGGAATTGGCAGGCTCCAATCTGGCTGCTTTTCCTTATTATGAGAAAATCCACTCTGGTCTTGTGCGAGGGTATGAATTCTCCATCTCATATTGTGTTTGCACAGAAGCGTGAAATACATCCCGAGCACTGGTGCCCGTCCCCAGAGCACAATGTGAGAACAACGAGGGCACTGAGAACAGGGCCGCTGCTCCTCCAGCGCCCGGGCTCTGCGCTGCATTCACCACATCCATGGGGCTGAAAAGGAGAACCCGAGGCACGTATTTCCTCCCCAGTGCTCGGGGGCCCTGGGCCGTGAGCTGTCGTCCCTGTGGGAAGCTCCCGCCTTCCTTTCCGTAAACGTTCCCCCCGCTGCTGCTGAATCACCAAATAATCGGGAGACCCGTGGGAAGGGAATTAAAGGGTGGTTATCACGCTGCCGAGTTCTGCTCACTTTATTTGTTTTAAATGACCATGGAAGCAAAGGGGGAGAAAAGAAAACACACAAGTGGAAACTTAATTGAGCTGCTGAAATGTCTTTAAAGGAGCATTCTGGGCTGGATTGCGATGCCTCGGCTCCCACTGGCGGCATTTGCTCACATGAATGGGCAGCTGATGAGGCAGTGCGGGACCTTTCTCTGAGCGATCTGTGTCTCCTGCTGCGCCTTTGGAGCAAAGGATGGGCACAGACACCCAGCTCTGGGGGCTGGGGGCACTGCATGTCCCAGAAAGAGGCAGGATGGGAGTGGGCTGCAGGTACATTGCTTTGGGCTACAGGGGTCTGAGTCCTTGTTTCACGGCAGAGTTTGCTACTCCAAGGGGAATATCCATGTTGGAGTACAGCTTTTCTCTCCTGGAGCCAAAGACCATCTGCCCTGGCTCCACTTCTGGGCAGGAGGAAAGGGGAACCCACTCCACTTGTCACAGGCACCAAAGTGCAGGTACGAGGTGACAAAACCACCTGAAGCCACAAAGTGGCCTTGATTAGATGCTGTCACAGGGTGGAGGTTTGGGAAGGGCTTCCAGAGGGGCTGCAGAGCCCATGGAGGATTTATGGGGCAGGAGAGCACATCAAAGAGCTGGGCTGCAGCTGGTCCAGGACAGAAGCACGATCGGAGGGACAGGAACGGTGCCACAGGAACAGAAGAGAACTTCCTATGGAGGTGGCCGGCAGAAAAGGACAAACTGTGGGGAGCAGACTCTGGCAGAGAAGAGGGAGGAACTGCCCTGACCAACCGGCTGGAGCTGGAATGCATGAGAGGGGGCAAAGAAAAGCCAAGATGTGGAAAGGCAGGTCCCATAATCCAGCACAAACCAAGCCACTCACACCTGGGGGAGAAGACAGGGTGGGACCGTGTGGGAAAAGGGGGCTCAAGAGATCCAGTGTGGGAGCCCAGGGATCTGCAGGGAACCTGCTGGACCTGCTGGAGCAGCCACACTCCAGCTAATCTCTGAGTGGAACAGAACTTGCCTCTGGCTTGTTACACCCCATTTTATTGTGAGTCCAATATGCACCCAAGTAAATAAAAATGGGTTCTTCTCTGTTCAGTCTTCTTCTGGATCTTAAAATCCTGTAATGTGCAGGAAACTCTATGAAAGACCCTTGGGAAGGATCCCTGCATTTTCATGCCTGAGTTCCAAGTCCTGTGCAAATCCAAATGAAGCAAATGGGAGGAGGGAGAGCTGAGCTGCTCTGCCCTGCTGTGTGCATCCCTTACACTGGCCCAGCACTGCTCAAAGGAATGGATCAGCTCCTTTCTGATTCATTTGTCCAATCTCCTCCCCATGCATGGGCCAACTCCAGCCCAGGAGCAGTTCTTGGGATGCCCTGTCTCTTGCTCGGTTCCTCCTGCCCCTATCTCCATGTCCCAGATGTTTTGTTGGGTGCCTTCCCACCCCAGGATCTCCCAGGAGCCTGGTGCCCTGAAACCCAGTGAGATGGGCTACACATTCCACTTGGGCTGGGAAGATAACGAAAAGGGCAGCCAGGGATGGGAAGGGGGATGGAGATCTTCCTGCACACCTCCTGCTCCACTGGCTCTCACTAGGTCAGCACTTTGTGGGAATTGCTGCGTTGCCGGACGTTGATTGGGCATCTGACAGGAGATAAATAAAGCAAATAAAGCTCTTATTTCTGGCTATAAAAACAATAATGAAAAGCAGAGAAGGATGTGGGGATAGGCTGCCCAAGGCCTTCCAAGGCCACACTGAGCCGACTGCAGCAGGAACTACCTTCAGCTGCCTTCCCTTCCTGTTCCCTCCTGCCTGTGTGCCATGAGCAGCAGCCCTGAGCTGGAGCACTTGGATGACGCTGTGTACAGTGAGAATTCCTCAGTTCCTGTCCAAGGCACTCCCTTTGGCTTACTTTGCCCTGCCAAGCTGCCCAGCCCCGACCCTCCTCCACAGCTGTCAGTGCAGAGCCGAGCCCACGGTGAGACCAGGGCAGTGCACAGCGGGGCAGCTCCGGCCTCTCCGCACGGGCCAAGTCACTTCCTTTTCATGACAACTCCCCTGCCTCCAGCGCGGCACGGAGAGCTCTGTTCCTGTGCCAAAGGCTGCGCAGGCCTCTCTCCCCGAGGCACAGCCCTGCCTGTCCTTTCAGCTCCTGCACAGCTAAAGACCAAGGTCTGAAAATCAACCACGTCCTTCGTGCTCTGCTGTACTAGCCCGGGGATATTTGGCCAGTTCTGAGAAGTTCTGAGATTCTCTGAGATGTATTTCTGCAGGGAGAGTTGCTACACAGCTGATTTCTGCAGGGAGAGTTGTTACACAGCTGACAGCAGAGGAGCTGCCTTTGTCCCTCCCTCCAACAGTGACACCTCTACTCTTGGGAAGTGCTGCAAAAGGGGCAGATCATAGAAAATCACAGAATCCCAGACTGGTTTGGGTTGGACGGGTCCTTGAAGATCAGTTCATCCCACACCTGCCATGGGCAGGGACACCTTCCACTAGCCCAGGGTGCTCCAAGCCCCAGTGTCCAGCCTGGTCTTGGACACTGCCAGGGATCCAGGGGCAGCCACATCTACTCTGGGCACTCTGTGCCAGGGCCTCATCACCCTCACATGGAAGAATGTCTCCCTAATATCCCATCTATCCCTGCCCTCAGGCAGTGGGAAGCCAGATCCTACCATGCCCACACCTCCCAAAGCCAGGTGACAGCTGCAGATTTGGAGGGTGAAAGGAATATTTATAAACAATTCCCTGGGTTTGTAACCTCATAACCAGGGATATAAATGAGCTCCTGGGCTGCCCCATGAGAGGTCTCAAACAACCCACAAACCTGAGGATTGGTGGCAAAGGTCTCATCCTGTGGTGCTGCCATCCTGGGAATGCTGGCACTGCCCTGTGCACACCTGGCTCTGGATAAACCTGCAGCTCCAGCTCAGTCCACTGCAATCAGAGCAGCTCTGTTCCCTGCTGGGATCCAGGCTGGCAACTGAAAAGAAACATTCAAAATGTGCATTAACACCGTTTTAGGGGGTGTCCAGTACCACAGGGACAGTGTCCAGCACCACAGGGACAGTGTCCTGCCTGGCTGACACACGGTGGCACAAAGCAGAGCTGCATGACTGTGGTAAGCTGCAGCTCAGGCCTAGCTCTGACTCATAAAGCCAGGAACAGGAGTTCTTCCCAAACAACAGCGCCTTCAGCCCCAAAATTGCTGCAATCCACGTGGGAAAACCTCCTGCCGGACGTCGGAAGGCCAAGGAGTCAATTCCTGATCCAAAGGCCAGCAAGCTGCCTCAGCACCACAGGGCATGATCTGGTGACAGTTGTGCAAACACCTGCACCAGCAGTGACACACACACCTATGCATTCAACATTTCTGTTTTCCCAGGTCTCAGTTGCCAACATAATGGATTGGGAATGCACATTTAAGATGGAAAGCATTCCTGGAAACTGGCTGTTCTTCAAAGGCATATTTACTGGATGTTCCAATAGCCAGGACTCAATAAACAGCAATATTACACTGGCTAAAAATATCTGGGATAAAAGAAGAGTGAGACTCCCATTGCCATTTTATTTAATATTTTTATCAATGATCTAAATGACTCTGTATAAATCCTTGTCATGGGGAAGTTTGCAGATGCCAACGAGATTGGTGGGAGGGGAACAAGAAGCAGGACTGGGCTATCAATACACCAGGATCTGACATGAGTGAGAGCTGGCTACACACCAGTGAAATGTGATTTAAACAGTCAGATACAAGGTAAGAAATCTGAAACCAGAAACACAGGTTACACTCACAGGATGCTGCCTCGGGAAGGAATAGTTTGGAAAAGGACTTGGAGGCCATTGGAGATTTGCCATAGCCCTAAAGCTGCCATAAAGGGGGGTTGTGGTCCCTCAGTGCTTAGAGGGGACAGTGGATGACCCAGCAGGAAGGGCTCCTTCTGGCACACAGCTCCAGGAACCTGCTGGAAGGCCATGTTCAGGCTCTGTTCCTTCCTTAACGGAGAAAGGGAAAATACAGGAGTGGCTCTGCAAAGCCAACAGCGACCCTGGGGCTGGGGAACAGGAGCTGCCCAGCGTTCTCCTGAAGGAGCCCAAGGTGTCAGCTTGTCAGGGGTGTGACTGAGACAGGACCTGGCCACTGCTCTAGGCATGGACTGGGATGGCGGTTGGTGGGGAAGGCTTTTGGGAACAATGATACCTCTTCCGAGACAACTGCAAATTTAACCTTGAAGTGAAACCTAACAGAAACAGCCATGGAGGACGTCCAGCACTGGAAGAGCTTCCCAGGGCACCAGGTGAAATGATGAGGTCAGGTGTTTTCCAGAAGGGGCTCTTTACCTTACCTCTGGGAGAAATTATACGGGGGGTTGGTTACACCACACGTGGCTGTGGGAATCCCTGGATTACTATACTGGCGTCGAGTTCTTGCACAAACTGTTTGGAGCAGGCATCTCTGTGTATGTGAAGGAACGGAGGAAGCCTGTGGAATGGCTCAGGCAGCATGAAAGACTTTTCCTGGCTGCCTCAAACTCTGCACAAGGGGATTACTTCTGCTTAAGCTTTTACATACTGTAAGTTATAGGGCTGTCTCTTCCCAAATTAAGCAAACAGAGATTCCCTCCTGCCGAGCTGAAAATCTCAGTATCAGTTTCTCCAGTCCTCACCAAATCCTCACCAGTCTGGCTCTGGAGAAAATGCATAAAGAACCCCTGTCTGCTCCGAGTTCCAGCTGGGGAGCTGCACGGATATCAGCGAGGTTTCAGGGTGTAACAGAGCAGAAACCAGCTCAGCATGCTCATCTTCTCAAGCTAAGTCTGTCCTTCTGTTTCCATAGATTAGCTCTTCCCTGCATCTCCCCTGCACAGGATGCCAGCCTGGCCACGGCAGCAGGGAGCTGCGAACAGCGGGAGGTCCCGCTTCATCCAGCACCAGCTCCCACGTCTCCAGCACTGGTGGCTTTTGTTCTCCTAGTTCCTGTCTGATCTCTCCAGCCCTGTCTTACATTCCTCCTTCAGGGCCCCCTCCGAAAGTTACTCCACAAAACAGGATCCTGCTTTTCTATTCCAAATCCAGGCCTGGCATCGGACCAAGAATAAAAAGCGATCCCTTGTCGCACCGATGCACAAGGGTCTTTTTCCATCTCTCCCTGGGTTTGTACAAGCTGAACTGTCACAAGTGAGAATTCAACTGTTTGGTTACACAGGGAATGCATGGACTAAGGCAGTGGGATACAAGGAGTGTATTTCCTGGATAAAAAAGTGAATGCATTGAATAAACTGATCTTACCTGAACAGCTTCCTGCCAAAGCCAGCTGGGAGCTCGTGTCAGTCAGTGGGTGAACTCAACTTCTCACTGCTCCCATTCCGTGCTGTGTCCCACACAGCACAGCATCTCTTGGCTCCTAAATCCCATGTCATCAGTGGCAGCTTTTCCACCGTAGACCAGATCTTTGGTGGAGTACCAGGTGCAAGTGTTCTCGGCAGCTCCAAGTCTGCCCAGCCAGTGCCATCCCTTCCCTTGGGAGATGCAGCGATTCTAATCCTGAAACAAGCAACCTCCCGACTGCGAGCTAGTGCTTCCCTGGAACAACAGCATTTCAGAGTGAATGTGTTACCGAGACAATAAACCTGGCTGTGCATGTCCAGATTAACTTTCATCTGCTGTTTCCGGGAAGGAGCAGCTGCTCTGACAGCTCCCTGCACCTCCCGTGCCTGTGTTGGTGTTTGCTTCATCTGGAGCAGGGCAGCCCCTTTGAGGGGACTCTCCTGACCTTCCCAATTGCTACAGGCAGGTCCAGGCTGCAGAACTGGACTCCTCTCAGCCATGGGAGGAGCCCCAGAGACCCACAGAGCCCAAGCTGCAACTGAATGCTCCAAGCCATGGGGCAGACCAGAGCCATCCCAAGTAATTCTTCCCAAAACACAGAGCGGACCAGCACTGGACATTTCACTCCCCAGATCTGTTCCTGTTGCACCTTCCTGCTTCCTAGTACAGGTGGAACCTCTAGGAAGCCTCTCTGCCCCTGCTTGTCTCCCTGCAGGACCTCATGGTGTTCCCCAGACATCTTACACAGCCCAGTTAGCTAAATCTCCCCCCATTCCACTCTGTTCTGGTTTTGCTAAGCAAGATTCCCACTAGCCGGAGAGGGAAGGTGGTATGATTGGAGCTCACAGGTTACCCACAGCTGTCAAGAGCAGCTGTGGCTGCCCCATCCCTGGAAGTGTTCCAGGGCAGGTTGGAGCAACCTGGTCTAGTGGAAAGTGTCCCTGTCCATAGCAGTGGTTGGGACTGGATGGCTTTAAGGTCCCTCACAAACCAGTCTGTGATTCCCTGATTATCCTCTCATCCGTGAGTGCACCCTTCAGAGGTCCATGCCCTGGGAGCTTGGCTTGGACCAGCAAAGCCTCAGACATCTCCAACTCACTGTCAGGCTGCGGATAAAAGACAATCCAGAGCTGAGGTTCAGGAAGGGAACTGTGTGTTCTCATGCTGGAGGCCCTGAAGGAAATGGAGGTGAATTCCAACAAAGAAATTACCAGGATCATTAAGGATTAATAATTATCTTTGCATCTGATAAGCTACTGGAGCATTAATTTCCTGTGATTTTGTTGTGAGCTGTTGTGTGTACAACAAATAGTGTGTGAGCTCAGCCGGCGTTCCCGGGCTCCGATGACAGCCCGGGTGAGATGTGCTCAGCCACCAGTTATTTTCCAATTAACATGGAGCTGCGGTGTGATGAGTAATCATGCACAGAGAGAGCAAATCTTAATTTGCCTGCCCTTAGAACAGGTTACTGGGATTTCTAATGGGTGGCAAACAATTGCAAATCCTCACCAACCAAAATAACAGGGCCCTGGCCAGTGTCAAGTCTAATTTCACTAAGCACCAGGGTCATTACATTCTCCTGTGGTGGTTGATTTTGAACTGGCACCAGGAATGAGTTATTCCTGCTCCATAGGGATTGCAGATTTCATCTTCACTGCTGTCTTTGATTTACTGAACAGATTTATTTTCCAGGTTAGATGTTAGTATTTTTGCCCTTCTGCTAATGGTAAGGTTTGCAGTTCAGTGTCTCATTGGGGAAGGAATCAGGAGTGTGGCATCTGGGTGTGCTGGAAGTGCAACTGGCCACCTTTAGACACTTCCACTGGCTCTGAAACACTGGTGTTCTCCCCCTTTGCAGAAATCTCAGTTCAAAAGCATCACTCTTCTCCCAGAAATGAATTCTGCCTCAGGAGCTGATTTAAATCGGAGACCAAAATAGAGGAAAACCCACTCTCCTGTTATTCTCACTCTTCCCCTGCTCAGAATCTCACGCGACAAATCAGCTGCTACTTACAGAACGTCTTCCCAAGACTGAACATTTTTCCTGGAGAGGCTGGCAGAGGAGGGCATGTCCCACCACCACTGGAGCAGCACAGTCAGCACATCACTCTGGAAGCTGCTGCCAGCTACTTTCTATCAAACACTGCTGGGCAAATGTTTATGGTGAGAGGTTCTTAAAGATCAAAAAAAATTTTGAAGTGAAGGAAAACTCTCTCCGTGTCTTGCAGGTGATTTATCTCTCCCCACACTCCCAGTAAAACCTTCCCATCTCCACCCTAAAAAGCCTAGTTTGTACTTCCAGCTCTGCAGCTGCCATGGAGCATCCTGGTGCAGTCAGGATCATGTTTTCAGGCTCCCTACATAATTTAGCAAGATTTTACTGCCAGAAAGTAATTCCTCTGCAAAGAAAGACCGGTAAGTCTTGCCTGATCCCTTTAACTCTGTATGACTGCAAATTTAATGACCCCAGACGCTGCCATGTCCTGTAAATCTTCAAAAAAAATACTAAAGAGCCCCAGCAGAGGATCTGCTGCTCAGCCCCCTCCTCACTGACACTCACCCTGAGCTCCGAGCCTTCTTCCCAGCATTTTACCATTTTCAATAATGGATTATTTTAACCTACATTTAGGGAGTTTGGGCCATAATCCATCAGGCAAAATTTTCTTAAAGCTTTGTGGACAACCAGATAGATTTGTACTATCTAGCCTGATAGTTATTTCATTAGCATAAGTGATCAAATTAGTCTGACATGATTTACCTGCAATATATCCATGCTGACTCACTCCTATTATAGTAAATTTATTCATCCAAAAAAAAAAAAAAAAAAAGAGCTGCAAAGGAACTGTAAGGGAACATTTTAGAAGAACAACATTCCTCTGGAATCTCTGCCTCCTGTTATCATTTCTGTTGGGATGGAGCACAGGCATTTTGGGGTTGTTTTGGGAATGGGCCAGACTAAAAGAGAGCCAGAGGGCACAGGAACAAGTGGAGGCACAGAAGAATTATCACTGCAGAGAGGGCAGCCACAGTCAAGGACACCTAACTCCTTTCAGACAGAGACACAGCACCAGGAATTAAGCCTGGCACGAGACACTCAAAATGGGATTTATCTGATCTGATTTTCTACAGACCCTGACAAAGCACCTTGGGCAGGAGAGAGAAGAGCAGGTCCACCTTGGAGCTTCCAACCACAGACCCACCATTGCCTTCTACTCCCAATGAAACTGCTGAAGCCCACCCCCCAAAAAGTGAAAAAACTATTGCATGGCCAAACGATCTGTTTCTTACAGTTCCTTTCCCCACCGTGGTGGGCAACAATGTCCTTCCCTAAAGGGTTTGCCCGCAGCTGAAAGCAGCTGCCAGGCCCCAGGGAGCAGCTGCAGCCTGCAGGGATTGCTGTGGGCACAGCTCACAGGCACTCACTGGGGCCCGGGGTGCAATTCCAGCTCTGCTCCTGTCCTCTTGTGCCACCTTTAGGCACAGCACCTTCCTCCCGGAGCTGGCTTCCCCTCCCACCTCGAGCCTGCCTTGGGCAAACGCTGAACACTGCAGAGGACAGATCGGCTATCTCCCAGAGTCCACTGGGCAAAGATGTCTAAATCTGCTTCCAACTCTTTCAGTCAAAGCAGGGACTTTTCTTTCATTTTGCTATTGCTTGAACGTCCAGTTGAGATTCCTCACACAGCATTTAAAGGTGGGAGAGGAGGGAGAGAGACTTTTTTTATGGGCAGGTAGTGACAGGGCAAGGGGCAATGGTTTTAAACTGCCCGAGGGCAGGGATAGATGGGTTATTGGGAAGGAATTCCTCCCTGTGACGGTGGGGAGGCCCTGGCACAGGGTGCCCAGAGCAGCTGTGGCTGCCCCTGGATCCCTGGCAGTGCCCAAGGCCAGGTTGGACGGGGCTTGGAGCACCCTGGGATAGAGGAAGGTGTCTCTGCCCATGGCAGGGGGTGGAACGAGATGAGCTTCAAGGTCCTTTCCAATCCAAACCATTCTGAGATTCCATGACTTGAGAACTTAACCACATAACACCTGTAAATTAAATTTTGTCTAGGGAAGCATTTTGATATCAAAGGATGCTCACGAAGGCCCACTCCACAGGCAGCTATTGGATAATTGTGTTACCACCTGAATCATTAAATTACATTTTAATTTCAACCCTGTTCTCCAAGAAAATGAAGCCACATTCAACATCATGCTGAGGGTAAAGTCAGTCAAGTAGTTATTAAATTGAGTTATTACACAGTTGAGAGGTACAACAAAGGCCCAGTCATTAAAGCATTGGAAAACTGGGCCTTTTCCACTGTATAATCCTCAGTCAAACTTCCCCACTGTTGGCACAGTAAAATAATATAGCCAGAGATTATTTTTTTCCTCCTACATAAACTCACATTCAGTTTCTCAGGGAAAAGAAAAACCTTTTCAAGTTCTTAAGAGTTTAAAGAGAAATAAAGTTAAGTGTGACAGTCACTGAGGCGCTTCCAGCCTGCTGTGCTGGATCAAGGGTTGAGTTGTGTCTTTGAGGAAGAACAGACACCAGTGAGGATTCGTTCCTGACCAACCAGCAAAATTCAGAGGAACTGAGGCTGGTCCTTAAGCACCATTGACTTCAGAAGGTTTTAAGCATGTTTAAAATTATGGGAGTCTTTGATAACCTGGGACCTTGGTCAAATCCAAGATCTCTCTAGGAAAGGAGGAGACAGTGTCCCCACGCACAGGACACACATGGCACTCCATGTAACCCCCTCATTAGCACATAATCTGTGCCCTACCAGGAAACCTGAGTCTCTTCTCTATGAGCACCATCAGCGTCATGGCACTGCTGCAGGAACCTTCTCCTTAATGACACAGGATCGCTGGAGCAACCACGCACTGTAATTAGTCCCAAAATGAAGTATTTCAGAAACTTGCATTTAACAAGTGGAACTGCCTGATTGCCAGCCAGCATTCAGCCACCATAAAAAGATGTTCTTTTCATGCAGGAAAACAGATTTTTCCTGCTTCTAAGATGCTGCAGATTGGAGAATTTTTCCGGGCTTTTCAAACATCAAGTCCTGTGTCCTTACAGATCTCAGGGTCAGCACTGACAAGGGAGCTTATCAGGCAGAATGATCTCTGGAGCAGGTTACCAGCTGGATTAAGCACTGCTGTGAATGGAGGAAATCAACCCAAAAACTAACAGGGAAAATGACAGCCTTTCTGCCGTTTGACAGAGATCTTGCTTTTCCCTCTTTTTTCCTTCACACACGTTCGTAATTTTGTAGACAGGTAATTACATGTGTGATGTAAAGACCACCCCTCCTAGTTCAGGCTTCAAAGCTGGCAGAATTCAGTTGCAATTTCATCCCAGCAATCACAGATCCAGCAGAAATGCAGGTGGGGTGGAAGTGGAAGAGCTCACTTCCAATCAAGGTGTTCGAGTGGGAGACATGGAATCAGCCACAGAGCTGCTGCTCTTGCCTTTACTTTCATCCTCCAAGCACAGGGGAGAACTGAAGGAATGCAAAGCTGAGCTCAGTTCTCCCACAAGAGAAGGATCCAGGCCCTGCTCCCACCTGAGCAGGACTGCACCCAACCTGCTCTCTCAGAAAGGGAATTAAGTGGGGTGAACCAAGATCCCCCTAAACCCGAGCCTGTTTTCTACAGCCAGCTCAACATCCCAGCCCTGCCGTTCCCCTCCCTCCCACCCCAGCCGTGGCAGGGGCAGAGCCAGCTCAGTCTGTCTGGCCTCCCTGCCCAGGCGTGCCCTTCCTTCCTCACGGAGCCCCACATTCCCTGGGACTGCACAGCTCCCGGCAGGCGATGGCTGCTGGCCATGTGGGCCAGTGAGCACATGTTATGTGGGGAGGGCAGGAGTGAGGAACACCTCGGAATTTAGGGCATGGTAGCCCAATCTTCCAGCTTCCTCTGAAGCATGGAGTGGACTGTGCTCAGGAGAGGAGCTGGTGTAGAATTCAGAATCACAGAACATTCTAAGCTGCAAGGGACCCACAAGGATCATTGAGTCCCACTCTTAAGTGAATGGTCCATACAGGGGTCAAACCCACAACCCTGGCATTATTAGCACCATGCTCTGACCAACTGAGCTAATCTCAGTGAAGAGCTACAGGGAATTTTCATAAGGACACTGGCCTGGAGACTCTGCTCTGTTGTCAGGAGCTGGTCGGGGGGGGTCAGAGCGAGAGCTGCACTGCCAAGGCTGGCAAGATCACATGTAAATGAACACATCAAACAACCAGAGAAAAAAGCAGGAGTGGAGTGAACAAATATTTGCTTTAACAGCAGCTTCCACTCACCTGGATCTTGTCAAAACACCTTTATCTCATCACCAGCACTGCTCAGCATCAGCACCGTGCCATCCTCGTAGGGCAAACAAACCTTACCAAAAGATGTGAAGGTGAAGGAGAAGAGTGAAAACAGCCTCACTGGTTTTCTAGTGACAGGATGTCCAGTGGAGAAAACTGATATTCCCTGAACAAAACCAAAGACTGGGTAGGAAATGAGCCCTGAAATTACCATCAGACATTTCCCTGTTTAACAGACGCTTGTTCTGGAGATCTTCAGTCATTATTATTTCAGGATTGTGCCTGGCATCACTTCTTTCTGACACACAGAACAAGCCAGAAATGTATTCAAACTGCTCCTGAGAAGCTCCAGCCCTGGGGACTGTCCCTCTCCAGCCCAGGAGATGTGCTCACACCGTTACTATTTTTACCACTTTCTCAGCACCTACATTGAATATCCCTTGTTGTTAAGTCCATTCTTGCCCTCCCAGCACAGACCCGTCCCTCCCTCTTTGCCAGAGCATCATCCCCAGGTGCTCTCTTGCCCAAACACTCCCAGCTCCCTCTGTCTGCTCCCCAGGCAAACGTTCCCTACGATTGCTCCAACCTGCTGCTCATCCCTGTCGCTGTGTGCACCTCCTGTCTCCCCACTGAGGCAGGGACTGGTTTACAGATCTTTCAGGTGCAATTTCTATTTTATGAATAAAAGAAAAGATCTGGTCAATCAGAGACATAGGAAAAAAGACACAGGAGCCCTGCCTCTGCTCAAACACGCCCAAAGAGCAAAAGCCTAAAATATGCTGCAGATGAGAAGACAAAAGCGGGAGCATCACAACTAAATTGGGATGTCTGGTCACTTCAGCTCTGTCACAGCTGTACCCTGCTGGTGCTATTGAAGCCTCTCAGCTGCCCTTTAGCAGCACGTCCCTTTCTGAAGCTGCCAGGCCTTTGTTCCTCCCCAGAATAGTGTCCTGCTCGTGCACACGGGGGCAGGGCAAGTTTGGACACTGTGCACTGCATTGTACTGTCAGCCTAAATAGAAGCTGATGGGATAATAATTAATTGCAGTCTCCCTGTAATAAAAGACAAGACAAAGACAGAGATATAAATAAAATCATCAAAGGGACTCACAGAATAGGAGCTGTGTTTGCATTTTGTGGGCAATTTACAAGCCAAAGGAAGGTTGGGAACCCAAGGACTGAAAAGCAATAAAAATCTATGGAGCCCTCACAAAACCGTGACAGCGTCTCGCTGATCTGTCTTGTTACCAGGCAGAGGTATAAATTCCCTCAACACCTCTGTTGTTTAAGGAGCTGGAAAGGGAAGGGGAAACCAGGGCTTGAAGTGGGAGTGACCCCCAGCTCACTCAGCCCCGCACGGCGGGGAGGTGCCCTGGGAAGAATAGAGGAGACAGAAGGCACCCAGCCCTGCTCCGGGGGCAGCCGGCTGCCAGCAAAGCACCAGCCTGGAAACGGGGCTGCAGAGCTCCGGCAGCCCCAGGGCTTTCATGGAGACGTTTTTAACTCTCTTTGTGCCATGAGGGCTCCTTTCCTTATGGCCTGCACAAAAGCAAACCCTGCCCTGACCTGCAAGTTGCCAGGGCCAGCTGCCTGTCCCTGCTCCCCGGCTGTCACCACCTTCCAGCTCAGGGGCAAGAAGTGGTGACGAGGCACAGCCGGGGCTCGGAGGGCCCCGACACTGCCCCGGCCTCGAGCAGCTGCAACCTGGAGACACGGAGGGAGGGCAGAGGGAAATCCTCCCCCTGCTCCCTCCCCCTGAGGCCGTGAGAGAGGAAAATGGACAGAAAAGATGGTGGGTATGAAGGGAGGGGAGGGTAAGATCCTGTGTCCCGTTTAATGCCTCATTCTCACTAAAGTCGGACAGACAGGTACCTAAACACCCTCAAAGCTGGTGACATGACACATCCCTCTGCTCAGCAGCCTGCCCTGATCCCCAGATCTTCCCACTCAGCCTCAAGGACAGAAGGACTGAAGGAAGATGACCAGGTGCTCTCATAAAAGGGGGAGAGGTACAGCCCTCCCAGACATCTGGGCCAAACGGCTGCTGGTCCAGGCCCCGTCTCCTGGGAAACGGGCTATTGTACATTCATCTCATCTCCGTATGGCCCTGAATCCCACCACAGAGATACACAGGCTTCCCTTATTCATCCCTCAAGTGGATGGAGAGGCCAGGAATAGTGGGAAAGCAAGGAGGCACACCCTCAGCCTCCGTGGTAAAAGCGTTTCTTGCTAAGTGTGTGCATAGCAAGGACAAGCTGCAAGCACAGATCCCAAGCCCCAGCCTCACATCTGAGCGTTGTTTTGTGTTTCTTTTCCTCCCCGTCTTTTTAAAAAATTCTTCTTTTAGAATCTTCTTCTCTGGTTAAACCAAGCCAAGGTAAAGAAACAATTAAAAGGAACTGACATTGCACAATATCCCCCCGAAGGCAAACACGATCCTCTTCCCAAAGAACAACTAAGTCCTCAACTAAACAATGGCTTCCTTAATGGAGCCGGCAAAGTCTTTCTTCCACCCGACCCCTAAACAACAAACAAAGCAACCGGAGAAGAAAGTCACCTCCGTTTCCCTGCTCCTGCCTTGCCAGGACTTTGCATCCCCGCAGCAGCGATGCCAGTGGGGAAGGGGCTCTGCCTTGCTGGGGACCTGCTGGGTGGTCACCAGAGCGGGGACCATCACAGACCACCCCCTGCTTGCCCCGTGCAGCCCGGGCTCCTCAGGAAGGAGAGGTGATATGGTCCCAGCCAGCCTCGGGGGCAGCCCAGCTCTGGCCAGCCCAGGAGCTCAGGCTACAACTTTTGCCTTTGCTTCCAAGCAGGACATAGAACCAGAGCTGGATTGGTTGGATTTAGGGACCAAGTCTTGGTCCTAAAAGGAGAAGCCTGTCTGAGCTGAAGGTCAGCCACACCTTACCAGTCTGACCAGCTCTCTCTGTGAGCCCTTTTCCGTGCACAGAAGTTGGATTGATTATTTTAAAGGTCTTTTCTAACCTGGATGATTTTGGTTGTGTGACGCTGTCCAAGGACCTGGAGGGGCCATGCTCAGAGCAAACTCAGCAGTGCAGCATCCCCAGCCTGCTCCAGGGAACTCAAAATGGATCAATTTTGAGAGAAGTCCTCAGAGAAGTCCTGTCACCTGGCAGGTATCCTGATAGAGCCCATCTTTGTCTGGGTGCAGAGCTGGAGCTGATGGGCGGTGTGGGGGAGACAAAGGCAGGCTGAGAATTAATCTGTGTCCTTAACTCCAAGCAAGTTGAGAGCTGCTGCAGAGAGTGGGAGAGATCTGGAAAGCACCCAAACGTTTGTGGGGCCTGCCACCAAGTTCTCCCTCTGGTTTGCAAGCAGTCCTGTGGGTAGGGAGAAGGGATGGAAGCGCCAAGTGCTGCCGAGGGAAGAGCACACTGTGAGCACATGAGCAGGAAAATCAGAGCCCAGCTGCAGCTGTGCCAGCTCTGTCACTGCCCACTCCCGGGGACCACCCTTGTGCCATCTGCCAGCCGGGGTGGCCTCTCACTGCTCCCTAATCTGGCTCAGCCAACATGAGCTGTCTTTTTCCATACCCTACACATGCATGAGCACTCCCCTTCTGCCTCCTTGTCCCTCCATGAGAGGGATGGATGGATTGGGAATGCACATGAGGAATTATCAGCATACTGCTGGTGTGCCACATTTCACATCCATAGTTTCCTGAGGTTTTAAAAGACCAGAGCCCAGATTGCTCCTCAGGAGCCCTCCCAGTCCAGACCCATGTCACACATCCCTTAGCCAAGGCCATTTTTAGAGGGATTTGCTTTGTGCTCTTTAAGGCAGCCTTGTACTGCCAGACACCACAATGGAGCCATGGGACACAGGGATTCTGAACCCATAAAGTCTCCATAGACTGCAGCTTGATAAGGAAGGTGGTGACAATCCCTATTCCCTCACCTCAAGAGCTCTCAAGGCTGAATTCAGTCACCATGAAGCTCAGAATTGGGGGACAGCGTCTGGCCAAGGCCTCTGGTGGGTGAGAGCCATCGAAATGCTGTATGCGGCCTGCTCTCTGTGGTAGGAGGACACAGGCCTGGTGAGATAAGCCCCACAGCTCCAACACCAAACATTCCTTAGAGCCCTCAGCCAGGAAGTGCCTCCTCACCCAGCTGGTCCCGAAGCTTCTTCTGACAAGGGCACAGTCCTGGTTGTGCTGCTGTCCTGAGAACCAACATTGTTCCCGAGCTTCANCAGCTTCATCCTTTCCTGCAGCTCCAGTGGGCTCGATGGCCACCAGTGCCTGCCGGGGGGAGTGTCTCGGGGCCGCTGCGGTGACCCGGGGCAGGCACTGCAGAGCCGGCTCCTGCCGGGGGTCACATCCCGGCAGTGCCGCTGTCAGCAGGGCCCTCCCACAGCCCTGTGGACTCTGCCCTGCACAGAACACACGCGCAAACAGAGCCACTTCCCTGAGCTGCAGGAGCAGCCCTGACAGCAGAGGGGCCGTAACCTTTTGCTGAAATACAGGAACTTCAAAAAATCACGTTCCGGGGATGGAACAGACGCTCATCTGTCACACCTTCAGCTGCAAGATATCCCCTTCGTACCAGCAGGCTTTTTTTTAACCTGCATCCAGGCAACGGGTACTGCTCTCGCTGATGGAGTCGTTACTGCACGCACTGGCACACGCAGCCTGAGGTAATTCCTGCTCACGGGCAGGGGAGGGACAGCTTGGGAACGGCTCCTGCTCAATCGCCCGGAAGGTGATTAAACACTGTGCTGCTCAGATCCACGCTGGCAGCCAGGCAGGAACAGGTCAGAGGTGAGGAGGGAGGATCTCACTATGTGAATATCGAGTTTAAAGAGAAGCATCTCCCTCTGATCCCATTTCCAGCCTCTTGTGCAGCGTGAGCAGGAGGAACAGGTTGGAGGAGAGTCTGCCTGTGCTGTGCTGTCACAGCAGCACCCAGAGAGGAGGGGACTTGGACTCAAGCTTAGAAACTACTCCAAGCTGGGCATGGAAGGAGGGGAAAGGTGCAAGTACCTCCTCTGTACACCCTCAGCATGTATCCTGGGCTATTGCTCCTTCAACCTCGGCAGGCTGATCAGCCAGGACCTTGGGCCTCCTGCTTGTCCTGTTCCTGAGCCCTCCTGCCTGCTGTGGAATTTAGGAAGTGTGGCACGGGTTCTGCGGGGTGTGAGAACACCCACACGCTGAACCAAACACAGTTCAAGTTTTTCTATCAGGAAGTGATAACACCTGGACTTTGGGTATATATTCAGACTAGTTTAGTGGTTAGTAGTTAATACTCTCGGTGATAAGCACGTGTGAATTGCAAGCAAGAGCTTTGATCTTCTGTCCTCAAGCTCCTGGATCCTGACTCCATGGCCCGAGGAGCCACATGACCACAGCCATGGGAGGGGGGTGCTCGTGTCCCATGAAGGACATTGCTGTGTCCTCTCCTGCTCTGTACTCCAAGATCTGCTGTCCTGTTACAGCCTGCTGGGATTGTTGGAAGGAGGCAGCTGGGTGAGAAACCATGGATTTTAAATAAAAACAGGGATCCTGATGGATATGACATACGTACACAGGGGCTCAGCTTTCCCCAGGGGCTGAACAGGTTCTTCAGCCTTGTGAGAAGTCAAAGATGATGATACCAGATGCTCATGTTTCTCCAAGGCACCATTCCCTGGTCCTCAGAAGCTGCCCAGGTGTCTGCACCTGCAGATCAAGCAGGGGAAGGCAGAGCAAGAGCAGAGCACACAGGATGGCTGTGACCATCTAATCAAGGTGTGCTGCTAATGCCATGAAGAAAGAAACTCCATACTTTGCAGTATATTTATTATTCTGTGTGCCCCAAGAGCAAAACCAGACACCAGCAGCTTTCCCTGCTGTAGGATTCTTGGAAGAGAGCACTCCATCCAGCTGAGCTCCCACAGACAAGTGAGGGCTGGATCAGGGCTACGCAGGTGTGTTAAAACTCTCCCTCTAACAGAATTTTACAGCCCCTGAGGTGCTGCAGCCTTACATTAATGCTGCACTTGACTTTGCAGGCTCTGTCCTTCACTCGCAGCCTCATGATGCTGAGTCGAATCCTACAGAACCATTTTCCTGAGCTCACCCTCCCAGGCACATCAGATTCACCTGCCACAGCCGTGAAGCAGCTCAGAGGCAGCAGCAGCATCGAGAGGCTGTTGAGGGCAGGAGGGCGGAGCTGCCAAGTCCTGAGGGGAGCTTAAACTTTATCTGCTGGAGACCTGCAGGCCCTGAGCTCACACTTGCGGAGCACTGTGCTCACAGAAGAGCCCTGCAGTGCTACAGCAGTTCCTCTGTTCTTTACAGGAGTTTTCTTCCTCCACAAAAGTGTTGTTTTACAGGCATGTCCTTCTCACAACATATCCCCCGCAGCGTGTCCGGGGTGGTGCAGAGCTGCTGGGGGGTCATGACGTGACTTCCTGACCTGTGAACTGGGCAAGAACAGCCAGGCCCTGAGCCCAAGGGACTTCCCACCCCGGGCTTACCACTCCAAGGCCTGGTTGCTCCACAGACCTGGTGCATGGTGGTGTGACCATGGAACCAGGAGGATCAGAGCTGTGTGGAAGGCACTGGACTGCCATGGAGGGCTGTGGGAGCAGAGCTACTTGGGTCACACAGGGAAGACTTAAACTACACTGACTGTAGAGCACTCCAGGGTTTAGGACAAACCCCTTCTCAGGGGTGAGCACAGGGGTGACAGCCAGGGGCTGGCTGCTGGCACAGCACAGGGCACAGCTCTGGATCAGTGGGGCCGTTTGTTCTCTGACTTCATCTTCATCTTCATCCCTGGGCTGTTCTGAAGGGAAGTTTGTGCGAGACAAACATGTATGGCAGACAATGCCAGCTTCAGAGCTAGCTGTGAGGCAGCAGATTGAGCTCTCTGTGCAAACCGACAGCGAAACCACTCCTTGGTGGCTTCTCTTGTGGGACACTTCAAAGGCGCCACGCAGCCACAACGCCGCTGCTGCCCTGGGGAAGGACTCGAATACCCTTCGTGAATGAGAAGTAAAAATTAAGCAGTTCCATTTGGCACGTGCAGCCCAATAAAGATCCCTAAATGCTCAGCTCCTCATTGAAACTAAGGCAGGCTGTTAATTCGTTATTCACTTCCCAGCCTGGAAGGAAAAGCATGTTATACCCGAGGGCCAGAACTGATGAACAGAGCCATAAATCAAGCAGTTTACAAGACCAGCAATTAGGAAACAAGCCGACAGAAGGGAGAACTCTGTCAGTAATAAAGCAGACACACCACAGGATCTGCTGAGTGCTCAAAGCAACGGGGGACACGCAGTCCTTTCCACACTCCATCTCTAATTCTTCCATTCAATTGCTGCTTTTCCCTTCTCTCTTCTACTTCCTTTTATTTCCGCCTGCCGTCCCTCTCGTTTTTCTTCTGTTCTTTCCTCCCTCTCTTCCAAAAAGCCTGTTCTCCCAGTGAATGCAAGAACACACCTGCTGAGCAAATGGATTTGGCAGCTGCTGCCCAGGAGCAGAGGCACGTGCTGGGCACCAGCAGGCACGGGAGGATGGATATGGGCAGTCCACGGGTGCAGGGTGGGATGGGGGAGCTGAGTGCTGCTCTCCAGCCCAAGGACTGCACAGTGCAGGAGCCCCGGGACAGGGGACAGGTCCTGGGATGGTGATGCTGGGGGAACAAGTGGCAGTGGCAGAGCTGCTCAAGTAAGGAAGAGATGGGGTGACTCTAAACCACCTCGCTTGTCTTCTGCCCCACCCCTGTGCTGGATCCAGCACCAGTCAGATCCAGCTCCCTTGACTTTGACAGCAACTTCCAACACCCTCCCAATGTCTCCTGCTCTCTTCCTACTTCCCTGTCCTTTGACATTCCTCCAAATGATCTCCTGGAGTGGGGTCACTGGGTGGCCAAGGGGGTTTAGTGGGTCTAGACCCACTGCTGGTCCTGGTCCCATGGGCAACTCTGCACCCTGTTGCCCCCATAGAACCCCCCCAGGGAAGGGAGGCAGTGCCTGGGGCTGGCTGGACACTCCTTCCCAGATGCTGCATTCCTGTGGAGCAGCACTCCGGGCAGAGTTGGCCCTGAGCAGCTGTTCATGCACACAGCACAGGCACACACATGTGAAATCCCAGTGCAAGACATGGGCTTAACCACCTCTCACATCCCCCCTGTTCCGTGCACTGCCACAGCTCCTGGACACGACAGATTTCGGAAATCGCAGCCAGAGGTGAGAGATTTTGCCTGCCTTAGCCTTTGGCACCAGTCTCCCTGGCACAGGAGGAACATGGCTATTTATGATCCTCCTTTTATCAAGGAAGGAGGAAGACCAGACACTCCTCCAGTCATCCCAAGACCAAATGGATCAAGTTATGCCAAGAACTAAGTGTGTGATATTCCAGTGCAGCCTGGAGGAACCGTATGTTAAGAATGAGCATCACTCCAATGCCCTCCCAGCTGCCTGCAGGTGATCTTGAGTGGAAAGGCCAAAGATTTGTCTGGAAGAGTTGTCCATGAGAGGAGGAAACATCTCCTCTAAACTTGAGCAGAGAGAGATTAATAATCCAGCTCCCCCAGCGCTGGGGCTGCGAGGCTTTGATGAGCTCTTTGGCAAGTGCTGTAGGAAGAGGCTGCAATGCAAAGGTAAATAATTAGGTCATTGCAGAGCACAAGGAAAGAAAGTAGAAATATTCTCTGATTCCAGAGGAGGAGCAAACAGCTGGATTTGTGGAGACAGGCTGCATCAAGCTCCACGAGGAGTTGGGGAGGGGAGTGGGTTTCAAAGTCTTGGGAAACGCAAATCCCAGACACGAGGCCATGACAACAAAGCACACTCAGCAGCTGAGACTCCTTGGGACAAGACAGGAAATCTTTTTCCAGGGAAGGTTTCCCCACTGAGATCTTGGCAAGCCATGGTGAGCATTTACATTTCTCTTATCCAAGGTCTCTCTCAGGCCAGCCAGCCATGGATTTCACTCCCAGAACAGCCGGACAGTTCTGAACTACCATGACTCACCCCAAATATGTTTGTGTTTGATGACAGGGGAGATCCCAACAGAGCTGTATGGGGCTTGCCTCAGGGATCCTAATCCTTGGTCTTGCAGCCCCTGGGATTCCCAGAGCCACGCAGGGAGCACCCATGGAGCTGTGCTGCTGTTCATCACCTCTGAGCACAGAGCCCACAGGGAAGTCACAGGTGGTGATTCCTTCCTGCTGCACCATCCCAAGTCTCTCAGCTGTCCATGGTTCACAGGAAGGAAGAACATGAGGGAATAGCAACTGCTGGCACTTGGGCCAAGGGTTTGTTTTCCCAGGAATGTCACAGAGGATCTCCATGGCATCAGGTAGGCTTTGAGTGGCACTTGAAGGGAATTCCAGCCACTCGGCTCTTCCCCGCTCTGGGAAGGTCAGAGCTCCACAGTGAGCCATATGTTCAGCCTTGGCTTCCCCTCACAGTGCCAAGACATGGCTGCGAGGAAGGAAGCCAGAGGGAATGTTAACGGATCGCCACTGAGACGGAGCCTCTCCTTGGCTCCCACCCTAATTAACCACCGGAAGGGCCCTGCCTTGCCAATAAAGAGTGTGGGGCTGCTAATTAATTAGTAGCCTATTGGGATCCCAGCACCTCTCGCCCAGCTCTGTGGATTGATACAGAGGGGATTTAATGGAAACACACTCGATTTCCCGTTCTGGCCTCGAGCTAAACAGAACTGGTTTTTGAAGGAACCTCATTTACAGTCCTGTCCCGTGACTGATGCTTGGCCCCTCACCCTGCAGGTACAGGAGAAGACTGGAAAGGAACCTGCCTATGGAATGCAGGAATGACAGAGACAGAGCCCCTGAGCTGATTTGTGAGCTATTTATGTTCTCCATCCTCCCTGCACAGGAAACTAGCAAGAGCAGGACACCACAATCCTTGCCCACAGTGGGAAGCTGGAGGTGGAAGGTGTCCAGGAGCTGGAACAGAGACAGCAAACCAAGGCTCAGGTGGTTCTTTTCCTCTCCCCTGACCATGGGAGGACACTGAAGCACCAAGGTGTCAGGCCCAGGGGAAAGAGCAAGGGCAGAAAGGGCATCAGGAAATTACGTCAGGGCAGCTCAAAATATTTTTAAAAGATGTTCAGAAGACAAGATAAAGAGCAGGTGCCAGAGGTCAAGGGATGATCTCTCTGGTCTGGGATGGAGTAAGACTTTCCTAAGGGTACTGAGGGTCTGGCACCATGTATGATACCCACTCTGCCACATCCCACCCAGAGATCCAAACCAGAGCCAACTACAGCATCCTGCAGATGCACAGAACATGCACAGTGGTGAGACAAAGCCACACTGTTGGGTGTTGGGGGCTGGGTTTGTGGGCCCAGCCAGTGACAGAGCTCTAGAGGGCAAAGAGTACAGAAAAAGAGGTCACCCTGCTGAGAACGAGGTGCTCAGAGCCAGATGTAGCGCAGTATGAGCAGTGGAACGGGCCAGAACAGCCCTGCACACCGGGAGAAAGGAGCCAGAGCAGGGGCAGACAGGATAAAGAGGAAACCACTCCTCCCTGTGGAGGGAAAAGATGCTCCTCACACAGCCGAAAGGTGCCAGAACCACATCAACAGTTCCCCAGATGGCAGTTTTATTCCCTTATCCTAAAAATGAGAACAGGCCGCTTGCAGGTTATCACCTTCTGGTCCTCCTGAAGCCACTGTTCCTGCAAGACTCCAGCCCTCAGATCCAGCCATGTTTATCCTACACCCCAGATACACCAGCATTAAGCCTGCTCTTCTCACCCACCAAATGCTCAGTTTTCTTCCCTGCTCTCACCTTCCATCTTCCCTCTTGAACTGGGTGAGCAGGACCATCTGATCCACAAGCTTAACTGCACAGAATCATGGAATATCCTGAGTTGGAAGAGACACACAGGTTGTCAAATGCTTCTGGAGCTGTGGCGGCCTCGGGGCCGTGCCCATTCCCTGGGGAGCCTGGTCAGTGCCCCACCACCCTCTGGGGGAAGAACCTTGTCCTGATTTCCCACCTAACCCTCCCTGACACAGCTCCAGCCATTCCCTCCATATGCAACTGAACTGTGAGGGGTAGCCTGGGATGCTGCTGCTCCTGCTGGGCACCCCAGTTCACTGCAACCCCTGGATATAACCCCTTCCCGGACGCTGCTGGACATCCTCTGCCCAAACTTGCAGTTGTCCTCCCTTCCTAACAAGCTCTCTGGCTCATTAACCTTGTTTTGCTGCTCTTAATCTCCTTTATTGCAGCTGGAGCCTTTCCAGCTCCCTCTCCTGGCTTGATGTCCTTGTCTCTTGCAGCTCTGCTCCAGGGGAATATGTGCCATGCTGCTCTTACCCATCTATCCCCAAGTCACAGCAACTGCACACTGGCCTCTCCAGGTGACATCCACACTGGGAGCTATTGTAACCTCTCCTTTCAGAGTCCTCTGGATAGCCCTTGTCCAAATAAACTCATCTTGAAAGGATCAGTATTTTTCTTTCCAACAGACATCGTTTTCACTCCTCTTGGTCGGCTGTCATTTTTCCACATAAAGCTGTCAGTTCCATGAAAATGTCAGCTCAAGGCTCAGCAACCATCGAGAAACAGATCAAGTGGAATGAATCATTTGGAAAGCAAAGAACAGAACAGACAAATCTATGATTCATCCACACCTTGGGTACTGTGGGCACTCGTGGTCCCTTCATCTCAAAAAGGGATATCAGAACTGAAACAGATTCTGAAAAGAGCACAACAGATGGTGGTAGACACACAGCATAATTAAAAGCACAATTACCGAGGCACAATGAAGTAGGCTCAGACTCGTTAGTGTGCAAGAGAAAAGGCTCGTGGGGAAAAAGTCAGGGTGTGAAGTCATTATTGCTGTGAAGAGGGCTTGGCTCCTCACCTCCTCCTCCAAGCCAAGGGCGCAGGGCTGTGGATTAAGCTCAGAGAAGCACCACAGGAGGTGCAGCCCACCTCTCCCAAGACCAGGGAATCCATCCTCTCCGTCTGCTCCTGAAGCTGGCACAGAGGCTTTGCTTCGAGTGTCTCAGGAACAGAGGGACAACCACATTCACCTCTACAATTCCATTATCTCCTTCCTCTCAGTCAAACATCCTCTCTTTTCTCTATCATATTAGGAGAAAGCCCATCCCAGTGTTCTCAGGAGTAAGTTAATTATACCAGTGCTGAAGGCCTTTCCTTGCCTCTCCCCATCTGTAATCTTTCATTCATTATGAAGGAATGAGCCCCCACCTTCTATCAGCTCATAGCACCAGGCCACCCACCAGATTTCCAAGGAAGCAATGTCGTGCTTTTCTTTATTCATGCTTCTAGCAAGGAAAAACACCCACAAAGCTCCTCGTCTTCGAAACCTCCTTTTGCTATGACTCTACAGCAAGTTTGCCAGCACAGCACCAGGATCACAGTCAGGATCCCCTCACTGCTCCTCTGTTCACCTCCACCAGTCTCACACTTTGGCAGGAGCTCTCCAGGAAAAGCCTCCCCCTTTTCCCTGGTACAATTCCACGCCACAAATCTTGGTGTTGCAGCTTTCATGCTGAGAATCTACCACGGGAGCTCCCCCAGGTGCATCCATCACTGGTTCAGTACCTTCCTCTTCTGATCCATTTCTTCCCGAAGGACCATGGGAGGGACATTCAGGCCCCTCACGGTACTGGTCCCACTCTCTTCCTAGACTGGTTGAGCTGGGCCAGGGCATGCAGTGGTCTAGGCTGGCCCCAAGTCCTCTGTAATGGTCTGCAGGGAAGGAAAGGTCTTGGAGCCAGATTTGTATGTGGAATTGGCTGGAATCCCTTCAAAAGCCTGTGACACTTCATCTCCTCAGCAAAACATCTGAGATGCTGCACATTTATTTACTGTGATGTTCCAGGTTATAAAGTGGCTTTCTAAACTTCCCTGGATACACACTGGGATGGGAGCTGGCACCGTCCCTTCTGCACTTGGAAAAGCCCACGAAGAGGCTGGAGGAGCTCTAGGAGCACAGGGGAAGCCTGGTGGGTGTTAAGTCAGTGATAAACCTGCTTTGAAAGCAGAACCTCTGCTAGCATATAAAAGGACCAAGATTTTGGAAAAGATTTCACACTCAGTACTGAGCCCTGTGCTCCAGGAAAACCAATTATCTGGGACAGCGGCCCAGAGAGGCAGAACAACCCCTGTCCTTGAAGACGCACAAAAGCTGACTGGATGATGTCCAGACCAACTGGACCTCACTTTGAAGCTGGTTCTGAAGACTCCCTGAGTGCCCTTTCACCCCGTTATCCTCTGCCTGTGGAACTACACATCCCTGACACCAAAGGCAAGTCTCAATTGCACAGGGCGCAGCAGGGCTCTGCCAGCCAGCCCCGGAGCAGTCCCTGGAGCTCAGCTCTCCTCCTCGGCTCCCTGGCATGAGATACCCACAGCACAGACCCCTCTGGCCCAGTCCCTGAGCTGGGTGCCTTTTACACACAGGAGAATGGCTCCTGTCTTGACAGCATTCCCACAGTCTTGCAGATAAGCCAGAGGGTGCCCCTAGAAAAACAATCTGCAGGAAAGCTGAAGTGTTGGAGTGCAAGGCTGGCTGGTTTGCATTTGAATTTCAGTAAAAATGCACTTAGATCAATGTTTAGCTCCAAAAAACCCTCCAGGTTTGAAAGCAGTTCCTAAGAGCCTTGCTAAAGGAGTTCTTGGCAGTGGGGTGGTGTCTGCAGGAGAAACACCAGTTCCCACTGACGGACACAGGATAGGAACTGCCCCGCCCACCCTTACACCCAGAGACACCCAGAGACTGGCATCCTGTGAGGAGGGATTTTACACCTTCACTTGGCGATCATCATGGAAAACAAGGGCTTATACAGCCACTTTATAACCTGGAACATCACAGTAAATAAATGTGCAGCATCTCAGATGTTCTTCTGAAAAGATGAGGCGTCGTGGGCTTTTGATGGGATTCCAGCTAATTCCACATACAAATCTGGCTCCAAGGCCTTTCCTTCCAAGCAGACTGTTACTGAGCCCTCCCACCAAAAGGCTGGATGCGGTGACTGACTGCATTCCTCCTGGCCAGGACTTTCTCTGGCCTCTTCTCCCTCGCTGCAAAGCTTGGCCTCCCTAACAGTGCGGCACAGGGAGAGAGAGGAGCGTGCTGCAGGACATGGGTTGAAGAATGTTGGGTTTTGCTGCTTGCAGATGTTTTCAGGGACTTGTTTTGAACTGAGATCACTTGGATTTGCTTGGACATTTGTCACTCCACATCCCCAAGACTCTGCAATAGCACAGGGGAGGGTAGTTTTGCCACGAGGGAGCTCAGCCCTGAAGTTCAGGATTATGTATTCCAGGACTGGCAGGAGAATAGGGAGGAGCAGAGGCAGGATCACAAGGGGAAACATGAGAGACTTCCCTTGGAATAATCCCTTCCATGGAGAGGGGTTCAAGCAGCTGTAGGCTCTTCCAGATTACACCTTCCAAATCCCTGGGATCAGCCAGAAAGAGGCTGAGTGGTTGTTTCCACAGCCCGAGTCTGGAAACTACACCCAGTAACACTTTACAGAGATGGTTCAGCACTGGCCCTGCTCCTGTTCCCCACACATGCAGTAAGAGGGTGTGCTGGCAGCTCAGAGAATGGCATATTCAGTTGTGGCTGGTGTCCTTTAAAATAATCAGCACATCCTCCAAAACACTGCATGCATTCCCTGCTCCTGAAAACTGCCTGCTGGAAGTGCTAATGTGCTGTTAGACTGTGTGTGATGATTCTAGATGATAAACATAATTATTTTGGGTCCTGATTGCCTCTGCTGTCTCCATTCTGTTGCTGATGTGTAAAGCAATCTCAGTGTTATCAGTTTTATGGGCAGACTGTGGAGGTACAGATTTATTCCTGAAGCCAGGCCATTCAGGGAACAACCCCCCTGAGGTACAGAGCTGTGCTGTGATAGATTCCTGCCTCTTGGAATGGGGAGTCTTTAAGATGCACCCGAACACTGCCTAACCCAGGTCAGAGAGTGATGGAGGTGGGTTTCCTCATCCAGCTGTAAATCCCAAGGGATGGAAAGCACTGGTGATGGAGTGGGAGTGATTTGACTGACCTCTGCCCAAAGCAGTGCTGTCAGGCAGGTACCACACAACCCAGGATTCCATGAAGATGAAGAAAATGAAGTTCCTAAAGCAGCACAGTGGCCCATGTACCTGGGGGTACCGTGTGTGAAGGTGGGGGTGGGGAAGCCCTTCAGATTAGGACCAGCAGATGCCTCAGGTTGGGATCCAGAGCACAAACCTCTGACTTTTGTTTTAAACCCCTGACTAATCCATCCTCCAAAAGAGTGCAGTTGCTTCTCAGCCATGAGAATAAAGACAGCTCTGCTAAGCCCTATGGGGAGGATGCCACTGTCCCTTATAGAAGAGGGTGAGAGACAAGAGTCACATGCTGTGACAACTGCAGGGATCTGCACAGGAGAAATAACCAAAGGAAGGCCCACTCCTTGTGTTCAATCATCTTCTCTTTACTGTCACGTTGTCCTGTTTGAACCCCTGGGCTGTGAACTCCCTCGTCTGCTGTCCCTGCTACATCCCGAGAGAGATGGAAGTGGCAAGGTCTGGACAGCCTGCATGGCATCATAAACTTTCCTGCCAGTGCAGGAGGAAGGGGTTACTGGGAGAAGATTGAAAGACAGAAGGAATAGTGGGATTGTCAGATCTTAAGCTCCCTAGGCAACCCTGCTTCCCTCCATGCTAACCCCATCATGACCTGGCTCCACAGAGACAGCCACTGCCTGGAAAACAACCCGCTCTTTAAGTTTTATTATTAAATAAATAAATCCAGCCAGCTATCACAAGGCCCTGCAGCCAGAGCAGCCAAGGAAAGGACTGGAGAAGCCAGAAAAGCTCCAGTGAGAGCAGGTAACCAGAGATGTGTTGAGCACAGAGCAGAGACAAGGCTCCTCACACGAGCAGGCTGCGGCCGCACAAACATCCCCCCTGGCCCGGTCTGGCTGTGCAGGGTATTGACACGTACCGGCAGGGCGACGCCGAGCCCTGGCTGCTCAACAATCAACTTTTATTCTCTGCAGGGTGGCAAAGCCAAGATTTCAGCAAACATGCAACCCCAAAAATGCGCCTGCGGATTGGGTAGAGCAGAGCTTGTGCTCTGCCTGCCAAACTACAAAGCCCTGCTCCGGTGGGTGGTTTCACAGTGAGGTTTCTGTGGGGAGAAAGTGTTTCCAGTGGTCATGGCAGGGAGCGGGACTCCGAGAGACCTGGATCCCATCCCTGGCTCTAGGAATCTGGAAAGCTCTGATGGCAGGAGATCTCACACATGCTCAGGAGCCACTCTCCCTCTGCCCATCCCTCCTTGCTGAGGCACAGAACGATGCTCTGAGGGGGAGGCTGATAACGATGCCTGACCTTGCAAGGGTCGTGCGGCACTGGGTGATTGATGCCTGAAAGGCTGTCAGAGCTCTCTGGATTAAAATCTCTCTGGAAGGCACTGGGAAATGTGTACGGACGTGTGTGCAACTCGCACACACTCTGCTCCCCTCCCTCCCTGCAAATCCCCACCCAGACTTGCTGGGCCCGCTACTCCTGCATTTAAATATTTACAAAATGAGCCTGCAGAAAACCTGGGGTTTGGAGCAGAGCAACCAACACTCGGCTCAAAGCTGCCCTCACACACCCCGCCTGCTGCTCGGACTGCCCAGGCTCAGCCCCAGCTCTCGGCTTTCACTCATGAAACCAGGCCAATGTGAAGCCTGAGCCCATGGCAGACACAGTCCAGCCCTGCTCAGTTTGGCCAGGCTAGAACCTGGGACCTCTCCTGGCCTGCGGCATGGCTTCCTCTTCCTTTTACCCTCCATGTCATTCACATGCTGCTTACCCCATCTTTTACCTCATTAATGAAGACACTAAAAAGGCTGGACTGAGCCCTGATCCCTGTGGCATGCTTTTGGAAAAGTACCTCCTTGAGCAGCTCCCATCACCTGCTCCATAGGAAGGACCTTGCCTGGACGTGTGCAGAGCTCCTGGAGCAGTTCCTTTGCCCCTGGGGAGAACCCAGCAACTGCACTAACAGTTTCTATAACAAAGAAAAAAGGAAGCAGGAAGACACACCACAGTCTCACAGGATGGCTCTGTGTTGAGCAGCCGTGCTGGGCTTGGCTCTTTACAGTATTTTATCCAACTTTTGGGCTCCCTTCCTGTCCTAAGTGGATCTGGACACTGTTAACTTTTCTGAATCTTCTCTTACCTTGTTGGCTGCGTTTCAGAAATAGGTGGCATGAGTCAATCACAGAGGACCAGTTTAAAACATTGTAAGCTACTTCCCTCAAGTGGAGGGAATAAAAATCACTCAACTGTGTGTCACACGCTCTGTGTGTACCTCAGGTAGGAGGAAGATAATGGGAGATGGACCCCTGCATGAGGTAGAACCTACCAACCTGTCTGAAAGGTGTTAGGAGAATAGAAACATTGCCAGTGATAGTGCAGAATAAACTTTCCCACTGCACAGACCTCAGGGCACACCCAGGGCACCCTTTGTGTCAGATCCCAAAGGGACAGGTGTTCTGAGAGCCCAGCAAGTTCCCACATGGACAGCTCATCTGCATCCATGCCCAGGTTCTGGGAACATGCTGGATGCAAGCTGAGATGAGTGACAAGTGCTCCTACACAGCACTTCAGCACAAGTGGAAGAGACTGCTTAGAAGCAGCTTGAGGGGTGGAAGACCTGAGTCCTGTGGAACAAAGCTTTCCTGCCTCCCAAAGCTGGCACTGCAAGGGCAGGATGGGATGGAGGGAAGCAGGCCCAGGTGCAGGGAGCTGGCAGAACTGGGTGGTGGGACCTGCACTCACCCCGAGGCTCTGTCTCATCTCGCGGTCGCTGTTTTCCTCAGAGAAGCCAATGGAACACCAACAAAGAATCCCCATTTCACCATGGCTGTACAGTTGTGGAGAAAGCAGCCCAGCTCCGGCCTCTTCCCTGTGCTCTGAGCAGGAGGACATTTCATCTCCTGCAAATGGAAAGAGATAAGAGAGGTTTAGCATGAGGCAGGATTTGTCTCTGATCGGTCCGACAAAGGGACACACAACCCGTTTATTACTGGAAATTAATTATGCCATCAAGGCAGATGCCTGCAATTACTTCTGTTAAATATTATCTTTAATTAACTGTAAAATATATAATTAATAAACTTGCCCCCTCATTTTTGTTAAGTTTCACTGCAAAGACCTTATTACTGAAATAAATCTTCCCAGCAGCGCACGTTGACAGAACAGAGGAAGGTGCACGCCTCTAGCACAGAATAATTTCCTCTTGGGAAGTGGAATTAGGAGGGAGGAATAATCACCTCTCTTCACGGCTGGGACTGCAGAGACACTCCACTCTGCCACCAGTTGTTTCAGCTCATGCTGCTTGGAAGCAGGCATGGAGAATCTGCTTTGGCTGGCAGGGATGGCTCACTCTGAAAGCTGTTGGGCAGATGCGTGCTCATCTTTCAAGCCTTGGAGAAACAAAAAATACATTTCCTTTTTTGATTTGCAGTCCGTTAAAGAAGTTTTCTGACTATAAAGCTGTGCAGAAAGACCTCGGTGGTTAGGCTGGTTCTTTTAGAATCCCCGTGTTGCTCCAGCTCTCAGTGCTGTGCTAGAGCTGCGTGACTGATTTGCTTCCCGCATACATCAAAACTGTTTGGATTCAGGGAGGTTTGGGGATGGCTCTTAAACCATCCCAATTAGAAATGCTTCAAAAACATTGCTGAAATTTGACTCCAAGCATAAAATTCCCCTAAGACTTTGTCTCCACTCGTGATCTTTACCTCAAGTTTGTTGATTGCCAGATCAACCACACCACGGGTAATTAAAATATTTCCAAAGGCTGTTCTGGGCAACACTTTTTGCCTTGCTGCAGGTGACAAATGGTTGTGGTTTGCGTGAGGCTGATATTCCCTCCTGCCTGAGCTGAGCATGCCAAACCTAGAGGAATGCTTGCTCCATCACCATCCTCCCTGCTTGGGGAAGGTGGCACAGGGACCTGGGGACTGCTGGCACAAGGGAGGAGTGTACGTGCACAGAGATCCAACTCCTGGGTATGGGAGACATAAAGGGGCACTCAGGAGGAGATGGGCTGGATGGCTTTTAGGGAAACCCTATGATTTCCCTGCTTTTGGAGGTGCCTGCATGGCCCCCAGCAGAGCCCACAGGTTGCAGAGCCATTTGCCCACAGCCTGGCAGTATCAGTGCGGGTGAACTTCAGAAACAGAGCTACAGAACCACCGAGGCTGGGAGAGACCTCTGGGATCACCAAGTCCAACGCTCCACTCAGCACTACCACCACGGTCACCATTAAACCATGTCCTCAAGTGCCACATGCACAGATTTTTTGAACACTTCCAGGGATGGTGACTCCACCACTCTACTGGACAGCCTGTTCCAATGCCTGACCAGCCTTTCTGTGGAGAAATTTTTCCTAATACCTAGTCCAAACCTCCCCTGGCACAATTTTCCCTTCAAAGCCCTGGTTTGGTCCCATTTGGGGCTATTTCACAGAATCACTGAGGTTGGAACAGCCCTCCAAGACAATCAAGTCTACCTGGGACTGATCCCCACCTTGACCTCAGCCCAGAGCACTGAGTGCTACATCCAGTCATTCGTTGGACACCTCCAGGAATGGGGACTCCACCACCTCCCTGGGCAGCCCATTCCAATGTCTGACCAACCCTACCATGAAGAAATTCCTCCTGATGTCCAGCCTGAAGCTTGCTGGCACAGCCTGAGGCCTTTGCCTCTTGTCCTTAGTAAAGAGGGAGAAGGGTTCTCACCTTAACCACTGTACCAAGGTTTTGGCAATGAGATGAGCTTGGGGAGACAGAGGGTGTTGGTTCCTGGCCATCCACTACCACTTTGTTGCCCCATTTTGCAGCTGTGGGCAGACTAAAAAGGGCTCTGCAGGTTGTGAGTGCTGGAAATGCACAACCCCTGAAACAGAGCAAGTCTTGTCTCAAAAAACTGTACTGGAGACCTTCACCCTGCTACAGCCCTGAGTCTAAAGAAAGGGCTCCATTCTCCACTTCATTTAACTACCACTTAAAAATGGTGTTGGACAAATGTTAAAACAGCCAGCCAATTTGATTACACAAAAATTTTAGAGTCAGCAAATTATCTAGTGAAATGATGCATATAGAAATGTTAATTCAACAGCAACCGAAACCTTCCACATCCCTTAACATCTAAAGATGATAATTCTAAACAAAGAAAAGAGAGGGCTGAGCATACTGTCCTTGCTGGGAAATTACAGGAATATTCTAGCTCCCACCTACACTGTACCCTATATGCAGTGATACAAATAGCAGGGGCTGAGGGAGAGTTTAGAAGTGGGTTTTGGCTAGAAGCTCCGAAATCATATTATTTGCCCTGGGTTTGCTGGGGGAGAGGCTCCTGTATCAGCCCATTCCCACCATGTGCCTCTCTGCAGAATCTTTCTGTGTAAAAGACTAATTCTCCTGTTCTATACAAAGCATGAGGGTACTTTTCTGTGACACAGACACACTCCCACCCTCGGGAGTGAGGACCCTTCGTGCACATGCCCACCTCTGCCCACTTCCTGGAATTTCATTCCTCAGGATCCCCACTGGGTCAGACCAGGAACACTGGAGAGGGAGAATGGAAGAGTTAAGCAACTTAACTCTCTGGCTCTCGGGCCGCTCAAGGGGAGGGAGCAGGGAGGCAAAGCATCTGGCTTCCCTGCTTCCCTAACAGCCTGGCGGGAAGGCTGCTGTCAATTCTGCCTTCTGCCTTGTTGGAAGAAAGTAGAAGTGACAAGAGGCCCTCCAGGCAGGCAGCCAGCAACCAGAAATTCAATTGAGCTACCCCCTGAAACTGGACCTTTTTTTGGAGACCCTTTCCCTGAAATTGTTTTGACTTTAAAAAAAAGGGCTGTCATCACGGTTCAGGGCCAATTCATCAGCCCTGGTCTCCTGGCTCTCCTTGCCTCCATGCAAGCAGATTTGCACAAAAGGATTTCCATTTTCTGGGCTGCTCTGCAACCAGCCTCACCACAATAAATACACAGACACATAAATATGCACACACACACAAAACCACTGTTATTTATAGGTCCAGGCTCTGCCACAGCCAGACGCACGCCCGGGTGTGTTCCTTCGCTGTGTAACATGAGGGCTGCAAGTGCTACGGCAGCTGAATTTACTCCACACTCACAGCTTAGGAAGCAGAATGTGGGCCATACGGTCTGTCCCAGGGGCTTAGACCAACTGGTTATTGGCTGGTGCTGTTGTTCCTCTAACAAGCCCCTGGATATATGGCAGAGGCTGCAGAGAAATGCAGCTGAAGGAGCCTCTCCCTGTCAGCAGCAATCTGTCACTGCGCGCTCTCACCCGCCCCGTGCAGCACCAAAGCTGCATGCCAGTGTCAGCACAAAGGTCAGGCTGCAGGTAGGCTGGGGGGGTTCTTCATTTCTGGGAACGTGCAGCCAGCTTGAGGCACCGTCTGGATGCTGCAGCAGGAATTTCAGCCTCACAGATGCCTCGCTATAATTTAAAATGAGGCAGCATTTCCATTACAAACCCCGTTTTTCCCTGTGGATTTATACCTCAGCTATTCAGCTCCACTTTGGGGTGGACCTTCTTCACATTTTTTTCTTCACAACATTTAAATCCAGCTCAGCCTCTGTTGGTTGTGAGATGGAGAAGGAAATTACGTATGCACACAAACACTCACGAGCACACACAAAAAGCTTACACAAACACATGCCCGCAGAGAGATCTGTCACAAAAAACCAGACAAGCCAATGCAAATAAGCTCAATTTTAAGAGTGAATTAATTTGACTTGATTATTCTAAATTATTAACAAGTTCCAGCAACTTTAGAATGCAATAACCACACTCGAGCTTTCATCTAGGTTAAATGGAAACAGATAACTTGCACTGATAGAGATGATATTAGTATAAATCTGTGACAGCAAAGTTGGAGGCACAAACCCAACCCGCTCGGAGCCCCTCTCCTTGCAGCAGTGTGTTAACAACTCCTGGATGCTTCCCCTCCCCTGAAATATTCCAGTGCAATGAATCACCCCTGACAGAGCCAGAACCCCCTGTTTCCCGGGCTGCCAGGTGAAACCTGAACTGCACAACTCTCCTGTTTATGACTTGCTCTGCCTTAGAAAGCCCATTTTGTTATGGGGTTTTTTTAACTCTCTATCGATTCTACTTTGATGTGGTCCAATAAAGCACATTGAAAGAAGCCATTTATGTTGGCCAGTGCCTCCAGTTCCAAGAGAGCCTTCCTGGCATACAAAGAGGGGTTAAGCACCTGGCAAGTACCATGCAGGTTATCCAGTTATCCCAGATTACCAAACTCATTCAATCCAAGCCCAGGACTGAAATGAGGAACGACCTCCTGTTCCTCCCACTCGTGAGCAGGAATAGGTATGATTCTCTCTATGATCACTTCCTCACACCACACAGAAACGTCAGGAAATGTGACAAGGATTTTCTCAGTCTTAAAAGGAAAAACCTGTAAGTGGCCACTGGAAAGAGATGAGCATTTCCTCACCTCTGATGGCACAGAAACCAATCCTGGTACCAGCAGGGCTCAAGCACCTGGAAATTGTAAGATGCTCCTATTCACATTTCTGCACAGGGGTGCAAATGCAAATTGTTCTAGTGCCACAGAGATCTCAATTAGGCAGTTAGGAATACCATGGATTTATCCTGTCAGCTGGAGACATTGCTGGTATCCACATGATGTGCTGTATTCCCTCCTTTCCTGGTTTTACACACAGACCTTGCCCCTGAGGCTGGGGAAGCACTGACCAAGAGCATCACTCAGGGAAGACATTTAGCAGATGTTTAGGTGGCTCCTAAGTGCAACCTAATAGTTTCCTTGTCTCTTGCTTAGAGGGCAGAGGAGGAGAGCTGAGAGCTGCAAAGGTTGGAAAACTGAGTTCAATTTAGCCACAGGGCAGTTTAAAGTGCCTGTTGCATTTTTCATCTAAGTACAGCAAATCCTCTCACTAAGCACAAGCCCAGGTGGCCCTAACTCCTGGAATGCTAACTGGGGAGCAGCAGCAGGTATTGGACAGGCCGTGCATCAGGCAGAGCAGGGAGCAGCTGGAGAGGGACACTGTCTTTCCAGGGAGGAGATGCCACCTGTCAGCAGCACCCGCCGCTCCAGAGGCACCCGACCATGCTGGATTCTCATTCATCCGAAGCTCTCGCAGTCACCAAGCACGGATAGGGTTTCACTCCTCACCAGCTGGAGCCCCAGGAAAGGGAAGTCTCTCTGCAGGGATGAAGATGGGGGGGGAACAGAGAGGCTGCATTCATGACACAGCAGAGATGGCCAGCGGGCACCTCCTGTGCCAATGGGAGCCCTGGGTGCTGAAAATGCAGCTCAGCACTTACCAAAGGAAAAGAACACAATGAAAACATGGCCTTTAAACCCACCTGGACCTGCTGCCTCTGTGCCAGGCTCTCGGGGAGCCCCTGCTGCAAGAAGGGGGACAGTGGAGGACAAGGCACATTAATCTGCCATGAGGCTATGAGCACCTAACTGAGGGCTCTTCATTTCTCAGAGGAAGAGCTGCAAAGCCTCCTGTGTCCTCTCAGGGAGCCCTGCCCTGCCCAGGTTTCCTCCCCCATCCATCCATCCATCTCCCCTGAGCTCCCTGGGCAGCTGGCAGTGCCCAGGGCTGAGGACGGACAGCTGAGTGCAGCAGCCAGGCTGGAGCGCAGGCAGGCAGGAGCAGGGAGAGGAGCTGCAGCAGCGCCGGGTGAGCCGTGACGGACGTGGGGCTCTGCACCGTGACCCCCACGTGTGGCTGCTCCGGGATCCCCCACAGCTCCCATATGGCAGCTCCCGAGTGCTCAGGACCACTGGGGCTGCCAGGACGAACACGCAGTGCTCTCTGGCATCCCACCCAGCAGTTATGAAGCTGTCACTCGCTCAGGCTGTCCCCAGACAGTGCCAGCAGGCCTCAGAGCACCGCCTGCTCTCACCTGATTGACATTTTTGGATGCTGCTAACTGAGAGGCAGTTTTGGAGCTTTGGGACCTGCCGAGTAGAATGAGGCCAAATTCCCAGCCTTTCTGCCTCCCCACTTCTGCCCTGCTTTCTCTTTTCTGGAAAGTTTTCCCATGCTAAGTATGGTTCCTAACAGGTGCACGACCAGAGGGGACTGTCAGGGATGCAGCTGTCCCCACAGAGGCCTGGATCCGTCTCCATCTGTCTCACTGGAGCTGTCCATGCTGCCTGGCTGAGCTCTTTGGACATGGGATGGGGGAGCATCAGGGATGCAGGCAGGAAATACACGTACACACACACACAGGGAGGAGGATTATTCCAGGGAATGCTGCAAACAAAGCCTCTGACATCAATCTAATGCATCCTTTGAGGCTTTAAAGGCCCCTTGGCACACGCAGGCTGCCAGCTAACTCATCTCTCTTCCTTGCCATGCTACCAGCCTGATGCCAAGGTCAAGCTTTAAAGGAGAGCTGGCTGCTCTGTAATCCCCTCGGCCTCATTTGGGGATGCCACAAGACTCATACGGATCAGTGACAGAAAATATTTGACTGGGGCCAAGGCCAGTGTGATGCCTGAAGTGATTCCCTTGCCCAGCCAGCTGCCAGTCCCAGCTCCCCTCCTGCCAGCCCCACACCAGCCCCTTCCAGCTGGGAACCAAGGCTGGGGCTGCAGGTGATGCAAGGCAGTGACACAGGGAGCTGGGATCCCTGTAACACACTCCAGATTGGACAGTGGACATCAGGAGGCACCTCCACATGCACAGTGGTGACTGGGTGTCCAAGTCTGTAGGGGACAGGTGCTGGGCTGACCGTCCTGGGCACTGAGTTGGCCCATCACTGTGTAGGGCATATGAAAATATGAGCAACAGGAATGAGCAACAACCCTGCTCACAAACTAAAGGTGCTTCGTACCCCTAAGGTGCCCTGGAAGAATTCCAGGCTGATAGGATATGAGGAAATAAGCATTTTGCAACAGCCCACCGGGTGTTGCAGCAGGAGCAGCTGATCTGGTTCACAAATCTGGGTCCTGGGACTTGTGCTGTGCTAACAGGCTGGCTTGGCTTAACAGGAGGGTGATGAAGACCATCAGGCAGGATGACACCGTGACATCAGCACCACTGGAAGAACAAAGGAGGAGGTTTCTGCAGCCACACTGGGCCTCCACAGAACGTGCTCCACACTGTGCTTTGGCCACAGAGTCCCACGTCTGGACTTCGGGAACCGAGAGCCCAAGTCCCTGCTCAAGCTGCAGGAAACTGAGACACAACCAGCCCTCAAAACTGCCTGGGGCTCAGTGCAGTGGTGGGAGGGGCTGGGTGAGAGGGATGTGTATAAATCTTTGGCAGAGGGAAAGTCCGTTCTCTTCTTTACTTGTCTGTTCAAATGAATGTTAGAGTGAAACCACACTGCTGGTAGCAATCCAGTCACACCCTCCCAGAGGAAGAACCCTGTATCCTGGGCTCTGGGGTGACTTTCCTTCACTCTTTCACAACAACTCTTTTCAGGCAGAAGTGCTGACTGAAGCTCTTTGGGTCTCCGAAGACCATTCCATCAGCTTAGTGCTGCTGGGGCTGCCAGGCTGAGTTATCACAGGTCCTGCCCTCCCCTGCCATTAATACCTGCTCACCAAGGGAGCCCTGGCCAGCCCAGGGCAGAGAAGGGCAGCCCCAAGCTGCAGCAGTCTCCCACAGTAAGGAAAGAGGCATCAAAGGGAAAAAAGAGGAAAATAAATATACCCCAGGCATCTCTGGATAGTCTTAATGGAGCTCAGACAGCCCCAGGAAGGGAATGAATTACTGGGAGGCATGAACTTTCCAGCTCACATGCCCCAAGGAGCTCCAGCCACACCTCGTGCCCCTGAGCCCGGTGTCCCACAGTCTGGGGTCTCCTTCTGTCCCAATCCAACCCTTTCCTGCCAGGCAGAGGGTCACACTCCTGTCCTGCTGTCACCTATGTGACTGTGCCAGGTAACACCTGTAAAACATCTTTCTACTAAAGCCCAGAGTAAACCAAGACAGAAGCAACACCCAGCACTTCAGCAGCACAGCTGGAACATCTGCAGTGTTATGCAATCCCCTGCCTGGCCAGACATGGGACTGAGAAAGGGTTTTCTGCTGAAAAACCCAAGACATGGGTAAAATTCTCCTTGTTTTTGGTTTTCATCCCAGCCCCCGAGTGCCTTAGCCCCAGGACTCGTGCCAGCACCTCAGCAATGAGCACAGTCACCCCCTGAACACTCCAGAACTGAACAGGACCTGTGACCAAACATGGAAGCAGGGTTTTGTCCCTGGCCAGGAACACCTAGCACCACAAACCCAGCTCAGGGATCTGAGCAGCCTTGGCCAAACCTCCTGCCTGCACTTTACCATCCAAACAACAATCCAGAGGGTGTGTGATGTGCTCCATGGATTAGAGCTGATGAATTAAGAACCTATAAAGGTATTATCCAGGATCAGCCCTGGGAGCCCCAAAGCACCCAGAGCCACAACTTTACTACAAAGCCTTCAGAAATAGGGTGTTCTTCAGTCCCCAGCTCCCGGGGCCCTGTGTCTGCATGCAAAATTCCACTTTTGTTACTGCAGAAATGGCATTCTGGGCTCCCACAGCTGAAGAGTCTGAGAATGTGGCTAAAGGATTAAACCCCTCCTCCCCAGACCTACAGTAAAGAAAGAGAGTTAAAGCAGTTCTGCAAACTAGAAGGATTTGAATTTTGTGACTGTATCAGGTCGTTCCAGCATTCTTTGTACTCAGGAGAACCAGAGCAGAATAAAGGGGGCTTGACCAGAGGACTGGGGCGGCCCCCTCCGATGTGGACATTTCTGGAGGTGGAAGGGCTGGCAGAGAGGAGGCAGAGGGAACAGGAGCAGACGTTTGAGAGACATTTACAAATGGATTTCTGAGCCAAAATTTCCCCTCAGTTGTGCCTGCACATCTGCAAACATACCTGGCTTCTGCACTGTGGGTTGAGGACAATTTAACCTGGAAACTGAGCAATGCTGCAGTCTTAATTTTTAGCACAAATTACTTTGCCACATATATTACAATCCCTCCCCTTTTATGGGATTAAGCACCGGATCAGCAGAAAAATGGTTGCAGATAGCTACGACTACTATTGGAGAGTGATTGTTTCCCTGAGCCACATTGTGTAAGTGTCGGTGCCTTTGTGAGATTTAATGGTCCCATTATCCCGGGTGGTGTCACCTCCTCCTCGCTCTGCAGGCCCAGACCAATTCTGCTGCCTCGATTCCCCTCTCCTGTTCTGCCAGCAGGCAGACATGCCTTTGCTGCTCCTTCATGGGGAGCCCTCGACTTAACTTCTCCCATGCCCAGGGATGGGGGCTGGGGATGCCAGAGCAGTGGAAGAGGGGGTCTCTGGGATGGGTATCTCACCCAAAAGGTAGCTATTTGGGAGCTGATCTTCTTCTATGGGTGAAAATCTAAGTTTTTACTTAATTAGCAAAAACGTAATGCAAAAATTCTCATTAAAGTCATGTCAAGCTCTCTTCCCAAACATCACAGGGAGCCACTGTCCTGGTCTCCAGCAGCTCCAGCCTCTGTCACACAGCACCTGCTCAGCATCTCAGCAGCTCCACCTGGCACTCACAGCAAGAGGCTTGGTTGGGATGTCCAAGGAAAAGATGATTGAGAGGGCCCTGCCAGACTACAAAGTGCTTCCATCATCCAAAGACAGGATGTTACACCCAGCCATAGATCAACCAGTCTCCTATTAGCCCCCCAGTCCCTCTCTAAGGAATATCCATAGGCAAAGAGACCTACCTTTGGTACATGCCTGCTTGTGGAGCAACATGTGAGCCAAAAGCCCCCAGAGTCATGACAATGGGCAGGGCTGCTCCTCCCACCGTGGCGGGGCCAGGCCACAGGGAGAGTTCATCACACAATCCCACAATGGTTGGGTTGGAAGGGGCCTCGGAGCTCATCCAGTGCCACTCCCTGCCATGGGCAGGGACACCTTCCACTGGACCAGTTTGCTCCAGGCCCACCCAACCTGGCCTTGGACACTTTTATATTGATTCTACAGTTCAAGAAGGGGCGGGCACTGGCACGGGGAAGGGGCAAAGCTCCTCTTCTGCTCTCCTAAGAGCAGCCTGTAGCAGGTCATCCAACGCTATCAGCTCCTCACCGGGCTATCAAAAAATCACTATAACAACCAGAATTAGAGAGTTTCACCACAGGATTGGACATTTATGTGCACAAGAACAGCATCTGCAGGGACTCCAGCTCCAGGGACAATCAGAGCAGCTCCTGCCTCTCCTGCTCCGGGGTAGGAGCTGCTGCCAGTTGGGGTTAGGGGGGAACCTCCCCTCACAGGCTAGTATTGCACAATTATGGGCATTATGGGATTTTTATGCCTTCTGTTAAGGCATCCAGCTTGGCTTCTGGTGGAGACAGGATACAGGGCTGGAAGGACTATTGGTCTGTTCAGCTCAAACAGTTTTTATGTCCTAATACAAAATTAATGGTTCTCTCACTGAGACTCCATGAGGCAAAGCTGCCTGCTCCGGGCATTCCAACCGGCAGAGCAAAAGTGGGGCTGAAAACTCATTCCTTCCCAATGCTCCTGGGTGGAACACATCCTTCAGCCCCCACCCAGGCTCACTGACTCACCTACACCAGTACAGTCCCCCCAAACTCTCTGGAGCAACATGCTGAACCTGGACCCTGACAGGCTGCAGTTTGGAGCTCCCAAGCTCGAGGGATCCCTCAGCCTCCTGCCTCCTGTGCCAGGGATACCAGATCCACAAATCCCTGCAGCACCAGCTGCAATGCAGGTGGGTTGCAGGCACTTTAAATCTGACTGTGCCACCTCTCCAGCAGCCTCTCCTGCTGACTGAAGGGCTGTCTGTCAGGCTAGGCAGGAACAGCCGTCTCAAAAACTGTATTTCAGGATTCACACAGAGGTTCCTTCGGATTGTATGGAACAACACCTCATTCATCATTCAGAGAGCCAGACAGAGCCACTCATCTTCACTCGATGACACCTTTTATCTAGGAACACCTAGACTGACTCACAGCCTGCCTATGAACCCATCACAATCCTTTTACCACACCAGGGGCATGTTTTCCTGGCTCTCATCCAGCACATTGCTGAAGGCTGGAAGAACTGCTTGCTCCCATGAGGACGTTTTCAGGTTTTTTCTGAGCAGACATGTGCCCGCAGTGACTGGAGCCGGCAGTTTTTGTGGAGCTGATTATTTTGGTATCCAAGTGGGAGCCGAGCTCTGCAATTGCCATGTGTGTGGTGGCTTGTGGCTTGCCTAGAGGGAATCCATGGCACTGCTGGGAATTCTGACCCCGGAGTCCTGACTCAGGCATTCTGCAAAACCACAGGGCCTGATGCTTCCAGGCCCATCTTTGTGCTCCCATGTCTCTGCTGGGGCCAGCTCAGGGATGGAAAAGGCAGGATTTGAGGTGCTGGACCCACAGCAAGGAGATATGTGAGCAGCAGCCATCTCCCACAGCGCAGCTCCAGAAGCCTCTTCCCTCTGGCTTTGTGTCCAGCTGTAAATCTGCAACAACTTCCACCATCCTCGTCTTCCTACTTCCACCTGATCCTCTCCAACACCTCTCCCCCTCACTGGAGGCTGCCACGGGGCTCCTCCGCCTCCTCCAAGTCACTGCCATGAAGCGAATAATTGTGAAGTGTTACTTATGGGAGAGCTTTCACACACGCAGCTTAATTCACTGGGAAAAGGACTGAAATATGAGGCCCTGACTCTGAAATAGGGAACTTCTCTTGGTAGCTGTTATAAATGAATCAGCCAATTTAATAATTAAAGCGAATTTATTAAATAATCAAAGCATAAAATTTGAAAAAGCCACAAGCAGAGCAGCACCGAGCCAGGCAATCGGCACTGGGTGAACTGAATTCGGACTCTATCCGCTCCGAATCCCTCCAGTTCACCGCTGATGTTTCTATGGGGTACCTTTTTATACATTTTTGGCTTTGTTAATCTTATCTTTTTAGTATAATAATGTAGTTTTTCTTGTCTTGCTGCTGAAAAGTTCCTGGAACAAGTAGATGTATATCTTCTGTTTGCTGGAATAAACTGCTCTGGCAACACATACTATCTTATCATATATGAATATTGAATGCATATCGCTGGAACCTTGCCAGACGAAGG
>VZRR01008163.1:0-23808 GCA_013398015.1 Oreocharis arfaki | reverse complement strand
CCCCCCCCCGATCCTCCCTTTCTCCAGGCTGAGCCCCACCAGCTTCCTCAGCCACTCCTGGTGCTCAAGACCCTTCCTCATCCCCATTCCCTTCTCTGGACATGCTCCAGTGCCTTAATGTCCTTCTTGGATTGAGGGGCCTGGAACTGGACACAGCACTCGAGGTGTGGCCTCTCCAGTGGCAAGCACAGGCACAGAATCACTGCCCTGGTCCTGCTGGTCACACTATAGAATACTAGAATGGTTTGGGTTGGAACTTAAAAGATCGTCCCATTCCATCCCACTTCCATGGGCAGCGACACCTTCCGCTATCCCAGGTTGCTCCAAGCCCATTCCAACCTGGCCTTGGACATTTCTAGGGAAGGGGCAGCCACAGCTTTTCTAGGCAACTTGTACCAGGGCCTCACCATTTTCACAGGGAATAATTTCTTCCCAATATCACCATCCTACCCTTCACTGATGTGCAAAGGGCCATGCAGAATCAGCCAGGGCTGCTGTGACCACAGCCATCGCACACAGCCATGTCCAAGGGGAGCAGCTGGCTCAGCACAGTGTAGCTCCATATAGCTCCTATCCCAAATCTCAAGTACAGACAGGACTGGAGCGCTGGAATTTCCAGTTACGTGTATGCTTCAGGAATCTTGTTCATAGAGAATGTGTTTTAAAGATGACCCATAAAGGAAGATGAATAAGTTGCTATTTTCTTCCTGCTCGATTGTTGCCATTTAAGGCCGTGAATTACATTAAGGGTAAATTGGGGGTTTCGCTTAGAAAGTGCCTCAAGTCTTGATTATGTATTTTGCTTCCAGGCCTGTGAGAAAGCTCTGGAGTCAAAGAGGAAAACCATTTTTAGCTCTTAGATGAGGGAGAGCCTCTGTAGAGGATCTGTACCTGCTTTGTTTGTCATGTGTTTCACTTGACTAAAAGGTAATCACAAATTAAATCCAGAGGCCTTTCAGTCAAGACTGACTCGTTTGACATCTGGGAAAAATACCAACCTACCATATTTGCAGTCACCAGGGAAAGCAGAGACCAGGGTGGAGGAGACCTAGATTTCCAATGCAAATGATAAATGAAACCATCAGTGAGTCCCAAAGGCAGAGGGAAGGCCCTGCCCAGAGAGCCAGGGCAGCTGGACCAGCCGGCATTTGGTGTAGCCATGGGTTCCTTCCAGCCCTGGGGCATACAGGGGCCAGACAGCAGCTAACAGCCCTGAATAAGTACTGGGAACAGAGGGTGGTGTAAGGGGTTCCTGAGGAGAAACCAGGCTTTGTAAGGGAAGCTGCATTTGGACTTGTGATCCACCAAATAAACGAGCTGTCTGGTGCAGCTCAGACACAAAGGTTGAACACGAAGCAGAAGCGGGCAGTAAAGGAGAAAGGAATTGAACATCTACATCGAACTGTGGCATTTCTCTTCATGGCCCTGGGAGGTGGCCAGACAGTGATAGGGGAAACCCTCCTTGCTGTGCCTCACTTCAGGAATGCTCTTCTCCTTGTGGGTAGACTTTGGTCGTCTTACAACCAATACACGTTTTCCCAGCCCAAACAAGGCAGACACATATCATGCTGTTCCAGTCCAGACAGGAAAACAAAGTAATGCCAATATCAAAATATTTTGCTCTGTATAAAACAAAATATCTTCACATTCAAGGCCAGACTGTCCTGGGGATTTTATGTTTTTCCCCTCTGGAAAGTCTTGCTTCAGTTCTCTCCTCTGATTCTTCTTAAGTCTGATACAACCTGAACATCTTTTTGCCAGCTTGCCTAAAGCCCAGCCCGACTGCAGCAGGCAGAAAACTTGGTATGCTTGGGTGGATTGCTAGCTCCACTGCTGGAAGTGATACTCAATCCCTGATATGGTTTAATACTGTAAGGCCTGCTGAAGTGGATTACAGATGGGTATAATGCAAGTCAGGGCAGGCTCCAGGTCAGCAATCCTGCAAAGAACAACTTCAGAGACCAAGACTACTCCTACCCCAAGCACAGCCAATACCACAGATCCATCCCTGAACAAGTACCTCAGAATGGCCATTTTCTGAAGCTGATGCTTTGTACCCTCTGAGGGGACTTCTGCAAGGAGGCCAGTTTAGTTTGAATGCTCTGAGATTCCCTAGGATTTTTGCACACAGCCAGCTGGCACCTCTCCTGGAGGAGCACATGCTCACTAACGAGAGAACAGGACCCTCCCCATCCAGGGACCGTTTCTGGTCAACTGTCCCTGACATAGCTGAGAGACAATGAGGCCCTTCAGGGCTGAATCCCGAGAGCTGCAACCGTCTCCTTTGCCAAGGACATCACTAATTCCCGGCGGTGGCTTGATTCCATAAGCAGCTCAGTGAGGTGACTTTCCAGGTCATCAGCTAATTGCAGGTGAAGTGCCAGTGACTGTCTCCGGCAGGAGGGAAAGTTGGGAACTCTGAGGGAAGAAAGGGCGTAAAACGTGTTTGCTCAGCTCCCTTGAGCTGAGCCATCTCTCCCGGGGCAGCTACAGGGAGGTAGGAAAGGGCTGGGTGACTTGGAAGGATCTAGAGCTGAGTCCCGCTGTCTCTGCAGCCTGAGGAATCCCAGAACGTCACCATGGCTGAGCCAGACGGGGACGTGCTCAGCCTGGCCTGTGGGTGGACATAATAAAGCTTCTGGTCTCCCCACAACCTATTTGCGTGCTGGAGAAGAGGGGGAGATAGCCAGGGCACTGATTATTCCCTACACAACTTCTCCTTTGAGTCTACAATGGCTAAAGCCCGGACATGGCTCCCCTACTCCCTCCCTGACAGGCCTCTCAGCATTGCCCCACCTCTGTGAAACAGTGAGGGATGAATTGAGCCCTCTGAAACTCCATCACAGAGAAACTGCAGTTAAAAAATCCCCTATCTTCCAGCACTGGACGTTCCTGAGAGGAAACCACTCCGGGCTCCCCCGTGCTCGCTGGAGTTGGGAGCAGTGAGTAATGCTTGCAGTTGTCCCTGCCCGGCCCCACATTCTTTTCTCCAGCATGTAATGGCCCAGAGGAGGGATAAATGGAGCCTTGCTGGAGCAGCCTGCAGAGTGGCTGTGCACACCATGGCCTCACGCTGGAGAGGCATCAGGAAGGACTGCGGAAGGCTCAGCCTTATTTTACTGAGGGGCTGGTTACCCAAAACGGCCAGTGAAACGGGAAGAAAGGAGAAAAAGCCCTGCGAAATGTTGACTAACAGCACGCCTCAGTTGGCTCTGGAGCATGAAAAAAATCTTGGCTGCCCTGTGTCCAGCAGCTCTGCACCAGTCGCCCCCTGCTCACACCTCTGCCCACCTGAGATGCTCTCAGCCCCGGCATTTTGCTGCTCACTGGTTTCTCACCACCAGCAGCTTCTTCTGTTCTTTGTGTCTCAGCACATCTTCCCACAGCAATCAGTGACCATTTCAGCAAAGGCTGAAGAAAGGCACCCCATTTCCCTATTGTTGTCATCTCTTCTTGGCTTCTGGCCTTTTTCCTACTCTGCTTCCACCAGCTCCCTCCCCAGGAGCTGCCATTGCCTCCTCCTCACCCCATTTTCCCACGACCTCAGGTTATAAGCCCAGTTTGGGCATTGCTCCAACCTGTTTCACTCCTCTGTTGCAAACTGGTGCTCCCAGTACACATCAGCTCAGCCTAGTGTCTGCACCTCCAGCCCTGCCAGGCTCCCATTGCACCCAGGAGGGAGCCTGGGGAGATGAAGGGCAGAAACCGGCAGGTCCACCCTGAGTACAGTACACTGCCAGAGCAGGAACAAGCCAGGCAGAGGATTAAAGAGGAACTGGAGCCTGTTCCTTGCCTTTTATCTGCTGCAAGCATGCCACAATCACAGCCATTAGCTCTTCAAAGGCAGGCAAGGCTGGCAGAGCTTTGGGAAGCTTCACTCCTGAAAATGCTCCTAGGTCTGGTCTCCAAGCTGGCAATAGTGTCACCTGGCTCAGCTTTTCCTGGTTCCTGATCCAGTAGCCTCAATCCCTTCTGTCTCCTCAGCACAGATGTGACTCCAGCTCTGGGGGGTTGTGGACATTGCTGTGCCCAACGGGGTCTCAGCGCCCAGCGGGGCTTTGTGAAAGTCCTCCTTCTTCCCACAAAACCAGAGTTGTTGATCAAACAAGGCTGAAGCTTCACAGGTTTGGAAGCCCAACGGATGGGTACAGTCAATAAGCCTAAAACCTTCCTGGCAAAGGTTGGGGTGAAGGCAGGTACCTGCACTGGAGCAGTGCCACTCACCCTGCCAAAGCTTCCTCCTCTCTCCCTGCACCTTTTTCCCAGCCCCACCCCTGTAGCACTCCAGTGGCCCTGCTCTCTGAAGCCAATTTTTTCCACTTCACAGGACTTCCTCTTGCTTTCACCTGAAAGCTGCTCCACCCAGCCAGCACACTGCCAGGGCATGAGTCTCCCTACCTGAACCCAGGCCTCCCTCCCTTCCAGGCCAAACTGGGAACAGGACAGGCAAGCTGTGACACCTGGAGCAGGAAGAAGTGAGGACACTTCCCATGCAGAGCTGCAGACTAGTCAAAGAAGCCTTGGCAGAGGCAGAAGGCAGCTGCTTTGGCTTGGCTATGGGATCACCACACCCCACTTACTTCCATCAGTCCACCATGAGACATAGAACACTGGGGGAAGACACAGAGAGCAACACTGGGGAAGGTGCAGTTGAATCCCCGTTAAGCCCAGCTCCTCCAGCAGCTCCCCGTTGCACACACAGGCAGTATCTGGACAACTCCAACTAAGGGCACCCTTGGACACCGACAGGTTTGGCAGGCTCAATTCTACCCCTCCCCTAATCACCCAGAGCCATCTGCCTTGTGCCCCGAAGCTCCAGCACCCCCCCAGCCTGATAGCTGTGCTGTGCAGCCTGGAAGGGCAAGATGAGAAGAGAGAGCAACTGTCAAAAAACGGCACGGAAAGAAAGAAAATGACCAACCAACACCAGTCAAGCCTCTATGGTGTGCACTTTTATTTCAACTGGTCTTTAAGTCAGTGTACAGGTAGCCCCTCCCTCCCCCACATACTGGCACCACTTCTCCTAGACCCTGCAGGGGACTGTAAAGCCTTCATTCACATCTATCACTGGGGAACACAGGCTGCTTGCTTGACAAATCGAAGAGAAAAAGGATCAAGTGTGTTTTGTTTTTAAGGCGGAAAGATACAAAAAGACACTTGTCGGGTTACATAATTTACAGACAAGCAATTATAACCTAACACCAGCTGTAATTGGTGGACTCCCTCCGAGCTGGGCTTTGCCTTCACAGAGGCGAGTAACTTCCTGTAACAATGCATTATAATATTTGGAATGACTATTAAAAAAACAAACAAATGTACAATCAAAGTCCTCAGATGCATTGTAGAACTTTGGGGGCGTTCGCTCCGACATGTTTCAAGAATTCTGCTGACACCTTCACCGTTCCAGTTTTTTAATCCTGAGTCAAGCGCCAAAAAAAAAACAAATAAAGCCATGCCAATCTCATCTTGTTTTATGCGCATTTATGGGTTTCATTTCATCACAAGGGTGTGGGTGTTGGTAACAGTCCGGTTTAGAAGCATTTGCGGTGGACAATGGAGGGTCCAGATTCATCGTACTCCTGCTTGCTGATCCACATCTGCTGGAAGGTGGACAGGGAGGCCAGGATGGAACCTCCGATCCAGACAGAGTATTTGCGCTCAGGTGGGGCGATGATCTGCAGGGAAGAGGAGGAACCAGTCAGACACAGCATCACACTACACTCACAGCCCACGCACAGCCCTGCAAGACAGAGCTGCCTAATTTCCCTTATCTAACCTTGCCCAAGATACCATGAAGTCCAAACAGGATCAAGACACAACCTCACACACCCACCTCCCTTCTTTGCAGCCAGTCTTTACTCTAATCCCATTATTCATGCAGTTGGGTGGGTGCCATCCTGTCCAGCCCAATACCATTAAGGCTGCACCAGACAGACAGGGTTTCTATCTTTTGCAGCAGGACTCCAGCATACCACCCTCCACCTATGCTGCCTATTTCATCCTAACAGCAGTGCTAAGATGTTCCCCCAACTCCATCCTACCTTGATTTTCATTGTGCTGGGTGCCAGGGCTGTGATCTCCTTCTGCATCCTGTCAGCAATGCCAGGGTACATTGTGGTACCACCAGACAGCACTGTGTTGGCATACAGGTCCTTACGGATATCCACATCGCACTTCATGATGGAGTTGAAGGTAGTTTCATGGATACCACAGGATTCCATGCCTGTGAAGAAAGAGAAGTCTCAATCAGCAAAGGCTCAGACAGAATCAAGGAAGCCTAAGATGCTACAGGCAACCAAGAGACCAGCAGTCCTTTCAGCAGAAAGGCACTAGAGAGCCATGGCTGGGACAGACTCAACTTCTGGCTCTACTGACCCAAGTCCCTCAAACAGCTTTAGGCTGTGAGGGAATTGAGGCTGACTGGTGGGACAGCACAAGCCTTGCTACAGACCACTGGAATAAAATATGATACCCCACTGCCATGGACTCCAGGTCACCCTCCCCAGAAAGAGCATTTAGGGGGGCACAGGGTTATCCTAGGAAAGTTGGACTTACCCAGGAAAGATGGCTGGAACAGGGCCTCAGGGCACCTGAACCTCTCATTGCCAATGGTGATGACCTGGCCATCAGGGAGTTCATAGCTCTTCTCCAGAGAGGAGCTAGAGGCAGCTGTGGCCATCTCCTGCTCGAAATCCAGGGCGACGTAGCACAGCTTCTCCTTGATGTCACGCACGATTTCTCTCTCGGCTGTGGTGGTGAAGCTGTAGCCTCGCTCCGTCAGGATCTTCATGAGGTAGTCCGTCAGGTCACGGCCAGCCAGATCCAGACGGAGGATGGCATGGGGGAGGGCATAGCCTTCATAGATGGGCACAGTGTGGGTTACACCATCACCAGAGTCCATCACAATACCAGTGGTACGACCAGAGGCATACAGGGACAGCACAGCCTGGATGGCTACATACATGGCTGGGGTGTTGAAGGTCTCAAACATGATCTAGGGAGAGAACAGGAAAAGTTGAATAAACAGCAAAATACAGGGTTCTTGCTACAGGTGTATACAAAGTCCATGCAAGTGGTTTTACTTCTGCCCCTAGACAAGAGGCATCTCTACACTCCCCCTCAAAGTCCATGCTTATCTCACCTGGTCTCCACCCGCACCTGCCAGGTCAGAGCCTGAGCAGGGACACCACTGCCACAGACCCATTCACATATCACAGCAAGGAACAAAACAAATACCATGTAAACTACAGTACAGTCACTCAAGGCTGTAAATGGATTAGTGTGCCTAGTCAGAAACAGCAGTTAGACAAGTTGCTAGTTCAGTCTCAGAGAAAGCCAGCTTAGAAGAGCAAACAAAACCTGTCAAGGTCCAGCAAAGAGAAGACTCAGGTCAGGAAAGGAAAACCCTGTGAAGATGGCAAAAAGGGAAAATAGTGGTGAAGGAGGAGAGAGGACAACATGGAAGAGGAGAGCTGGCCTGCAGCAGTATCTGCTGTAGCTCCAAGCTGCAGAGTTCTACACACCTGTGTCATCTTCTCTCTGTTGGCTTTGGGGTTCAGGGGAGCCTCTGTGAGCAGCACAGGGTGCTCCTCAGGGGCTACTCTCAGCTCATTGTAGAAAGTGTGATGCCAGATCTTCTCCATGTCATCCCAGTTGGTGACAATACCGTGTTCAATGGGGTACTTGAGGGTCAGGATACCTCTTTTGCTCTGGGCTTCATCACCAACATAGCTGTCTTTCTGGCCCATACCAACCATCACACCCTGAAGAACAAAGACAATGTGGTAAGTACAGGTGAAGACCGGGTAATTCCCTTTTCCCAAAGCTAAGTCTCCAGTTATTGTCCTTCTGCTGTCACTCCTCTATCAGGAAAGACATCCAGCCAGCTGCTCCAATAAACACTGCACAAAGGCTCCACAGGAGGCTGCATTCCCCACCAGCTGTGCTGCAACACAGAAGCCTCTCATGGTACAAAGCCAAATAAAAAAGCTTCTTGCCTCTAGGAGAACCACTTCCACCAAACACTCCTCTCTTTTGTCAAATAACAAGCACACCAGCCACCTACCTGATGTCTGGGGCGACCCACGATGGATGGGAAGACAGCACGGGGGGCATCGTCCCCAGCAAAACCGGCCTTGCACATACCGGAACCATTGTCAACAACGAGCGCAGCAATATCGTCATCCATGGCTAGCTGCAGGAGAAGAGAAGGAGACGTGAGCATCCCTGCTCACACGCCGAGCCCCATCCCGCGGCAGCAGGCGGGAAAGGGAAGGCGATGGCGGGAAGCACAGGCAATGCCGCCAAGGCCTTCCCCACCCATTTCCTTCCTGCCGGCGCCGCTCCGCTTCACCCGGCGCCCGCTAGAGGGGGCGACGCCTCCCAGATTTCGGCACTGCGCGGATTTGGGACAAAGGAAGTCCCTGCGCCCTCTCGCATTATTACCATAAAAGGCAATGGATGGAGCGCGCCGCGCCTCGCCCGCCACCGGCTGCCGGGGGGACGGCGGCGGCCACTCCCCGGAGCGGGCGGGCGTGGCCGCCACACCCCAGCGCCCCGCCGTGTGCCGGCCACCGGGGCTCGACGCCTCCGCACCGCCCCGCCGGTCACGCCCGGTGCCCCACCTTGAGCCGGCTGGCAGGGCTCAACACCTCCGCACAGTCCTGCCGGTCACGCCCGGTGCTCGCCCCAGCGCCCTGCCATGTGGCAGTCAGCGGGGCTCGGCGCGTCCACCCAGCCTAGAGGGTCACGCCCGATGCCCATCGTGTGCCAGGCACAGCCAGCAAAATTCGGCCTCTCTGCACAGCCCCCAAAGCCTCAGCCAGCCTCTACAAGGAACCGCAGCGTTACAAGCGCTGGCCACCACGCCCAGCCCACTAGTCAAGCGTGACCGGGGCTCTGCCCCATCGACCGGCGGCACTACGGGCGGGATTAGAGCCAGCGTCTTATGCAATTGCCGCCCGCCCAGGCTCAGTCCCGGCGGCTCCGGCCGCGCCGGTGTAATCCGGTGGCGGGGGGGCAGCGGCAGCTGCCGCACATGTGCCGCCCCGCACGGGCAGCCTGGGAAGTGTAGTTGGAACTGGAGTGGGCAGCCCGCCTGCACCTGCGCTCCGGGCACACAGGGGGGTCCCCCCTGCGACCCCCAACCCCACATTGTTCCGATCCACAGCCTCGCCCCCTGTACGGGGTACCGCCCCCTCCCCACAAGCAGCAGCCACCACGTCTATTCGGATGTGCGGGGTGGGGGGGGAGGGGCCGCGCCCCTCCTCACCAGGGACAACGCCCCCGGGCCCCGACCCCAGCACGGGCGGCTCCGCCGAACAGACAAAGCCCCGCGACCCCCGTCCACGCCGCCGCTCCCGGGACACAACACTGAGCCGCCCGCTCCCCCCGTCCGCATCACCAATCCTCTTACAGAGCGGATTAACCCCACGGGGGGCAGGGGCGCGACCCCCCTCCGCAAGCATCACCCCCCAAACCGGCCTTAAACAGCGAGCTACGTCTCTATCCCTTAAAACGCGGCAGCGCGCTACGGGGCCGCCACCCCGCCAGCGCACAAAGGGCGCGCCGTGTCCCAACAACCCCAATCACACCGATATTCACAATAACACCGGCTCATTATGAATATCATCAATATTATTATTTTCCCATCCCCCGTTGTCGCGGTGCCGCTCTCACCTTTGGGGAGTTCGCGCGGTCGGAGCCGGGGCAGGCGCGAGGAGGCGGCGGGAGCGGTGAGGGCAGGCAGAGCTCGCAGCGGCTCCCGCCTGCCGCCCGCGCGCTCTTTATATGGGGCCGACGCCGCCGCCGCCTCGCCATAAAAGGAAACTTTCGGAGTGCGCCGCTCCGATTGGCCCCACATGGACACGCCCCCCAGGCCTCGCCCCGCCCCGCCGCCCCGCCACGGAAACGAGCTGTCGAGGCCGGGGCAAAGCGAATGGAATTGGGGTGGGGGGTGCGGCCCCCGTGTCACTGGACTGCTTTGGGGAGGGGGCTCTTGTCTCGTGCTCGCCGCACTCCGCGGTTCGCGGTGCTCCGGTGCCCCCCTGCAGCCCCCCCCACCCCCACCCGCACACAAAGCCCCGCGGGTGGGGGTCTCGGCCCGTTCGCCCCCCGTCTCTGTAGGAGCCGGGCGGATGCAGCCCCCCGGGAGGGAAGGGGGTACCCGGGGGCAGCGCGGTGCGGGATCCCGGGGGTGCTGCTTTGCCCTGCCTGCGGCGCTGCCCGGTGCGGGGCACGTGGAGCGCCCGTCACCTGCACCCCTGGCGGGCACCGGTGACCCCGGGCGGGAGCGGGACGAGCGGGACGCGGGGCCAAGTTCACTGCTGATGTCAGCAAGCGGCGGTGATACGGCTCCTGCCAGCAGCCGCCAGGCCCTCGGCTCTTGGACCCGCCCGGGCAACCGGGAACGCGGCCGGCGCCACCGGGTACCATTAGAGACGGTGTGCCCACGGTGGCAGCGGCACCTGGGAGAAGGGAACGCTCCGCTGGCTCTGGCTCAGGCATCCAGTCAAGCAGGGGGCCCTGGTCCCCTATCCTGCCCCGTGCTGGCAGGGGACACCACGGGAGCAGTGGTCTGGTCAGATTTGAGCAATATATGTTTCTGATCCAAACCTTGCTTGAGTAGGAGACGTGGCTTCCCCAGCCCAGGCTGCCTTTCTGCAATTCCCTTCTTGCCTGTGACCATCCAACACTGGTCGGGAAGAAAGGCGAGGGCAGCGGCCACGGAGCAGCAGGCAGCAGCAACCAGAGGGCTTTGCGTCTCCAGAGTGTTGTGCGAACACGGATTAATCAAGTTAATTAAGCAGCCCTGTAAGTAAAGTAGCAGCAGCCACTCGCAATCTGTTGCCGGCTGGAAGCACAGAGACTCCAGCGTGGGGACCTTGGATGTGTAATCTCAGCCGTTTGAAAACAGTGGTGACAGGGAAAAAAATAATTTCTCGGGGAAAAAAAAGGCTCAAAATGCCTGTTCTTCATGGGATACCCCTTGTCCGGCATCATAGAGGGGGGAGTCAGGCCTGCAGTCAAGGTCTTGAGGCCGCACCAGCAAGCTCTTTGTCATCAGGGAGCTGCAGAGATCACAGTGAGGATGAGGATGAGGATGAGGCTCTCTCCCCAAACTGCCTGTGTGGGTCTGCTTAAAGAGGACCCAGGCATTATTCCCCCCCTTCACAACTCCCTGCTGTGGGATGAACAAAGGAGGAGAGCAGCAGGAGGAACCTGCAAAACCCTGTTGAGATGGAGATTTGCAATTACCTGGGGGGATGGGAGGTGATGGGACACCAGGCACAGATGGCAATGCAAGAGAATCCCTTTTCCTTTGGATGGCATCCCCTTCCCCAGGAGCGCCTTGTCCTAGTGAGGGTGCCCCAAAATTCAGCACCACAGCTGTGCCCAGGTGCTTTGGAGGGGGTTGTACAGAGAGACAGGAGACCTGTGGGCTCTTCTGGGCCACCCCAGGGCCATGCCTCATCCTGCAGGACAGAGGTGGCCATGGTGATGGACGTGTTCTGCCAGGCCACTTTGGGATTATGCCACCCCCTCCACACTGGAGATGGCCCCAGTGATAAAGAGATACTCTGGGACAGTCCCCATGGGAAGCCCTCAGTGGAAGGGGACCCAGCTGAGGGTTCCTGCAGGGCCATGCTGGAGCAGAGCTGCCTTTGCCCGGTCATTCCTCTGTCACCTTGATGTGGATCATGCAAGATCTCTCTATCGTAGCTTCCCTCACAGTAAAATGGGAGTCATCGCTGTTAATTACCTGCCTCATGGGGAATTAATTAATGTTTGCATTCCACTTTGAAAAGGCTGATTATTAATAGAAGATTATACATCAAATAAGGGGAGCCACAAGGCATGGGTAGAGGTGATGGCCCTCGCAGCTGGGAAGCGTGGTCCACGAACGTGCTGATAAAGCAGGAAAAAGTCCAACAGTACCCCCGGGGTGATGGGTTTGGGATGCTGAACATCAGCAGGAGGTCTGGGCTAGGTGGGGAGGCCACCAGGGCTCATGGGGGTCTTCAGCAGCTGGATGGGGCGTGCATGAGAGGGGTGGGATGCTGCACTCCGCTGCATCCTGGTGAGCAGGTTGGGTGGAGCCAGGCTGGGGAGCCAGGATGCGAGACAGCCCATTAGGCAAGGAGAGAACCACCAGGCAATTACTCTTGATTATTGGACTGAATCAGAAGGCAATCAATCTGCCAGCATCCGGAGGGCAGCAGCACCGGCCTCGCGTCTCCTGGCTTTAGGGGCAGTGAGGTCTGGCCTTGGTGTGACGGCAGGATGTGGCCTCCAGCACACAGCCGGGTGCCACCGCTTCCTCCCAGGCTGAAGACACCTTGACAGCAAAGCCACCAGCCAGTCACCATGTTCACCACTGTGTGATGGACCAGGCCAATTCCCTGGCCATGACTGGGGCTCTCTTCCCATCTCTTCTGGGATGTTGCAAGAGCAGAGAGGAGAGAAAGGGGAACCGAGCAAAGAGCTTCCTGGCTGTCGTGTTAACCTTTGGGCAGACATCACAGGCTCCCAAGTTCCCATGTTTTGCTTCATCTCTCCCTGTTTGTCCTTGGTGCTTGGCTCTCACTGACTCTGGACAAAACTATCCGAGGGAGGATCCTCCTGCCCTTCACCAGCTGATACGGCCGGGCTTGAATCGCTGCACTTGTGGGACAACGTGTGAGCTCTGCTCTCCCCTCGCTTCTCTCAGCCCTTCTAGAGCAGAAGCCCTTTGCCCATGCAGGAATGGCAGCTGCCACACTTTTGGGGAGAGGAGGGTCAAAGGGGGGAAATATTCCTGGCAGTTTTTGGAGTTGGAGTTTTGGCTTGGATTTCTGCACATCTCATTCAGTTCCAGCTCCTCCGTCTCTCACCCTGTCATGTGCTCCCTTCTCTCCCTCCTGCTGTTGTGACAATAAGAAGAGAGGTAGAAACTTCTGAAACTGCCACAGTCTCTTTGAATCGCCTTCACACAAAAATCAGAGAGGTTTTTTGAAACACTGCCTTTCCCTTCCCTTCCCACTCCCCAAGGGGAAGAAGGAAAGGTGCTGACCACATCCTCTGTTTCACAGGCAAAGGGACCATCTCAGCACCTTCCTCTTTCAATTTTCTCCTTGCAGCATCAGCTGTAAAAGGAATTTGAAGGAGGTAAAATCTAAACAGGACCCCCAGGCCCATTGCTCCCTTTGGAGATGTTTGGGGGCCTCGCTGCAGCCCCCACTTCTCCCTTTATGGGAACATATTCAGCATTAAAACCTGAAGCAAAACAGCCCCTGACGTTTTCCTGGCTCGTTGCGTTGCATCCCTGATGCCAGCTCATCCCTGACAAGCTGCAGGCTCGACTCTCCGCCTTTAAGCATCATTCTCCACTCTCATACACCCCTCCCCGAGGTTTCTGCTCCTTTGTATTGATCCTTGAGCTCTCTCTGATCTATCAGCCCTTTAGCAGAGAGAGGACAGCCTTTCCCTTCACAGACCTCCATGTGCAAGGATGTTCTCCCCTGATCTGCTGCATCCGCATGGATGGGCTAACAGTGCATCGAGCATCCCTCCCATTCACAAGGAATGAAAATCATTACATTGTATCATGCTGGAACACCGTATAAATTCACCATTTTCCATTTTCAAGGTACAAACAACCTGTGCCAGGTTTTGCTAAGGCTGTTGGAAAGGGCCCAGCCCTGCCCAGGTAGCCAAGGCGGTGGCAGGGCACACGTGCCTGGTTTACAGCCTGCTCTCCCTGATAAGTGGACCTTGCTGGAGGGGTTGAAGCCCTGAGCAGTGATTTTTCTCTACCTATTTCTCCAGCCCTGCCTGTCCTTGCTGCCTCCAGCCTTGTCTCTCCGTGCCCCAGTCCCTTCGCCAGCCCTTTTATTGCATATCCCTGAGCTGATCCTCGTGCCAGCATTTCTAGATCCTGATGCTGGCCCCGAGGTCTCCCAGCTCACAGAGGCAGCAGGAGGCCAAGGCTTCATCCCCAGCCCTGTAGGCAGCCAGGTCAGCATCCATCATCCGGTGCCCAGGCTGGCACTCTCTGCCCAGCCCCGTCGTGGTGCCCCGCAGCCCTGCCACCCTCCCACCCTCCCTGGGCTATGCTGGCCTGGCCGGAGCAGAGCAAAGCCCTCCCTTCCCCCACTGGTTAAACGTGCTGCCAGGGCTGTTTTGGTTGACCTTGATAGCAACAGCCTGTGAGGCCCGAGCGTGGAATTGTTTTCAGCCCAAGGTCATTCCGCAGCACAGCACGATTACACCGGCACAGCCAGACCCTGAGGCAGGGCCGGCCGGGCTCCCAGCCTCAGCCCTGCACCCTGGGCACCTCTGGAGTCTGCTTCTTCCACAGCAATAGGACAGGTGTAAGCTAAACCCCGTGCTGGAGCTTCTCTGTGGGGACAGAGAGTAGTAGAGCAGCCCTCCCCTCCAGGCAGGCTTGGCATCAGTTTCAGGGGATATTTCCTCCAGCTAAAAACAGAAGGGGAAGAGAAAAAGCTGATTCTCCCTGGGTTTTTTCTGCATGTCTCAGCCCTCTGGCCCCACTCACACCACCCCCATCACCACCCAAATGCTACTGAATGACCCCTCAGCTGTGATGCACCTCCAAGGGGGTCTTCCCCTCAAGGATGCTCCCTGGGGCTCACTTACCTGGCAAAAGGCTCCCACAGGTGTTACATGGCACTGTGCCGAGCCATACGGTGCATTTTCAACTGCTTCTTAATTACTTTGAGAATTGATTTTTCTTGGTCTCTGACGATGAAGGCAGGCGAGCAGCTGGATGGAGTTTTCTGCTTGTACCGTACCTAGGAAATGAAACAGATCCTGGGCTACCCAAGCATGCCAGGAAATTCGCTTTGATCTCTGCTGGGCTAGTGGCACTTTCCATCTAGGGGCTTCAGGCCTTTGGCAGAGGTGACCTCTCCTACCTTGGAGAGAGTGGGAATAGTGCTGCCTTTGTTTTCTGTGTGAGAAACAGAGGCAGGGAGAGCAGGGATTGGCCACTGCAGGGCCACCCTCAGTCAGAGTGACTCTCCCACCCGTGCCAGGTGATGTAAAGCACTTGTGACTCTGCAGGTAATTCTGGTTTGGGGCATAAGCCCCCTTTATCTCCAGCAGCAGGTCACAGGGGTTTGATCACTGTGCTGGTGCTGCTGTGGGTGCACCCAAAAGTGGGGATCCCCACCCCTCCAGTGACCCCAAACCTGCACCAGCTCCTGTCCCTGCAGGCACAGGGATGCTCAGGGAACAAAGGGGCGTGGCAGGGTTTGCCTATTCCTAGAAGGAGGGATGCAGAGGCACCCAGGAACTGCTCCAGGCCCTGTCCCAACCCCGTCCCTGCCCGGGCTGGCCCCCGGCTCTGTTTGCACAGCCGGTGCTGAGCCGTGACGCAAGCGGCTCTCCCCAGGCAGGGAGAGGGTGACGGAGGAGTGGGACCTGCTCTAGTCAATGCCCCATCCACTCCTCCGAGTTTGAATAAACCTTCAGGGGTGATTCAGTGCTTACACAGCACTCAGCCCCTTCACAGAGCCACCAGAATTGAAATCCAGTGAAACCCTCTCCCCCCACCTTGGGGAGCAGGTGCATGGGAGGAGAGCCAGGTGGTTTTTATCCCGTGCCAGGCTTGTTTCTGGTCCATATGGCTGGGGTAACAGTGGGGTGATGCCACTCACGATGGGCTTGTGGTAGGGAAGGAGAGAGCACAGGCTTTCTGCAGGGTGATGCTGCTCCCAACCAGCCCCTCTGGTCCAGCTCACACCGAGATCTGCAGCAAACCCAGGAACAAGCCAGCAAGTTTGCAACAATATCATCCCTCTGGAATCATCCTGAGGCCACACACAGACTGGGCACAGGAGGAAACCACCACCACAAAGCCCAGGTGCAGAGGCACCAAGCCCCCCTGCATTTCATCGCCCTCCCAGCCCATTGCCCCCAAAGTTTCCATCCCTCACTCGAGACAGTATTTCCACATGTTCTTTGTTTGGCTCATTTCACACATTCCTGCTGGCAGGTGATAAGATCTCGGGAGAAAGGCAAACCAAAGCCCTGGGTACCAGGCACTGGCTCTCACTCCCCTGACTCATTAAGGTACCTCTGCTCCCTCGACACCAGCTCTGATCTGGGACTAGTGAGGACATGGAGAAAGTGTGGTGGGACTCAGGTGGCTGTGTGAGTTGTCACGCTCCCTCCTGCTCCTGAGCAGGACTGCAGAACTTTGCTCTCTCCTGGTCCCACCCTGGGGTGCCCGCTCTGCTGTCCCACGTGGGTGATGTGTGCCTGGGCAGGCACTGAGCCCGTCTGGGGTGGCACAGGTGTTATCAGCTCTGAGAATATTTGAAAAATGCACTTGAGTGCCATTAGAACCTCGAGTACCTGCAGGTGGCACTTACTGGAGCAGTGGCACAGCCCTGGGGACTCCCTGGCCTGGCTGTCCCCAAGGCACCCTTTGCTGGCATGAGCAGGGCGGGGTATGAACACACCTCTCCCTCCTCCAGCCTTTAACGAGAAATGGGGTTAAGACTTCCACATTCTTGCTCTCTTCCCTTCCCCATGCCAGAGCCAGAGCAGTGTGGGGCTGCAGAGGTGGCTACCAGAGCTCCTCCATTGCTGGAGCACAGAGCAGCAGAGGAAGCCAAGCGGGCACAGGGGCCACCAGGGCTGTGGTGGGGCTCAGACGGACACAAAGAGTGGCCACTGTCTTTATGGTCTCTCAGCCCGAGGAAGAGGCAAGTCAGCATGCAGAAAAAACGGGGAGTGATTTTCCTATGGGGCTTTGCAGGAGCCCTTTCGGTTCCCAGATCACTACCCAAGGCTGCGAGACGGCTGCACAGCACATCTTCTGTGGGAACCCTTGTCCATGTTTTGCAAGAGCTTGGGGCAGATGGGGACAAACAAGAGGAAGAAAAAGCAACCAGCTGCAGTGACAGGAATGAGGAAGCCCAGAGTGTGGGGCAGCTCCAGCCCCAGCACAGCCTGGGCTCAGTCCTGACAACAGCCTTGCAGGGCAAAGGGTGTCCCCGCTCCACCCTGGCATTGCTCAGCTCAGGTCCCTCACTCAGGGCTGGATCAATGAACAGGGGGGCTCATCCAGCCCCATGGGACCAGAGCCTTCTGCTTGGAACCTGCAGCCTCTGGGACCAGGAAAGGTTTTGTCCTGCGCATCTGACACCGGGCACACGGCTGCACAGATGAACCCAGATCTCTTCCCTGGGCTTTTTCCTCTGCCGTGGAGATCAGGGAGAGTTCCCCCTCCTCACCCAGAGCACCCACGTCTCTCTGGGCACACATTTTAATTAACACCGAGTGGCCGAGGGACCGTCCCAGGCAGCTCTCGGCACAGCTCAGCCTGGTGAAATCAGCCTTAAATGGCAAAACCTGGCCCTGTCTGCGGTCACCAGCTGGAGCAAGCAGCAGCAGAAACCGGAAACCAGAGAGCAGCTGAGGCCCTCTGCCCCCCTCCAGCACTCTGTAAACATAAATTCAGCAAGAATATACCTTAGAAATGATCTCCTCCCTCCTCTGCCCTGTCTGAGTGCTGGGAGTGCCCTCCTATGGGATGGGTGCCCTGGATCATCCTGCACCCTGTTCATCCTGCATCCCTGCTCCTGGGACAGATGCTGGGAGAGAAAAGGTCTCTGTATTTCCCCTCCCTTGTGCATCAGCTCAAGGAACAATGAGGGACAAAAGCCCCCTCCCCAACCTCCCATTGTTACTTCTGTGTGTTAACTCCCAGCAGATTCCAGGGCATAAATTGCTTCCAAGAGAACTCTCCGTGCTCAGCAGTGAAAACATTTCTGAGCTCCCCCAGTCTCCATGTACTGGGATAGAGGGAATTTGGATGCTCACTCATCAGGGAAATTTTGAGGTACCTCTCAGGCCCAGCTGCTGTAAAGGAGAGCCATGGATCTGCTGGCAGCCTGAAGCCCCCAGCAAAGCTGATGTTCTTCACTAGGTTGTGGACAAGGGGTGGGGGGGTGTGTCTCACAGTGCAGGAGCCCACAAGTAGCATGAATTTCTTCCCATAAATCACCAGTCCCACTTAACGAACCCTGCACTTGTGCCTGGTGTGTTGGGAGCTCCCGATATTTGCTTTGGCTGGTTTGTTGGCCACCCCACTTTTTTGGGATGAATTTATTCCTTTCACTTGGCTCAATCCCATCCTGATAGCGAGCAGGCAGAGGGCTGTCAGCCAGCTGCTCCTGGCTAATGCTGGTGTGGAGCACAAGGTCCTTCACCCAGCTGGCCCCTTGGATTCCCATCTCTGGGATGGGACAGAGCCTGGAAAGCTGCACGATCCCAACGCTGAGACTTGCTGCGTTACCATTTCCCAGCACGTTTCTCCACGAGCACTCTGCCAGCAGACTCATTAGCTGTGACATCTCATTAAAGCAACCATCCTTGGGGGAATTGGCTCGCACACAGGAGCACTGGGATTGGCGTGGCCCTTTTCCTCCCCACTTTCAGACAGGAGCGAGGACGGAGCAGTGGGAGAAGCCCCATCCATTGGGATACGCACAGCAACTCCCCTTGCTGCGAGGGAGAACTGCAAAGGGAAAGTCAGAGGGAGAAGTCTGTGCACATCAAAAAGGAATCAGCTCAGCAAAGTCACGATTATTTAAAATCCCCACAGACAGTCACAGCTCCCATTGAGCCTGCGGAGGTGGTGGCTTTCCCCTGTGCCAGGACCGGTTTCCCAGCTCGCCAGCCCAGTGGGAATGAGGCTTTGCCTGCCAGCCCCGCTCTGTCACAAGGTCCCCACCCTGGCTGCCCAGGGGACCGGCAGTTGCAGCTCCTACAGCCCCTGGACTGGGAGAAGCATGGAAACGGCCTGGAAACTGGCTCTGGGTGGATTTAATCCCATCTGATTTCCCCTTCTGTGAGCTTTTTCCAAGTCTTCTGACAGTTTTTCCACTCCTAAATAAATATGTTTCCAGCATGGGATAGGCTCTTCTTCACCAAGCAGGGAAAGAGCAACCTCTTCATCTCCCTCTGCTCCAAAAGCCCTGAGCCTTCAGTCAAATAGGACACAACCATCCTTGGGTGGAGCTGTAAATCCCATAAGTCAAAGACCATTTTTAAACAACAAAATGGGGCTGTGGGACATCAGCAGAGCTGTCAATCCCTGAAACCATCCAGGGTGGTTGATTGTCACCACTAAAGGTGGTGCTTCCACCACCACTTGGCATCACTGCATCACTTCCAAGCCGCTTCCCACTGCTCAATCTTGCATAAAAATCACATAAAATCAGGGTCCAGGGATGGTCACCCCACAGTCTGCATGGAAAGGATTTCCTCACCTCTACCCCACATCTCTGCTGCTGACAGTCCAGCCCAGGATTTCTGCCAGTGGCCACAGAGGACAAAGTGGTCCCTTCCTCCACACCTTGCCCAGTTGCATCTCCCATAACTTCTTTTCTCCATCCAGATAAAGGGAAGTAGAGATTTCCTACAGCCCCAGCACTGCAGATGGTCAGCATGTTCTAGGGCAGAGGAGGCTTTCCCCAGCCCATCCCAGCTGGCTCTGCAGCTCAGGTCTCCCAGCCCACCTTCACCCTGCTTTATTTATAACACTTCACACCTGGGGGGCCTGAGCATGAGCACCTCACTGAGGAGAAGAAAAACAAAGATGAAAAGGGGTTAAAAACCCCTTCAGCATAACTTTTTCAAGCCTCAGAGAAGCTCAACCCCTCTCAGCACGAGCCCTTGGTCCTAGGAGGATGTCATTGTCCCTCCAATGCAGGCAGCAGAACCAAGCCACACACACACAAAAAAAAAAAGACTCCAAGCCCCTTCTCCATGGTTTTATTTTTCTGCCAGCAGCTGCCAGGAGGAGTCATGCTGCTCGAGGAGGTCGGAGGGTATTTTTTCCCCCATGGATTGCCCTGACCCAGAGTTGCATGAGCCCTGCCCTCCAGCCAAACCCAGCTGCCAGCAGCCGCAGCCGGGCCGGGCGCCTGCGGGGCTGTGGGGACCGTCCCCCGTCACGCCGTTCCCACAGTCCCAGCCTTCGAAGGTTTCACCTTCTCCCAGGCGGAGCAGTGCTAATGACAAGTGAAGGATGGTGCCACACCTGCACAAAACCATTTTTGGAAGGACACCTGGGGAAGAAATGTTTCCCATGTCGCTGCTCTGTAATTAGCATTAATTACTAGGGCTTGTGAAACCTCTTCCCCATTTACTCCAGGCAGCATCTGACGGAAACTGTGGGAATCCCATATGGCTGAGTCAGCCGGGAGCCGGGGAGGGGTCGATGGGCCCCCACAGGGTGCAGGGATGAGTTCCTGGGGTCCCTCCCTCTGCCCCCCTGCCCATGGGGACGGGTTTTGGCCAGGGGGCTGCAGGCCTTGTTAACACACCAAAAAACAGCTGATACTCATCCATCTCACCCTTCCCCGCAAGGTGTCACTGTCCTTTCCCAGCCAGGGCACAACCTGGGACATCCCAGGGTTTGGGGGGGCTTGCATGTGCTGCCCTTTAAAGCATCCTGTAAAGCATGGCAGAGTGGGAGGGTCCCCAGCAGCACATTTCCTCGGGTATTTGCCTCTCCCTCAGCTCACTGCTGTCAGCAACACCCTAAGGTGTTATTATAGACCGGGGGAAAATCCACCCCAAAAACCTAACCCCAAGCAGCCACTTTGTCACCACCCGATGGCAGAGTACTGCTGCCTGAGTCATTTCTTCTTTATTCTTCCTTTTTTTTTTTAAATGATATTAATGATTAGAATGAGTCAGGATGTTTCGTCATCCTGGAGTGGTTTTGGAGTCATCTCACCCTGCCCCAGTGACTCCTCAGTGGCTTAGGGCTGGGGACATATCCAGCCTTCCCCTCAGGGCTGGGGTGCAGCTGCTGCAGCCTCACCCCCAAACTGGCAGCTTTTGGCTGCAAAATAAAATGATAAAACAAGAGGAAAAAACCCCTCCCCACCTGCAGGGCCTGTTTTCTCCCCATGTGCTTGCAGCAGCTCAGGGTGCTCCAGCATCATGGGGGGATGAGTGACCCCAAACACCCCCCTGGGTGGGGGTCCCAGTGGCACCGGGCATCACGATGGGCATCCCAGGGGCAATGCCCAGGTGACCCTCAACTTTCCACACATCATCGTTTCTGTGACCTCCAGGGGTGGTCACGGCTCCCAGCACCACGTGGGACCCCTGTCCCTCCCCAGGGACCCGGGCGTCCCCTCACCCTCCCACTTGACCTAACCTCCTGTCCATAAATGGAGAGGTTTGAGAGCTGTCCCCGGGGTGGAGGAGGAGGAGAAAAAAGGAGAATAATGCCAAGAATGCAGGACGCAGCTGAGGAGCCCAGTCCCAGCCCCTCGACACGGGCAGGGGGCTATGGGCCAGCCAGCCTGGGTGCTGAGGCAGCCTGGCCAAAGCCCAGTCTGTCCCTGTGAGCCACCCCACTATAGTCACTGGAAAGGGGCTATTTCTGTTTCTCTTTCTCTGCTTTTCTCACCAGCTGGGGACTTTCCGAGGCTGGGCTGCCCCGTTTCCATCTCAGCACCGTGGAGCAGCTCTGGGGTGCAGAGCTGTGCCCCCACACCCGAGGAGTGTCCCTTTGCAGCAAAGTGTCCCCTGAAATGCTGTCACCTTGCAGCAGCGTGTCCCTGAGCAGATGATGCCCCCCATCCCTGCAGCAGTGTCCCCTTCCAGTGAGGTGTCCCCTGCAGAGACACATCCCCTTTCACCCTCTCTCTTCATCCCATCACCTGTGGGAAAGTCGCACTGGGACGGATGTGAGATGCAGGGGCGGCCTCAGAGGCGGGTGGCACGGAGGTTGCCAGCAGCCACGCGCCCCGGCTGGCACCGCAAACCAGGCCTGTGCTCGGGGCCGGAGTCCAGCGCCTTAAAATAGAAAGTGAAAACATTCGGGTGCCCCATCCGGATGGGCGAGGGGAGCCCATCCCCACCTCTACCAGCCGAGCGCCGCCCCAACGTCTCACGACCCACCCTGCTCGCCAGCCACCCTTTCCCCAACCCGGCAGTGCCCATCCCCAAGGTCAGGGTGGATCCCTTTGGGTTCTCTCGGAGAATTGCTCCAGCGGCTCGCTCAAGTCCTCCATAAAAGGAAAAACAGCCAGCAGGTAGCACTGCCAAACTTAGTCATCCCCAGTCCGGCAGCGCTCGCAGCTCCGTCAGCAGCAATTTCCTCTCTGTGCTCCCTCTGCGCGGGGGGGACAGGGAGGAGCGGCTCTGCCTCGGCCAACGCTGTGCCGAAAGCTCCGGGCTTGGCCGAGGGCTGCTGCTGGACACGCTGGGCTGCGGAGATGCTGCCGTGGCCCCAACCAACATGCAGGGGGTAAATGCACACCCTGGGGAAAACAAAGTTTGGCACCTGGTGCAGTGGTACCGCTGTTGGTGAGACACCAAAATCTCACTTTCAGCAAAGAATTTGTTCCTGAGCACAAATGTGTGGATGTACCTGGGAGCACCTCGAAGCACCTGGAATTTGGTGGGCAAAGCCTGTTGGCTGCCCATGGGACAGGTGTCACAGAGCCTGTCATTAATATAAAGGACCTCCAGCCCCTCCAGAACACAGGGACTGAGTGCTGGTCCCTTCCTGCAGAGGCGATGGCTCCAAGGGTGGCTCAGGCCAATCCCTGAGCTGGCCCAGAGCAGGACATGGGGCACCCCTGAGTCCCTCCCATGCCACGTCCTCCAGCCTCGGCTCTGCCTTGATTTCCCCACTGAGGATGCAGGGCTGACCGCCTGCTCTGCCCCAGAGTATTTTATTGAGCCTGAGAGGAGTGACCAGGGCCCAGCATGGCTCCTCATCCCTGCAGGATTGCCCACTTGTGGCACAGTCACCCAGGATTGCATCACAGGCAGCAAACGCCCTGGGGTGTGAGGAAGTGACATCTCCTCCTGCTGCCCCAGGAGACAGCCTGGGCGTTGGTCCAGGTGGCTGTGTCACCTACACATCCCTGTCACCTCACCCTGGGGACACAGCATCGCTACAAGGTTTGAAGCCTTCTCCCAACCAAGGAGGGGAAGCAGACTGGTGGCATCCCCACTGCACAACAGGGTAAACACCTCAAAACACTCTCGGGGAGGCTGTGCTCAGCTGGCACCAGCTGTCACCAGGGTTTTGCAGACAGGCTGGCTGCCCCAGTGAATGATTCACCCCAGCAATAAAAGATTGGAAACGTTCTGGTGACCAAAGGCGTGTGCAGGGCCATGGGGTGCACACTGTCCCCGGGGCTGGAGGGAGTGAAAGGTCTCTGTGGGGGCCAGGTGCTCTCCGCGTCACAAAGAGAGGCTGAGATGGATGATGCTGAAAGTGTCATGTGGTGTCTCTTGTCCCTGTGCTGGGTACCACAACGTGGATCGGGCTGCGATGGAGAGACTGGTTACACCACCACTTTGTCAACTCAGTGCAAGGTGAACCAGCCTGAGGGGACAACCTGGAGTCTGCTGTGAGCAGTACCGAGCCTGGGGCTTCACCAGCAGGGATTTGGTGACACTGGGGCACCCAGTTCCCCGTGCTGCGACGCCCGCTCCCACCCTGAGCTCAAATCCTGCAGCACCCGCTGCCAGACAGAGCTCTGGTTCCCGTTGCCAGTGATGCCCAAGAGGAAGCCACCTGCTGCCAGAGAGAAACACCATCCCAAGAGCAATGCTGCGGTGGGGCCGGAACAAGCACACCCCCACCCTGGCTCCCTCAGCGCTTTGTTCGTCCCCATGTCGTTCGCGCTGCCGCGGATGGCCGGGACCCTCCCCCGCCGGTGCCCGTGCCGTGCCCGTGCCGCTGCAGTGCGCAGCCGCGCTGCTGGGTGGTGCTGTTGGGATGCGCTCCGCGCACGGCGGCACCCGCGGGGCGCC
>VZRR01008146.1:24797-67878 GCA_013398015.1 Oreocharis arfaki | reverse complement strand
CTTTGCCTTTTGTGCCTCCGGTTCTCCTTTCTAGCCTACCCCCAGCTGCATTCATCTCTTGTCGCTCAACTGTGATCCCACTGAACCCAGTGAAGGCCCAGTGAAGGCTAGGGTGGTATAAAAGTGGTGGAGCAGAGGTCAGAAAGCAGCCTAAAGGCTTTAGATAAGTTAGTTTTCTTTCTTTTCTGATGGTGAGCATTGCAGCACCCAGAAGAATATGCTATTCTTTTTCGTAGAACATGTGTATGGTATATACTACCTGGAATCTTCACAAAAGGAGCTGGATGAAAACAGCATCAGCAAGGATGATAGCACAGCTATCCCGCTACCTTTTCTGCTGCTTGTTTCATCTATTACAAAATGCCAGGTTTAGAGATCAGCAGTCAGAGGGATGATCTTGTCAATTAGCGGGTTTTAACATCTTTCTCATTGACTTTCTTCCTTGCAGCAGCTTCAAAGAAGGATTTTCTTACTGTTGGCAAATTCTGAAAAAAAGCAGACTTGAAGAATGTTCAGCAAGACTTCACAGCCCTTCTCTTTACATATTTCAGTTTTATTTTCAGGTTTGCTTGTTTAAATTTTACTTTTGACCCAACTGCATTAAATCCCAGGCTGATATACCATTTGAAATTATCCCACAGCCCATGGTCTCTGGATTTAGGTGATAGTGCTATCTTTACAATCTTGCTTTTTAATTTCTACTGGACTTCTGAAACTCCTTCCACTTATTATTTCACTCTTTTAAAATCTTTCCCTTGTGGTCTTTTGGGAGCTTTTACGCTATGTAGAGAGATGCAGTTTGAATCCAGCTGTGTAAGCACCAGCAGCAGAAGGACTGGAAATAGTGATAAGGAAAGAAGTTTGCTGGATAGATGGTAATAGTGGATGTCTAGAAATGGAGCTTAAAAATGCCAGTTTCAGAACTATTACAAGCACTGTTGAAAAGAGAAACTGTAATGACATGGCTATTGAAGTCACATGGAAGCAGATGATATTCTTTGAGAGTTCCTGTGAAGCTTTGCCCTTCCACAAATTTTGTTTGGGCTGGGTCAGAAAGCTCACTCCATCTTGTGAAACCTCATCAACACATAAATCACCTCTTCTGTGAAGTAGTCAAAGGAAGAGAATTACAGCACTTGTAGCCTCACCTGATTTGGAGGTGGGGAACTTTTTTCTCTTGAAAAAGTAACTATAAATCCATTAAAAAATACAGCATTATTTTTGCTTATTTTTATGTTATGAATATTTTAAAATATTTCTTGGAGAAAAATACCCAACAAAATCCTAGACCTCTCACCTCTGAATATACAGGTGGCTTGAGAACTAATGAGGGCAGATCTGCTGTCTTTGTTCTGTTCGATTAACATCTGTCTGTTAATGATTAGGGCTTATTTGCATGAGTGATGTCTAGAAATATTATCTGTAAATTAGTGTATAGACATCTTTGGGTTTTATTTCTGTTGTGTTTCATATGCTGGAGATGGCAAATTACTGGATATCAGAATTTCTCATTCTTTATACTGGCAAGGAGTAAAACCTTCCATTGTGATCAAATAACAGCACTGAAGTATCACATGATAAGTGGAAAACACTAATTCACGGCTGCTGTGATTTATTGGTGTATTAGCGGGACATAATTAATCAGCAAGTTAGTGAACTATACATTGAGGATCGATATCAGACACACAACAGATGGACTACACTAATAAACACTCATGAAACAGTAGGAAACAAATACAAACTTGCAAGGACCCTTCCGTGGTAAATGCCGAGAAGGTCTAATCCAACCCCACACAGTTGCACACTCATCCCCACCCTCCACAGGCTCTGGGCAGCACATGCCTCTCTTTACAAGTTGCATGGGTCCCTTGAGATGCTCACCAAAGGTGGGCTGTGACGATTTCAGTGTAGACCTCCAGAAATACTTTTGGAAGGGACAGGTTACAGGTATATAGGATTAAACCGATAGTTATGGGGCTACCGCTCCCATTGCACGCAATACTGCTCACATGAGACTGGTTTTAAAAACCGGATCATCACAGCTCCTCCTCTACTTGGGGATGGTCCCTTTCTGTGTTTCTGCACTGTGTTTTGTATTTGTGGGGGCAGCCAGAGAGGGAGTTTTGACAAAGGAATGTAGGGAGAGGACAAGGGGCAATGGCTTTAAACCGAGAGAAGGTTTAGATGAGATATTAGGAAGAAATTATTTTCTGTGAGGGTGGTGAGGCACAGGAACCTCTCTTGCTCAGAGAAGCTGATGATGCCCCATCCCTGGGACTGTTCAAGGCCAGGCTGGATGGGTCTTTGAGCAGCCTGGTCTAAGTGGAAAGTCCCTGCCCATGGCAGTGGGCTTGGAACTAGGTGATGCTGGAGGGTCCCTTCCAACCCAAAGTCTTCCATGATTCTATGATCCCATAATTAATTTAATTTCTCAAAGAAGCTCAGTTTGGGACCACATGAGGATGTGACATATCTGTTTTCATTTACTAACCCCTTTTTTATGCATCTCCCGCTGCAAAGTCCGTGTGAGATTACGTATTTCGATGCTCCTTTCAGGTTTTACAGCCCAAGACCCCATGCTCTATGCTTTTATTGAGCTTTGCAAGAATGAAAAAGTATGAGAAACAAAGACAAACAAACAAAGAATTTATTTTTCTTGGTTTTACTAATTGCTTTATTTCATTTCAGGGGTGGAATTCCTTTATCAAGGAAGCATAGTCATCTTCATTTTATCTCATTATTTAGGAAGGCAGAATAGCAGTGTGATTGGAGAGAGTAATGAGACTGTAACCAGCCTGGGTTACTAAGAGGCAAGTCCTCTTCAATTTCTTTGTCTCCAATCTTCTCTTTCCTTGGTGTCCAGTCCTTTACCTATTCCACTTCCCTCCCCGGTTTGATTAACTGCCAAGAAAGCCTTAGGTGTTGGCTTGGTTTTCAGCGTAGCAACTTTAAGTGTGTGCTTGAGGCTGTCTTTTAACAAACTGTGCAAGTAACTTAGGCGGGCATGTCATTCCTCAGGCACCTTTCTGCACTGCTAATGCGAACTGAGTCTTGATTTATGAGTACACTTCTAACCCTCTCCTTTTTTCAGCTGTGAGGATGTATTTCTTGGTTTAATGTAAAATTTCATTGTACGATATACAAGGTTAACCTGCACTGACACTGAATTTTGGGGTGTGTAAGTAGAATTAAAAATGAAATACAGTATATCTACTTTTGTCCTATCTGAGAATCACTATTATGTTTTACAAGATGACATCAGTAACAAACAACAGCACATTAATTTGAAAATGCAAACTCAGGCAGATATTCCCAGCATAAGGCAGATGAATATGAATGACTGTCATTTGTAGTATTGAAGTTTTATTCATCATTTGGTTCTGGTATCAGTGAGCAGTGTGGTGAGCACCTCTCCTTCAGGTTTGCTGCAGAGAGAAAATCTGGGGTGTTTCTTTGACATAAAATATAAAATTTCACAAAAACTTTCAAGTGAAAAAATCCAGACAGATAAAGGGACTAAGTATTATGTTTTGACAGAAGTAAGAGATACTCAAATCAATGTTTTCAAGGTATCAGCCACATTAAATGATGACGAGGCTAAATCTGCTTAAGGTCTGTGTTTGTAAAGTTTTTTTAATTTTGTGACTATAAGAAGCTATGTGTCCATTGAAGCTTGTAGGCAGATGAAATCAGAGAACTTTGTACTATGTTTGTCTGTCACAGAGCGTATAAGCAGACCTAGCAAGACCTAGATAAACTTCAGGTCAAATTCATCTTGAATTTTATGTTTTCCTCAAGCAATTTGAGCCACACTTCACAATTTAAGAAAAAGCTTCCAAAAGACTTGCAAAGGCACAAAAGTACTTTGGTACAAGACAGCTCTATCTGGGGTTCTAACTAATATAATTTACAGAGGAAAATTTTGACACTTCTCCATAACATTGATCCACTTTTCTGAGGTCTAGTGGCTATGGTTAAATTTTGGAAGCAGCAGATCAGATTTTGAGGAGATTATTAAACTCTTTGTAGGACTCAAAATAATGCTGTGCTTTACGGAAATTATGACAATATTTTGCCAGAAATGCATGAAGAAGGTGACAGTAACAATTCTTCTTCTGCATTGGTTATACATAAAATGCACCAGCACGTCTCATTTGTGTTATAAGATTTTCTGGTATGTCACACTGTCAGTCAGCGGTCCAGGCAGAAGTAGTGAAAAAGGAGTTAAACTTGTTTTCCTTTTCCAAATTCCTCCAGTAATGGCCACTGCTTCTCTTGGCTTGCAGGTTCACTCAGCCATGTATAACTGTTTTCTGCTTTGCTTGAAGTAAGAATCTGTGGCCTTGTTTGCATTAAAGATCTATTCTTTAATATTTTCTTGAGGAGGTAATGAATGAGTAAAAACTGTTGTAAATAAAGCTGGTCAATATTTAGTGCTGTCGTTGAAAGGTTCTTCCAGGTCCACCTGTAAATGCTGCAGCTTCAGCAGTCTCTGCTGCAGCTCCTGGGCAAATGTAAGCCCCTTAATTAATGTTTGTGTGCTGTATCTCAGGTTAGCTGCGAGGACTGAGCAAGAGAGAAGAAAGCAAGAAAAAGAAGCTTTTATCTTATCGGTCTTAATAAGGCTAGTATAGACTAGTTACCTGGCAGTTACTCCATACAAAGTGTTATTCTGCATTATGTTAAGTGAAATTGACATTAATTTATACGTTAATTGTAAATCAAAGAATAATAGCACAACCTAGCTATCTTCTTATAGTATATGTCTTCAGACCACAGACAAATTAATAAGTTAATTTGCCATGTGGCTCCTACCATTTTGTTTGTTCTGAACTTGTATAATATATTGGCTCTAGTTAGTAGATTGTCATTAGTAGGGATGTGGTGCACTTCATATCTAGTTATTCAGAGTATCTCTGGGGATGTCCCTGTGCAAGGGCTGCAGCACAGAAGGGTGGTTGTGGGTGAAACCTGGAGACATGAAGTCTGAAATAACCTTAGGGTCTGTTGACTGGGTCTGTTTTAGTTTCTGCCTTCACAAGATAATATTGTAGAGATCCCTCTCCTCTCCAGCGGGAAATTATCTTCACTTACATAATTAAATAAAGCTAAGCTTACCAAGTCTGGAGTTGTAAGCACTGGTGGATTCATTTGGACCTGTATGGGGGAAACATATATGGCCTGAAGGGAGTGCAGATCTCGGGGTATTCCTTCAAGAACTGTGCCCTGGTGCCCTAATTGATGAGCCTGTCGATTGTGCAGGTGGCTGGTAGGAGGCAATGAAGGCAAAATACTGCTTGAGGACAAGGTGCAGGACTTAGAAACAATAAAAAAGCGCAGAAGAGGAGAGTTAAACTATTTCATTTTAGCACTGTGATTTCTGTTTTCATCCCTGAAATGTCTCTGCTGGTCTCAGTGGTATACCTAATTTTTCATCATATATTATCCTTGTGCTTTCTCAATTGCTTCTTATTAAAGATTCTAACCTGAAAGGTAAAAATAGTCCCAGATTTATAGATAGTTGAGCATGGCCTTTAAAATTCTTTCATTACTCAGAGTGACCTGAATTTACAACTTTCTCAGACCCTAGTGCCCCTTTTTGTCCTTCATCTTGGATTTAATTTCAAGAGATGATCTCTATGATAGAAAAATATTGACTGTTCCTCCTTGTGGAGGAGCTTGGTGGGAGGTGTGTGGCTGGCTCAATTCTCCCAAAAGGAACTGGCAGGAGTCTATGGGAACTGTGGGCAGGGTAAATGCAGTGCTAGTAATTTAGGGCCAGACTCCTGGAGTAAAATTTGTCTCTTGCTTGCAGGGTTCCAGTGCTTTCCTACATCAGTTGTGACTGCTGATAATGACTGCAAAGCTCCTTCTCATGATGCAGTTAGAAGAGTGAAGTACATACTCTACAGAATATAACACTTCTCTTATCTACCTTCAAAAGCCAAGGGTGGCTGCTGAAGGCAATGAAGCATTCTGAGTGAGAATGAATTGAGAGTCTCAAAACCTATGCAGGTAACACATAAAAAGAGCATGTGAACAAGGATCCCTAACTCTGTGTTGGTGTAGGGTATATAATTAACAGAAGATATGAAGATATAGGTAGCTGTCTTTCATGTGACACATATGACTGACTTTTCTAGGAAAAAAATGCCACTAGAGGTTGTGATATCTGAAAGACACAAACTAGGAAAAGCTACCATGGCATATTTAAAATAAAATCTAGCTTTATAAAGTAGGAAAACTGATGCATACTGTTGCAAGTGAAGACAAGGTGTAATCTGGAACAGGGCTGCTTCTGAGAGCAGTTGTCGCTTCGTTGCTGGACATTGGAGTTGGCTGGTGGGTCATAAACTTGTGCCCTAGGCAAATCTGCATGTGCATATACGATTTGAGTGTTCATCTGGATGGCAAGCCTGCCAACTGCAAGTATTTGAAGACTTAACTAAGGTCTGAAAAGCTAACTATGGTCTTCACTGGCTTCTTTCCTGGTATATAGAAGCCATATTATTCATAGATTTTTTTTGTTGAAAGGACCTCAGGATACAGGGATAATTTGTTAGTAGTTCCTTTGTAAATGCATTTGTTTTGTAAGCTGTTTGGAACACGCCGGTTCTTACTGTAGATAGCCACAAATATTCAATAAGTAGGTGTTTCTTTTATGACCGGGGCAGCCATTTCCCAGATAAATGTCAGTGGGGTAAATGTCAACCTACTTATGGATAAAGAGGTTGTGACTCAACCTAAATCCTGCACACAATCACAAGTGTTTTAGTATGAGGTTGACATGCAAAGAAAGTAAGCTCCTTGAAAAATGTTTTGGTTATTTTTATTTTAATAGCATAGCAGTATTTTTTTAATAGTATCACAGCAGGACCAAAATCCCAAGTGATTGTGTCATTGGTGATGCTCTTTGCAGCCATTATCCTGGCTATCCAGAGCAAACAAGTTACTGGTGAGGCTAGCAGAGCCTTTGTTTCTCCCATATTTAGGTTTCCTGTGAAGGGCAATCAGGACACTGGTGCAGACACATACCTGATGACCAGGACTGAGACGTTTACATGAGAATTCAAGTGAACTTAAACCCCATTGAACTGGGTATCATGCAATTTGAAAAGAAATCTATGGCATGAAAATACACAGTCTAAAAGGCACACAAAATTTGGAAGTGGAATAATGTCAATGATGGTAAGAGATCAGGCTTCTTTTCCTTACCTGCCTGTACAGGGTGGCATTAACAGAATAATATAGTTCTTACCATTACTATTCATGGAAATGTCAGAGCAGTTCCAACAGCAGCAAAGGCTTTTTCTTGTAGTTTGTCCTTCCTAAAGTTTATGTTTGCACTCAAGTTTTGCAGACAATCTTCCCTTAATAGATTCATACATTTTCAGGATCATTCTCTTTTTTGATTTACTGAGCTCCATGCCACCATCCCTACCCTGCAAGTCATTACAGGGAGTGAGGTATTTAATTCTTATTTATAACAATTTATATCTATTTATAAGTAGATATTTAACTCTTTTAGATATTCTTCATGATTAGCAGGTCACTTTATGCTGGTAGTTCCCTGAGATTATTTACCTAAAGGCATAGGTACATTTAAAAAAATTATCTGTAACTTAAATCCAGTCATTCTCTGTTTAAAAGTATTTTGTTTATTATGGGGCAGGTCCTGATACATTAACTACAAATTTAAGAAGTCAGAAAAACAAATTTTCATTTCTTTTTCTCTTTATTCACTATGATGACAATATGCTTAGAGTAGACTATGTGGTAACATTTCCTTTATATGCAGCTTTTCCTTTTCCTGTCACCCAAAAATATTTTTAAAAAATACAGAAAAGGTAACTGCAAATTTAGGAAGACCTCTAAGGCTGGACACCCTGGATTGCCTTTTGTTATTTGATTGTATATTGTTATTTTTATTGGTGTTACTGATATTATACTGGTTTTGGTGTGTGCTTCATGTTCTACAAATAACAGAAGCGAAAATAGAAAAGAAAAATCCTCCAAAAAAAGATTCCTAGATAAACAACATGCCATCTAAGATAAGGCAAATTACTAAATGCCCTAAATTATGTTTATTATATCTATATTTTAAAAGGTTAAATTTCGAATTAGAGGTTTCTTTAGAATTCAGCTACCCCCTTTACAAAGTGAACCTTACTCTCTCAATTTTTGCAGCTGTTCAAATTCAAGTAAAATCCAGTCTAAGCAGTCCGCACTGATATGATTTATTCTTTCATTTTAAGAAAGAGTGAAAATTAAATTCAAAAGCGACCACCTATCTTCACCTGTTAATCTATTCATAAAAATATTATCTACTGCATGAATATTAATTTCTTACATCATTGCTGATAAACTAATGGTTTAATATTGTCCAGGTTTTTAGCCCCTTTCATACTTTTTCCAGCTTTGTCAGTGTGGAATATTTAACAGTTTAGTATCTAAAATGGCAGTACATGTGTATTGGGATTAAGCAGTTTAAATTTATCTGATGTGAGGTTATTTAAATAAACATGTGCAGGCAGGCTCTTCTTTTGAGTTCATAGGATTTTGTGTCATTCCAGCTCGAGAACAGTTGCTTTATAACCAAGCTCGTATTTAATTACCTATCAGGGGTTTGGAAAGCTGTCTTTCCACTTTTCTTCAGATTTTATTGTGGACTTATTCAGTGAACTTCATTGATAAATTAATGGTTTTTAGGGTTTTCTCTTCCTTACCCAAAAGACCACTGGGAAAAGACCATCTTTTGTACGAGTTCACATGGCAGGATTACTGGGTATGAAAAGTATTAAAACTCATTAATGCAGGCAACAGCTAATTCTTTTATGCGCATATTCTCCGGGGAAGATTTCTGAATTTGTTTGGACACATCTGTTTAAGACACATGTTTCTGTCTACAGAGAGATCAGAATGGGTTCAAAATTTTCAGGTGCATTTACCTTGAAAACAAGAAAAATTCGGCCTAGTGCTGGAACCATTCTCTTCATTCTTAAAGTGTAGGAGGTTTTGCTGAAGTTGAGACAGGACGAGATCTGGATCAGAAGAGGGAAATATACATAGAAATCTCCTTTTCCCCCCTTAAAATTATGGGGGTTTTAATGTCCTTTTTTTACTTCTAGTATACTCTCCACACTCTTTTTTGGAAAATCTGATTTCATTTTGGTTCAGGAAAAAAAATTAGGCAATATACCTTGAAATTCTCTAGGGAGACTGCAGAAAACTGTTCCAGTCCTTAAACATGTTATTCTGAATTATATCCTGATACATAAAGTAGTTTAAAAAATACCTTTGAAATCAAAGGTAATTTTTAAATTAAAGTCTGCCAGTAAAGTAAGTACAACATAAACTTTTTTTTATATCTCTGGACTTTCCCTGAAATGTTAAAAAAAATTCTTGCAAAAAAAAAAAATTGATTTTTCCCCCCTGAAATCTGGAAATTCTAGGCTATGATTTCAAGTCCTACTTAAATTTATGCAAATATTTACTTTTAGGCCAGAAAAATTCTTAATATTTATTATGTTTATTAACTGATGTCTTTCAAATTTTATTTTTCATAAATAACTTCTTCTATATGGTGAAGAATCTTAGGCCGGGCCCTTTCTGCCAGCTCTAAAATCCCTGGTACTATTCCAGTTTACTTTGACTTTTCATCCGTATCTTTTTCTGCAATCTTCCTTCTCAGAATCACTTGCAAGTACAAGGACATGACTGAGAAGAACAGCTAAGTCTGTTTTAATGCGCCGGTTTTGGCTGCTGGGTTATCTCTGTGTCGTCAGGTGCTTGTTCATATTTCTCTGTGAGTGCAGGTTTTTTCATTTATCAAAGCTCATTTTATTGCCTTCTATTCCTGCTGCTTTCATCTCTGTGGCACCTGAGTGTTTTGTTCAATTGAGTTCTACTTCTTACTGCTACCTGCAAATTTGTCCAGAGGGGCAGTGTGAAACAGAGGCACAGATCATGGTATCTGAGATCTTCTTGTTTGCAAGGATAATGTATTTTTATAGGAAGTTTTACTACTAGCCACTAGCAAACATTCCACTACTACTTCTTGAAAGAATAATATTGAAGCATGGTGAACCCAAACCCACAATCGCCATTCCTCTGGAAGTAGACCTGAGCAATATTGAAGATATTTTTAATTAAACAAAAGATAATCCTGCCTGGTAAATTGTATAAACATTTGTTACAAATAAAGCAGTTAATTATCTGGACTGAAGCTATACAAACCTAGAATGTGTGTGTATTTACTATCTTTTACCTTTATTTCAGTGTTTATAAATCTAAAGGAACACTGTGATTTTCCGCAGTGGGTTGTTACCATGCTCATCAGGGCGACGGACTCTGTCATCATTCCATGTGATATTTCACTATTTTTAAGGCTTGTCAAAAGCATTTGTCAAAGTGGCACTTATTGTTAAAGATGAGTTGAGCAACACAAAATTTTTATGTTAAAATTAATGTGGCTGCCACTTGCAAAACCCATGCAAACAGCCAGAGCAGAGAAAACCTTGAATATTTGAATGAGAGAAGGCTTGTTCCTATCAGGAATGCAATGAACACAGAAGAATTTGGTTCCACTTTCCCCCACAGTATGTCCTATCTTCCTCAGAGCACTTTGCAGAGAAGCAAGGTGTTTTGCACAGCCTCTGTACACAGAGAAGAGAAGATGCTGAGAGCCAGTCTGTGCCAGAGCTAATCTAGGAAGTTCCATGGTCCCAGTTGTTGCCCTTTCCCTCCTCTGCAAAATGTCTTCACAGAAGGTTCAGACAGCTCCACTCCCTTTGAATCCCATGCTTTCTGGAAACTGGAGCTCTTATTAAGTGCCTGCAATAAATTTCTTATGCATTCCACATGGTGACAGGTCTCTAAATACCACTTTATTTCTAAAGTGAACATTTTGATGCTGAAGTATGTCAGCATGGCCTTTGGAGAAAATGAAGCTTTTCTGGTCACCTCCACCAGTGGTGTAGCCCCCAGGGCATGGGTAGAACCTTTGTCTTGCTCCTGAGGTTCTCCCTCCCTCCATGACCCTGGAGACTCTTGTTAGATGGAGTTCTAGACCATTTGCATTTGTGTGTGGGGAGGCCCACGAGACTTCCAGTGAAGTGAAATTACAGTGTTCACCTCCCTTTGAATGCTCTGGCCCACACATTGAGGATTTTAGACGAGAGCAGACACCTCTGAAAGATTCCCTGCCTAAAATTTCACACTACTGCAAAAATTCTCCACAACTGGAATTCATAAGAAGCATTTTTTCCTAACTACCTGTTTTGTCTAACTATCTATTGTGCCTGATCAATTTTCCAAACCGGCTATTCAATTCCCTAAAGTAATGGATTTCTACCTCTAATGCTTCTTATGCCTGTACCACTCTTTTTTTTTATGCCTGTACCACTCTGATATTTTTCCAGTGCTCCACTTGCAAATGGATACTGAGGGAGGAGAAACATGTACAAGCAGTTGCAAGGTCACCTTCCTATCAGCACAAAATACAAGTGCCCCTCTTTGCCTGAATGTCATGGGCACTGTATCATGTTGTGCTCAATGAGTGGGTGGTGGTGGGAATGAGAGCTTAGGTTTTTTGCTTTATTTTGGATGAATGCTCAGGGTAGCCCTGGGTAATCTGGCGCTATATTCTCTGCAAAAGGAGGACCTCAGCTACCACCAAGATTATGGAGCAATTTTCTATTCAGTCCTGAGTGATTCATCCCACAGTGCCAATCAGAAAAATAGAAATTATCTTGTTTTGTTATAGAGATTACCCAAACAAAATTTGGAGGGGGATTAATGGAGAAAAATCCAGCTAATGCTTTTTCTCTTTTGAGTATTTTTGGTAAAAGTTATCCTGATTCAACAACTATGCTCGTCATCATTGCCTGTTTCATTGGTAGAAACATTGAATGAAATTTGTCTAAACCTACTCACATTGTTTTTCCTCCAAATCCTTTTCTCCCTTGTCCCTCAGCTTCACACTAAGTCTCTGATTTTTATCTGACTGTTGAAAATGCGAATTTATGTGTCTTGGCTTATACTGGCATGGATACTCATGCTGGAGCAAGTACTCACTCTGGGCCATCATCTGTACTGAGGAAAATTGCCCCAGACTATGCTATAGGCAAGAAAGCAGTCTCTCCTGTACTTTCTCATGCAGAACATATCTCAGAGCCTGGATCTGCTGGAAGGTGCTGGAGAAGATGTATGGGTAAAAATAACCACACCCATCAAGATGCTGAAGGAAAAGGTAAGATGCTTCTGGAGTACTGTAATATTTTTGGTAGACCTAGCTGGATTTCATCATTTTGGGAACCCTGGTTCCCAGCAGCTGGGCTTGAAAATTAGGTTTTGTTGAGTACCTAAATTCTAAAATAAAAAAAAATTACTCCTATCAAGGCCATGCCAAGTTGTTCTATTTGTCATTGGTCTGGAAGTAAGCAGAGACATCATTCCTGGTACTGGAATGCATTCACATTTTGTCCCTTAAGTTTGTTGTTACATTCCATGTTCAAATATATTTTCCTTTGTTTGCTTTTTTTTTATTTAGATGCTTGTATGATTTTAAAACTAATAGATCCTTTCCATGTCAGTGACAGCATCTCCATTTAAATGCAGAATACCTCTTGAAGGCAATTGTTTGGTAGAGAGATTGGAGATAGAAATAGAGCACAGAAATAAATTTCATGTATCTTTGATTTTTATTTTTTCCCTCCAAAACCTGCATTTCATCTGAATGGAGATGCATAAAAATCCCATTAAAATTGGTTCCACTTCTTTGAAATGTGCTGTAAGACTAATTCTGACAAAGTTGACATTTTATATGCTCATATCATGAGTTACAAAAGGTAATAAAAATAAATTCTCTTGTATAGTTTCTATAAAACCTGGTATGAGATGAACATTACATTGATACAGATATACTTACTACTAAGCCAGTAAAAAGAGACCCTATCAAATACTCCTTTTACTTTCACTTGGCTGAATTTTCAGCTGCCTCGTAGGCTGAAAACATTCTTTGCTAACATCTTTCTTGGTGGAAAAGGTGACCTTTTAATAATTATTCAGATTAACCCAAAATGAATATTTTCATTGACTTCTTTTTTCCCAGTCAGTGAGCTGAAGAAGGATTCAGTTATTCACCAGAAGAACCTACACCCTGCCAAACTTTACCAATGAGTTAATGAAACACAAGCTGCACAAATTCTGTCCTTTTGTGTGAGCTCCCATTACAGGTCTAAAGAGGTCTGCAAGCTGCTCACACCAAGATAATCCAGCGCTCTCATCCTGAAAGAAATTGCTGTATGTGTCTTTGGACAGAACAAGTATTTCAGAATGAGTGCTATGCTCATAACTGCAATTGCTGCTGCAACGGGGTTTTTTTTCACTCCTAAATTACTGCTTAAGTGAAAATGTATTCAAGAACTTTTTGCATGTGATCATGCTGAATCTCTCCCCTACAGAGTAGTTTTGAGTAGTTATAGGAACCAATAACACTCAAACAAGTACATCGCTGCTACAGTGCTCTCAAGAACAAACTGACGCTGAGTCTAGATTTACCTTGTGAGATAAACATCGGGATCCAATTTTCCATACTGTAATAAACCCTGACAACCTAAGATTGAAATTTTTGGACCTCAAAGAGCATTAATAGGCCTACATTCTCTAGTAACAGAGTATCCAAAGGAAATATTTGTAAAACTACCTCTGTCATTTAGGATGCTGAGACTGACTGATTTTAAGATTTATCAGAAAATTAATTTGAAAGTCCTGTCTCAGGTGTTATATATAGGTTTTATTGTATCAATATGAGATGAAGATTTCAAAACTTTTATTCACAGCTTCCTGCTTTATGGCTGTGCAGCTAGATTCATCCACTTGTTGGGCAGAAGGTCGAAAGTAGAATGCTATGCATTGACAAGATCTACTTGAGTTTTCACAGGCAATACAGTGGAGAAGGCTGGCCCAGCAGGGCTCTAGCCCAGTGCTGCATGAAAGCCTTCTCTTGAGGACAAATCAAGAATGGAATTCTACAAGGATTCCATTTTCTGAGGAGACAAAACAGAGAACAAACTTTACTCACGAGAAGTTCTGACAAGTGTAAGCTTCTCGCTCGGTCTTCAATAACTTGCAGATAATGTATGCAGGCACTCCTGCCTCCTCTCTAAAGAGAAATCTGTTAGCTATTTTCATGAGTTAGTGATTAAAGGGCCTCTATTTCATATTAAAACTCTTTTTATAACTTCAGAAAATGCCCAGAAACCTTGCATATGTTTTCAAATACAAATGAGAGCACTGCATTCACATGAGTAATATTGTAGCTGGTGATGGTTGAAAACAATAAAAACCAAGTCACAAAATACTTTTAGAGTCAAGGTGACTTCAATTTCATGGTATTCAGCCTTTTCTTAATTTTTTGGAGGTTTTACAAAGTACCCTTTCTTCAAACCTGTTTCTATTACCAACTGCAATGAAGACTATCAAAAGAACAGAAGTTCCCTTTTCATTTTAATTTCTTTTTTTTTCTTTTGCCATTCTGTGTCTTTTAAAATCTTCTCCAATTTCCAAAGTGATAGAAACACAGAAAATTATTTTTCCCCCTCCTTTTTTCTTCGTTTGATAGTCTTTATTCATCTCAGTCACGAGCTATGTCATAGCAATTCCAGACTGGCAAACAAAAATAGGAAGGGAAAAATAAAATTTAACAAGAAAAAAAGAAAAAGGTTTTAGTTTCCACGTTTTAATGTTCAATTCATAAAAGGAAAGGAAGAGGGAAATACATGAAAACACCAAACTCTTGGCATTTGATTTTGAATATTTTCAACACCAATGAATATGTGAGATATTGAAAGCAAAACCAAATAGAAGCCTGAAAACATTTGATGTGCTTCTTCAACCACAAAAAAGGCCACTTTCGGTGTGGCAAATGGAGACAGGGGTAAACAACTGACTGACTTGAATTCAAACACCTCCATAATGGTAAAGCAGTTCTTGAGTGGAGTATATGTTCTCTGTGAATGGGAGCTGGTAGTCATACCTCTGTTTGCTTCAAGCTTTCCATGGGAGGTATCAGTCTCATGCAAGGCAACATCGTCTGAGTTTGGTTACTATGGAAACTGGTTGTGCATGGTTGCAATTGTAGGCACTGGCTACAAGGTTTTTTTATCTTTTTGCATTTGGGCTGTCTGAGTAATCTTGTAACATGACGTGTTGCATAAAACAATGTTCTTTATTCTCAAAGAGGCAATACACATAGCAGATTTCAGTGTTTAGAAATAGCTTTCCAGTTGGTACCCAGTGCTTCTGCTGTGTGGTGTTTTGAGTACCCGTTATAGCTTGAATGATCTGATCGAGAAGAATCAAAGTTTGATTTTGGTTTCTTTCTCCCCTCCCCCCAAATATTACTACTTAATTGTTGACACTTTACATGCAGTCAGGGCTCTTCTTGGCAACTGGAAAAAGTGTGTGTGAATTCTCTTTGGCTTGGGAAAGACATACTGCCAACATCAGCAGAGAGGATTGGGACCAGTGAAAGCAGGAACAATACCAATGATACCTGTTTACACTTCTTCTGGATTTGCCAGCCCTGCTGGGTCACACACCAGCTTCCACCCAGTGAAGGTGTCAAGAAGGTGTGTAGTGGTGGGGAAGCTTAGTGTAAAAGTGGAGCAGAGGAAACTGATGAAAACCCTTGTGTTTTAGTAAGGTTTCAAAGGCATATCTTATGCTATAAGTGTGCTTTAATCTAACAAGGCCTTTAAAAATGTTCTAAACTCTCAAAACAAACATCCTTCTGAGTGCTTTAACTTCACATGCAAGGTCCTGCTGCAGCTTCATCTGTACATGTGTTACAGGGGAAATGGCAGCTCTTTTACTGGGACAGCTTCGGGGTTTGTCTGTGTCGCTGGGACACCAAGAGCACCTTGTGAGGGTATGGCTTTGAGATCTTGTCTCTTTTTATAGGAGGCCTCTATGAATCTTAGAAGATTGTCTTGCCTGGTCTAGTGGAAGGTTTCTTGCCTGTGGCAGGGAGGCTAGAACTAGCTAATCTGCAAGGTTCCTTCCAATGCAGACCATTGTGTGACTATATGATTCTATAATTCTGAGATGGGCTTGTGTCACTGTAGCCTGATGCCATGGTCACCTCTAGGCTTCGTCTTGTTCACAAGTCTGAACAGACTAGCTGGCCATATTGATTTGAATTGTTGCCCCTTACAGCTCAGCTGTGCTCCCTGATCAATCTGTGTGACAGCCTGTCTGTATGACAGCCTGTGTCATCCAAAATGAGTTTAGTTATCTGCCTACATTGCAGAAACACAACGTTGACTTGATGGCTCTCTGGTCCCACTCTTGGAGCCAGATGGAATGGACCTCTTTGACCTTCTGGCCACATCAGAGCTGTTCAATGTCAGTCACAGCTTCTTAGAGCAGTGCATGCAAAAAAAAAAAAGTATACTGTTGACATTTTATTAACTTGAAGGATTGTACTTTCAGCAACATTCCAGAAAATAGTTTGTCTATGGTGTATTATCTGTTACACCGACATCTGAATTTCAATACTCATCAGTTCATAAGCAGAAACAACTTCAGAGAAAACAGGGATGGCATTTATCATGTCGTGCTGTTTACCACTGGAAAGAAAACAGAGGTGCATTCCTGTTCTGTCATACCTGTATTCTCTTTGTCACATTACAGTCTCCTGATGGATAGCTCTGCCCATTGCTTTTGCAAGCTTTTGTCCACACGCACAGGTAAAATCATTTAGTACAAAGGCAGTGCTATTGAGGGTGCCAGTTAGGTCTTTTGGGTACTTCAGGGACCAGTTCTGTTTTTCTTGTCCTTCATCTTACATTTTGAGCAGAAGCTTTCTTTTCCTGAGTGCCTATGCATTACACACCACAAAGCAGATGAGGGGTTTTAAATAGCTTTGCCAGTATTAATCCCCACTGCTGCAATTTTCCTCTTCCATGGTGCTGAGAGTGCTCTGTTTCCCTGGGGGCCACTGAGAGTTCTCGCCTGGGGACAGGCTCCTAGTCAATGTTCAGTGTTGGTGCTTCTGATTCCCAGTTGAACTGGTGGTCAGGTATGATCTCTGGCCCATTTGTTCTGCCATGAGCAGAGATGTAGAATAGGCTAAAAGTAGATAATGTTCTAACTAATTTCTCAATATCTTGTTTAGCTTCATGAGCATGGGAAAGAGCAGAAAGGAAAAGAGGCAGGCTCACATGCTTTCTTTCACAAAGCTTGCAAGCTAAAAATAAGTAGTTGGTACTCCTCACAGTATTTCCTGATGTGTTTCTGATGTGTTTCCTCACACTTTTCTAATAATTGTTTTCTGCATTGTGGAAATGAATCAGTGTAGCTTCTGTGTGTGTACAGATGTGAGGGGGGATTCTGTTGCCCCCCTTCTCTGTGTCTCTGATGCAGAAGACAGAAATCAGAGAAAAAAGCATTCAAGAGAATAAGTGAATGAAAGCAAAACCAACACAGCAGGAGGGCTGGGGGGGTAGCAGCAGGCTGAACAGGAGAGAGGGCAGGCACAGACTTCAGAGAAGGAAGACGTACATTCAGGAGCAGCTTTGAAAGAAGCATCTCATTAAGATTTAACAAGTTAATCACTACATGCTAATTACTGTTAATGAAAAGATTAAAAATAATAAAAGCCATTTATCTCATTCCAAAATAATTAGCCTTAATAACTTGTTTGTACAGCATATAGAAAGAGATTTTGTTGGGAATCTGCCCAACATCTGTGTATGCATAGTGTATACATCAGCAATAGGTTTTTGTAAAATGTCTGACATGTGGGATCATCAGCTTTGCTGAGACTTCAACAGGGTTCCAGGGATCTGAGCACCAAATTATTCTGATTTCCTGCCAGGTTTGCAGGTGCTCATGTTTCTGAAAATGAGGATCATCTTTTTGTATTCTCCCTTATGTATGTATGTTGCATTAGTCTTACTCTATGTCTCGAGAAACTGAAGAGATGTTAAGGGACTTCATCAGGATGATGAGGGAATCACTGCTGGACTTGGGATCTGCCTTCCTGGCACCTGTTGCAAGATTTATGCAGGTTTCTCATTCTGCATGGCTCACGCGTACCGCAAGTTTGAGCAATAATTTTCTTCTGATAATGCTGATAAGTGGCATAAATTCCCTTTGTTATTGTTGTGAAGTGATTTAGTTGGTGTGTAACTCAGTTCCTTTGCACACAAGGAAAAGTTAATATGGCACTTATTGCTGCTTGTATTCAGCCATTACAGCAGTCAGCCAAATCACTGGTAATGCAAGCTGAGGGGTACAAGTGTGAAATGGCAGGGATTTCTCATCTAGGTGCCTTGAGTAATTGAAGCTATCTACAGAGACATCTTGCTGGGAGAAAAAGGGCAGAATATTATTAACGTCATTACAGCCCTTATAAAATTGAATGAATGATAAAGGTGTTGAGGAGGATAATGAGTCTAAGTGAGTATCACCTGTGGAGATTCCTTACTGAATAGCTCTGCCTAAGCCATTCATTTGTTGATGGCTCTGACTTGCACATTTGTTGTCATCCTGGCTACTGCTGGAGAATTGGGCATTCTAAATAATCTGAACCAGAAGTGCTGGCTACCAGTCTGACTATTCAGATCTTTAGATCTTTAGCATTTAGATCTTCCACACACACAAGGGGTGCAGCCTTTTTCCAGCTGTCCTTTAGGTGCAAGTGTCTCCAATGACAGCAGTGTAAGGGACCCTCAGCACCAAACTGGGGACATACTTTTCTAGTTTCTGCAGGCTGTGTTGAAGAAGCTGCAGCAGCAGCATGTGATTAAGCTGATGCAGGGCATACTCTTTGTCCTAAAGGGGTCTCATCAGAGCTGCTCTCTTTCAAATTGTTTTTAGGTGGAGATGTCATCTGCTGCACCTGGGTAAGTGGGGTGTGAGCCTCTTAAATGATGGTGACGAGGGTTTGGGATAGCTGGAGTAAGCAGAATGAGGAGGCTTAGGGCTGTGGTTGTTCTGCCGTGTTTGGGGTGCTATGAAGATGTCTATCTCAGGTCCTTTGCTCAATCCCTGCTAAAGTTCCTAGGCTTCATCTTCTGGGGTGCTGCTGCAGCTCAGGCCTCTGGTGCAGTTTTGGTGATCCTGATGTTCAAGAACTACAGAGATCTATTTCAGGAGTCTTACTTGTCTCTCCCTGGTTGGTTGGCTCTTGCAACTGCACTTGTATTGCTACCTACTGGAGTTTTGGCTGTCTCTGTTAATCGTTCCCGCAATAAGCAAGGGACTCTCATGTATTTGCTGCTGCTCCTTCTTTGCCTGGAAATGTCTTCAGCAGCTCTGGCACGTTCCTACTGTGTTAGGACAGCTTCTCAGCTGGAAAGTGCTATGGGCTACCTTGTTCTCCAGCACAATTGGACGTGTTCCCCGGATCCTGGAAGCAGTGCTGTGGATGTGATGCAGAGGAAGCTGCAGTGTTGTGGGGTCCACAACTACACAGACTGGCTAAAGGCATCATCTTCTTCTCAGTATCGTCCAGCTTGTGTCCCTGAAAGCTGCTGTAAGGAGAACTATTCTCACTGCAGGGGAAACTTAGGCCATGTGGAGCAGCTTTCTGAGGAAGGCTGTCTAAAGAAGCTGGAAGACCAGTTGTGTTTTGCCATGATGTACATGTTTTGGTGTTGTACCCTGCTAAGCATCTTGGAGATCTTGGCTGGTGTCAGCAATGGCATCCTCATGAGACCTCAGCCATTCCATGAGCTCAGTATTCTGGACTCATATACCTTCCCACAGGTCTATGGGTGCTAGCTGCTTTGCAGGACCTGCTGCGTGCGTCCTCGGTTTTGTACTACATTGTGTTTGCTTTGGAAGACAACTTAAAAATTTGCATGTAGTTCAAACTAGTTGATTACTTCTGGATTTCTTTTCTTTAATGTCATGATGTTAGATCAGTTTTCCCATGGTTCTTTTTTTGATAAGTGTTCTGTATCTGAAAAACTTCTGGGGATGGGTCTTCAGCATGTACAGACACAATACTGTATGTGAAGGCAGAGGAAGCAGTAAGAAAAGGCATGTCTGGCTCAGGGCAACTTGTTGTGGGGTCATGATCTGAACTTTTGGACTGAAGCTAAACTGTAGTAAAATCTTGGAGATCAATTAATAGGCAGATTCTTCCGCTTTCAAACTTGTGTTGAATGCTTTGGTTTTTCTATAAGAAGACCTTTTGATGAAGTTTAATTTTTTTTCATTTTTCTTGCTCAAACGCTGGTTTAAGAATTAACTTATTCTTCAGTGAAAATACATGTCAGTTTTTGAAGTGGCATTAGCAATGACGCAACTAATAAGATGACGTGTAGCAGGAGGTAAAGCAGTCTTGGGAGTTGCACAGGAGCAATTCCCAAATTACAGAGGAAGAAAGTCTGTCTGTATTCATTCATTTATTTCATGACAGAGCAAGGAATGAGTCAATTATTTCTGCCAGAAGAGTATTGCGGGGTCACATGTGTGCTTGAATTACAACAGCAATACACTGCTTTTTCTTAAGGCACGCCTGACCTTCTCTTACTAAATCCTCCACTTTCTGTCAGTCTCCCTCCAGCCTGCATGCGCTGGAAGGGACTAAGCTGGCATGTGGAGTATTCATATGCTTGTTTATGTCAGTGCTGTTGGTGTTTAGAGAGGTGCTGGCAAGGGCTCTGCTCTACCTGAATGGGGCTGTGCAGTATCTATGCTTGCCTCAAGCCTCTCTGCTGACCTGGGAATGGGAACTCCAGCAGCTTTGTCCTTTGGTAAGTGTATGCAGGGGATCTCCAGGGCCTACACCTGCACCACATCAGGTTTTACTGGACTGGAAACAAGGAAAAGACCTGGGTCACAAAAACTGCTGGACCTGGCAACTCCCTTAGCACATGACGTAAGAGTCAACTCAATTGTTATTGCTCTAAGTTTGCTACCAAATTTCAGGTATCTTACTGGGAATGCCACACCCTAAATCACCAGATACTGATTTTCATGAGCAGAAAAAAGATAAACCAGAGGACATTAGGTCAGTACTTGCATGCTAATTATTAGCCATGTGAGGATCAAACATGAAATTTACTGCAGAGTTTCTTCAGTTAAAAAAAACCAAAAACCCAAACCAAAATAACACACCAACCAAAAAAACCCAACAAAAACCAAATACCTCTGCTCAAACCCACCTCAAATGATTAAGTTATTGATTTAGAGAAAATAACTAATTCATTAGATGTCCGTAGTTCTTAAAAAAAGAGGGAATGTTCCAAAGAAAATAAAGGAAATGGTTGTGTCTGAGAGTAACACAACAGAAGGAAGTATTTCTTTCATGTTGCTTGACATGGAATGTGTGTGGCAACAAATGAAGTTTGTCTAGATAAGCCCCACAACCGGGACTTTGTGATACCCTGGCACTGCCGAAATGCTTTGTAATGCAAATTATTGTTATGACATTAAAAACATGCAGTGAAAACGAAGTGACAGCAACAGGCCCAGGGAGAAAGAATATGTTGGTGAAAGGAAAGTGGAAGAGTGGAGTGGATACAGTACCTTTTTACCATTTGCCTTTGTTAAGGGGGTTATTATTCTTCTCAAATGTCACACCTTACAACTTCCTTCACAGTTTCTGGGTCAGAGTCTCTTAGAGGGGCATGCCCATATTTTTCCTCACTAGGTGGAAAGTAATAATTTCAAGGTGATTAAAGAGAGCTACCTATGTCGATGTCCTCATCTATTGTCCTGTCTGCTAAAAGTTAAAGCATGCATGGCTCCCTCTACTCTTACTGTACTAAGAAAATAATAAGATAAATATGATATGAATTAACTGGACATTAAATATATGAAATGGCTTTTAGTAGTTATTTTTTCCCTTGCATATTCTTCCCCGTAGAAGAGCAGATCTTAAACCTGGTAATGAGTGTGAGGATGCATGAGACAGGCAAACTGCAGCTACAAATGGCCGGTAGCAGAGTAGAAGACAAAACAATAGATTTATTACGCCTTTGGTGTTTGGCAGTTTGATTCTGAATAGTTACTTCTGGACAGGAATAACTTCTCTTGAAATAAAAATGGTGCTATTTCTAAGCAAGTGCACTTTATTTCTGTATTATAAGATACATAAATCCTTGGGTGCTATTGCATTCTATGCATTTTGTGTTCTTCATTCTGAAAGGATCACCAGCTGTTTTTCACAATCTAAAAAAATTAACAGCTGTATAGGAAGGCAGCAGATGACTTACAGTTAACATTTCTGAAAATTGTGTTGCTTTGGATTTGAAGGGGAAAAACTGATGGCCAGTGCAGAACTGGAAATGTATTCTGTGATTACTCTTTTATAGAGTTCATATATATATTTATATACATATATATATATATATATATACCCCCATATATTCCATGTGTGAACTGGTGATTGTACTGTGGTATCTTTTGTAGAAGGCAAGAGTCAGAAAGGCAGAATTATTGCTTAAATGTAAAAAGCATTATTGCAGCTTTTTCTCAGCTGTCTTTCTGTCTATCCTTCTTTCTGTCTTTTTTTCCAATAACTCCATATTTTTTTTCCCATTTTTCCTTTTTTGTGAATGATGGCTTGATTTAACTTTGAGTAGAACCTAATTCAGCTGCTGAATTATGAGTTGTTCTTCATCAAATCTCTTGTCTTTTCAGTATAAAATTAAATTCTGTCTCACAAACACAAAGTAGGAAATCTGAGCTTTGCTCGAAGGTGATTGAAGACGCAGTCCCTGCCTACCTCACTTGGATATTGTTAAATCAGTTAAAATGACTCTTTAATTGAAATTATGGCTTTTGTAGTCTGTTGTAGAGTAGAGGGAGGTTGTAGAATTACACTATGTATTTTCTTGAAAAATTTGGCTTGCAGGGTTAGATCAGGTTCCTTTCTACCTGTAAGGTGGAATTACACAGGGTAAGACAGGAGCTGAGAGAAGAAATGATGCCTAACTCTAAAATATCATAATACCATCCTGGAAGACGACGCAAATAATTTTTGACCTAAGAAGTACAGAGAATGAGCTGAACTACTTATTCAATTATGTCAAATGATCAGCATTCATTTATTAAATGATGTAAAGTGAAATTCAATTAGAGCAAGTAAGTGATTACATTATGTAAAGCAATTTTCAAAACTGGGTAATATGATCACCCTTCATTTATTACATTAGGTTCAGAATATTGGATATTGGTACTGTTATTAAATTCATGGAAATGCTTATAATGATGGACTAGTTAAAAACGGTTTGTAAGTGAAGCCACTCCTCTATTTTTTAGTATTGACTATGCTGCTATTGCTTTCAAAGCAAAGGCTCAGATTTTACTACGACACTGTTCTTGTAAGTAAAATCTTGTAAACACTACTTGTAAAAATAATTCCTAAGATGTCCAATATAGGGGGAAAAGGATCACCAATTAACCAGCTTAGCAGTGGGGAGGCAAGGAGAGAAACCGACTAAATTGCAATCTTACAGGAAACATACTAACATATTACAAAAATAAAATACCATTGTATCTTTCCAGAAGACTAGATTTTCTGTTTTGCAGACAGGATGAAACAATCACATTTGAAGATTTTATTGAGACTTTGAGTGGGAGAATGCAATTTCAACCTCTGTGTGCGGACAACAGGGTCAATATTTTTCATACTACTGTGTTAGCCCATTTTCTCATGATCACAGCCGACTAAGGCAAAAAAATTTTTTCATCATATCTCTTACTGTCCTCTTTTGCTACTCAACCATTCATGTTGTAGAGCTGGGTTGGAGATATAAAAAATACTAGAAATAGTATCCATTATTAAATGGTCTTCTTTTTTCACAGTACTTAGTGAAAGAATATTTGTCTAAGGACTCAAATACCAATTTGTTGCTTAAATTCAGGTATTCTTGTGGCCAGAACTTTTTAATGTCTTAAAGAATGTGTGCTTACTGCATGGGCCACGTGCAAAATCTCTAGGAGCCTATAGAATCCTGAGATGAATCTAAGCATGCAACTTTATGCTGATTACTTGCAGAGCTGCATGGAGAAAACAGCATTCCAAACTTGAGGCGAGAGTTACTGCACAAGTGGCTCAAAACCACATGCACGTAGAAAAGGTAGCAGATTTTAGGACATCTGGAAGTGTTATTTTAAATACTTGGAGAATGTTTCTTGGCTGACAGAACTAAAAAAACCAGATGTTTTGGTTTTGTTTTTTGTGGTTCCTCCCTGCTCTGCATAGGGTTTTCATGCAGGAGTAAACTGGAATGGCTGTGTGAGAGAACCTCTGTAATTTTACTTAAAGAAGAATTCATTTTCTTTCCAGGGCATTTTGATCTAGATGGAAAACAATGTAAGGATTAAAGGTTGCAAGATCACAAAAAGTTAAAATAAGAAATTAAATAGGGAGAAGAACCTGTGACTGTTGGGGTCTAATCGAGGAGAAAATGGTGAGAGAAATGAGTAATGCAATAGTGTGGATACAATAGCAACAACTATGCAAAGTACGAAAAAAATGGAAAACAGAAGTTTTTTGTCTCTGTGTCTCACTAATTATAGTCTTCCAGTGCTGTTAATAATTTGAGGTTAAAAAACTCACCACAATGAAATTTTGAGATTGTAAAACGCTTTCTTTAACCTCATGTCACAGCGACTGCTGGAATATCTAGCCACGGGCTGCATATCTAATTTAGCATGGTTTGAATTTATTATCTTCCTGAGAAAATTTTATTTTAAAGTTATAAAATGATGAGCTTCAACATTCCATAATAAAAAAAAATACATGTAAGTAATCTTTTATGTATGATGAGCTGTATATTTTTTGTTATGTAGTTTGGAAAATGGATCAGCATGCGACAGATAATCTGCAAAGTGAAGTGTTTGTAAGTACCTTGTTTAGCTTTGCATTAGGCCGGGGGTGGGGGGGAAAGAAGGAAAAATGTACAGTACGCATGAAGGAATATTGAAATTAAAATTAGGTTTATATAGTGTATATGAACAATGACAATGAAATATGATGGCTATTAAAGAAATTTATTTTAGCAGTTTTAATATTTAGCTGCTCTGTTTTATGCAAATTTATAGCCATTATTATCTCCTGGCCTAACTAAAGGATCAGAATAGACTAAGAAATTGATGACCCTAAATTAATACCATGTAGTCATTTCTATAAATTAATTTCATAGAGCATATTTGCAGTGCCTTGTATAAACTGGAGAATCAAGATCATAAAAGCATGGTCACTCTTTGAGCTAATAAAATCTCTGGTGGCAGCTCTTTCTTATGAATAAAGGACACTGTCATCAGTCTTTGCCAAGAAAAGAAGAAAAACACAATCAAAAACCAAAATAAACAAAGCAAAAACCAAAGCCCAAAAAACCTGAAACCACCATCACCACCAGCAACAAGAAAAAGCAGTGGAAAAGCTTTTAAAGTAGTAGTGAATCAAAATTATTCTCTCTCTCAGCACACCCACGTAATGAGGGCCTGGGAAGCCCAGGCCTTGCTGACACCACTCCTCTTGCCTCATTTTTCACTTTTTGTCATGTGATAGCAGCTGGCACATGTCCTCTGAGAGTTGTGTGGGAGTATGACAGCATCTAGTACAAGTAGCATCCCTTCCTTCCTCATGATACACAGTCCTGACTCCTCAGGGCTTTCCACCCTTCCCTGCATTAAAAGCTGTTTCAGTTGCTGTTTACATGAAGATTAATGGCTTAGGCATCTGGGAGATCTGATTGAGTGTACAACAGGATCTGTGCAGGTAGTTTCAGGAAGAAGCAAACCCAGCCTTGTTAGCAAAAATAAATTATTTGAAACTTTTCTGACTAAGCAAGACCAGAAGATTTTGTAATTTACCTAGATGTCTCAAATCTCTAAAGAAAGTGCCTATGGGCAAAATACTCTCATGCAGACAAAAGACAATGCTGAAAAGCTGCTGTTCCTTCACACTGTGCCCCTTTGGTACAGTGTGAAGGAACAGCAGGTGCTCTGTCCTTTAATCGTACTGACATTAAATTGGTTTCAACTCCGGTTCCAGGTATCAGAGGACGGTACCTAGCTGTGACTTGCTGCATGTTCCTTCAGACCAGCTGCTAGAATCAGCAAGCTTGCATGCACAGGGCTCATGGTGCCATGCAATATATGATCAGAGTGCAGCAAAACAAAGGACTCTGTTCTACTTTGCAACGTGTTTTACTTTGGGATAAGAAGAAAGGAATTTGGTATGTTTCTTCATTAAAACAGACTTTTCATCCTGCATTAGGCAAAACTCCAGGGAAACAACCTTTCCCCACCCTTAATTAATCCAGAGAGTGAACAGGAGGATGACTAGACAGATGGGACATAATTTGAGTATGGAAAAATTGTCATCATCCCTCTTTAATTAGTGTTATAGGATGGCTCTCTTCAGATATAAGTAGATATGACAAAGATGTGTTTCACATATTCAAGAGGGTAATTAAACTGCCACATGCTCAAACCAATATACATACAGATCTGATTAAAAAGCTGACTCTCTGAAAACAATGATGGATGAGGTTTTAATGCACATGGGTATTAGGAAAGCAGCAAGAAGGGATTGTTGTGAAATGAATTGCTGCAGTTCTTGGCTGTAAAGGGAAAAAATGGGAAAACATATTAAATTTAAAAGAGGGAAAAGCTATAAGGAGGAACTGAGGACACAAGAGGATGAGTTCATGCTATATAGCTTAAAATAATGCTTTAATTATAAAGACAGAGGAGAGCAGGCAGGCTATACCAGTCATCAAACCACCACATATATCTCTGAATAGTTATGCAGTATGAACCATGCAGACTGCTTTTTCACATCCAGACCATATGGCTGCTCCTCAAGAAAGCGTGGTAGGTTACAAGTGTGTATTTCTGGAGATGAGTTTCAACATTTGCACAGAAGCATGCCAAAAGGAGACCCAAAGTCTTCAGCTGCTCTAACAGGGCAGGAAACTGTTTTTTGGGTTTCTGGCTTTTGTTTCTGCCTTGCTGCTGACAGTGCTTTTACCTAGCAGCAAAATCTTGTTTCACCACTTTAAATGGTGAAATAAGCTAAAATGATTTTTAGTGTATGCAGCACCACTTTTGCTGATTGAATTCTTGGTTTAGCCTGATTTCTTCTTGTGAAATCCACGTGGACTCTTGGAGACCGTGCAAGAGTAGGTGCACATGGGCAGAAGCCTGCAGAACTTCCAAAGTCGATCGATGTGCCCAGTGGATATACATCACTCATCCACAGGTCTATCAGCTCATACAAGTTGATTGAAGGCTTTCTGAAGGCTGCTCCCTTCGTGAGACAAACCTTAAAGCTGTTTTGACATTTGGTCTCCAGCTACTATCACTGTATTGACAGAATGGCTGTTGTGACTCAAAATCACATAATAAACTCTATCTAATTGCTCTGAGGTAACATGCAATTGATGTGTTAGTGCAACACTAAAAAGGTTGTGGAGTGAGCTTGGTAGGCAAGAGAATTAAGGGAAAAGAGGACTTAAATATAGTCATGGTTTCCTGTCAAAATATTGAATAAATCTATTTGCATGTGAGAAAGAAGAAAAACAAATGCCAGTTCTGTTGATTGGGGGAAGGCTGGCATGCCAAGTTTGTGCCCAGTCATATTGTTTTCTATTTTCACTGTATCTGCTAAGAAAGACACTATATCAAAAATTAAAAACTTGTAGGGAAAGTGACGGTGCAGTTGTTTTTTCCCATGAGGTGTAAAAGGAGGCAAAGCAAATGGTAAAATTTTTGCTTTTCCACAGATGCTTCCCCGTTTAGCGCTCTTGGAGTTTTCAGCTTCAAATCTTATTTTTTCTCCAATGGTGAATCTTGTTTCATCATGCCACTTCACCTGATAATTTAATTTTTTTTAAAGTGAATACCACACTCAGTAGCAGATAAATATTATTTCCTGACACATATTTAGCTTTACTTTTGACTTTGTACCTATATCCCTGGCAGAGGGGTGCAGCAAATGGGCAACTTTGTCAGTGCAGAATGACTAGGTGTTTCTTTCATAACCGTATATTTTACCGGATGATTAAAGCACTTTCCAGATTTATTTGAGGTTCTTTTCCCCTCAAAATTAGATATATAGTTACATTCTGAAGGCACAAATGGCCTGACACTTAATATATTTGAACAAAACAGAAATCAGTATCCATTAAAATTGGAGCTAGGGTTAAATAACTAAAGTAATAAAGAAAATCCCTGGAACCTCTCTCAAATAGAAATTTTAACTCCAGACACTCAGCCAGCAGAATTGCCCTTTTATTTATTTCCTGCCACTTTCATTATGATTTATTCTTTTCTATATAAATAATCCCTGTACTGTACCCGGGGAGTTGTTTCATTTATGGGAGATAGAAATCATTCATTTCCTGCCAATGGAAGCTCATAAAACAATATATTGACAATTACAGCCAGCTGAGCTGGTGATTATGAGATTAATTATTCTTCTGAGTGATGGTGTTTAGCTGCTTTAGGTTTCCAGCTCTGTTGTGCTGGGCATTTTCTGTGGACAGGAGGCATCTGTGCAGAGACCGCGGCAGTGGACATGGGGTCAGGCCTGTGCTGAGGGCTCACAGCTCTCCTCCAAATGGGCTGGGGCAAGACTGGCTTAGCTCTGGGATTTGCAGCTGATGGCTCCCTGACAACTGACATTTTGTGAAAATGCCTCTAGTACAATTTGGGTCAAATGCTATTTTTGAAAAGAAATCTCTGGGTTTTATATGCGGGTAGGAAGCTATTTCTGCTTTTATTCACAGTAGTTTGCTCAGGATACCCCACAGGTAGAGGTCACAGGTCTCTCTTGCAGTTACCATGAGAAATTAATGTCATGACAGTTGTGTTAAGAAACTGATCTGCAGAAAAAGTAAACAGTCTCTCAAATATTTTGGGCCATGTGCTATTCAGTGGCTGTGATAGCTGTCCCAGAGCCTATCTGTCTGGTGATGCTGAAGGCAGTTGCACTGAACAGGATGGATACTGCTCTAGAAGCCAAAGAAGAGAAAACATAAGTGACAATTTTCTTTTTTCTTGCCAGTGAAGTGAGTTGCTGGATATATATTTGCTGCATACCTCATAAGGTCCTTACTTTTGCAGCAGCTCTCTGGGCAGCTGCTGGTGGTGGCCAAGCCTGGGGTGAGCCAGTGGACTGTGTGCCTTGCATGGCTGTGGACCAGCACTGAGCACTGACACCATGGGGCAGCCCAGAGAAAAATGCCTGAGGCACTTTGCTAAACTGGAGTGCTCCTGTTAAAGAGTATAGGGAAGTGCTGCATTACAAGGCTCTGCAGGCTGGGGACCCGGCCAAAGAAATGGCAAATGTGGATGCCCAAATCTGCCACTCCGCCGGCTCAGACGACTGACCTTGAAGCGATCCCCCCCTATGCTGAGTTACATCACATGCTCTGTGCACTGTCAGGCTGTGCGGGGCCGGGTTGGACTGTCATGAGTCCTTTCTTTTGTGCCCCTTGTCACCACCCTTGGGATGGATAAATGCCCAGAGTTGCCATATAAGATAAATATGTACAGAAAACTTCGCACATTGACCCAGTGAAACATCCAAGGACACTTCATGTTTTAGGTCACCTCTAAGAAAATTAGGTATCACATCAACATACAGTGATTACTCAGTTATGTAGATCTCTGAGCAAGGAACTGTTAAAGAAAACTTACATATATATATATTATATAAATATATACTATATACACATAAACACATTCATATATATATAAATATATGAAACTTTTATATGGCATGTAATATATATATATAGTATTTATGTATATGAAGGGAGAGGGTGAGAGAGAGACAGAGAATATATAGATAGAATACTTGTACCTTCAATTGTATTTCACTTCCATGGATACCAGACCTTCAAACTGGTCTAAATGCCAAAGTTTTTGTTCTTTAATCTGTAAAACTGCCAACTAGAGCATTATGAGAAATTTAGTTACTTATTACATTTTAGTAAGGGTGGCATTGGATTTATCAAAAGCAAATTGTGATGAGATTTTACTGGTGAACAAAGGAACATGATCTGTGGGGTAGACAACAGAGATATCTGCAAATGTCAGGAACTCTAACTTGGTAGCTGGTTTTGTATTTGCTCAAATAGATAGGCATCAAGTGTCTGGTATTTTAAACAGGCATAGCAAGAGATAGGGAATAGTGTTATGGTTAAGGAGATGCAAATTGACAATGAAAGGCAGGAGACAGTATCATCCTCTCCTCCCCTAATGCCCTTTCTCAGAGTGCAGTTGAGAAGTTTGTGCAAATGCTCTACTGGCAGCAGCATTTAGGCAGAGATCTGGGAGGTCTCTTAGGGGATGACCAAACTTTCTTTGATTTCTGGAGTGCTGGGATGCTCTAGAAAGCCATGAAAATCTTTGGTTGTCACAGTGACAGGTGGTGTTCTACACACACACTCTACCTGAAGTCCCACGCTAAACTGTGGAAAGTGATTCAAGTACATTGTGAGGAAATTGACAGAGTTCAGCCTCTGTGACTAGTCCACACCAGCTGTTCTGCTCTTGAGCAGTGCAATTATTTGTCAGATAATTCTCTGCACAATCTTTAAGAATTCATGCAACTATAGGTGGTTTTGGTTTTTTGATTTTGTTTTGTTTTTTCCCTTTTAAATATGCTTTCTTTAAGTTGAAACGTTTTCAAAACTGACATATGACCTATTGAAAAAAATAAAAAGAGGTTCCAGATATTACAACTCACCTTAGCTTCCTCACTCGGGGGTTTGTTCTTTTTTTTTTTTCTCATGTGAGTACACAATCAGATTGTTCCTTCTTTGAAAAATATTTTCTGATTCCCACTGAGAGATAAAATCTTCATGCAACGTGTAGAAGAATGACAACCCAGTCCCAGTTATCCAGATGATCTTTCAGTGTCTCTGATTTGGCCCTTTCAAAGTTTCCTTGTAATTCCTGAGTCTATGTTCTGGTGCGTAAACCTGTGGTTTGGATTGTAGGACGGAGACTTACGGAGCTGTGCTGTAGTGTGGTAACACTGCACATGTAAGAGGAAACTTGATCCTGTCCTTCCAGAAGAACGAATAAGAAGGAGTAAAATAGATTCCCTCACTTTGCTATGGTCTTTAATACGGCTTTAACTGGAGACAATGCGTATGCAGGGGTGAAATTTTTTGTTAATTTCTCCTTCTGAAAGGTGCTTTGCCTTAAGGGAAGAATTTTCCTGATACTTCTCCACTTTAGTTTCTCTCCTTTAAAAGTACAGTTCACTTTTCTGTGCAAATATTGTGTAAGCCAGAAATAGCTTTATTTGACACAAAGTTGTATTCCTAAAATTGTGCCAGTTAAGGCAGAACAGTTTTTAAGCAAAGCCAGAAAAGGAGTTTTCCTTTGTAATGTTTAACCTTCTTCCAGAACATCACAGTTAAGAGGGTTACATTTCCCATTCCTACCTCAAGCTGCATTTAATCAGGATTAGACATCGTTCCAAACTGAAATAAAATGCACTTGTACTGTGAAATCCCTCTGTTTCCATTTTAATCTTTCCGGTCAGCAAATCAAATAGCAATAATTTGTCTTCATTTATTTCCAGTGGATGCCCTTCTCATCTGAAATGGCTTGTTTCTTCGAACAAGCACTAATAAAGAAGTGTTCTTTCATCTGGAAGAACAATGCTGGAAACATTTCAGAAGAGAGCATTAAAATGTGGCAGATTTTGGTTATAACCGAGCTGATCTGCACACAGTGGAAGCATGCAAATATCAAATGCTTTGTGCTCTGAGGGGGTTTGTTCTTAACATTGGCAAGGCTGGAGAGAGGGGATGGTTTGACAGGTACAAGAGGTAAAGGAGTTGGACTAGAAGCCTTTTGAAATCGTGCACTGCTCTGCTCTCTTCTCTGTGCTACCCACCATGTCTCCACAAATGTCTGTATGGTCTGCTAAGGACGACTTTATACCTGCCAGCCAGGTGTCCCCAAATAAATGCTGTTGTATTTACAGGTAGGAGGTGAAACAGGATACACTCCAATATTTTATCTGAAGCCACAAAGTGGAATATCTTGTCATCATATTCATAATGTCATTCTTTGTTAAGAAGAGCAATTCCAAAAAGAAATGGAAATATTTAGCTACATTATAGTCTTTTCTTACAAAGCAGTTGGTTTTAATCCCACATTGAGTTAAGTCTGAATAGAGGAACTGTCTTAAGTTGAATAGCACTTTTTAGTGATTTACAAGTGCTGAAGCCTTTTTGATCTGATTAATGATAATTTTATTTTTGGTCAGTTGAAGGAATTCTGTTAAAAACAGATGCCATCATGAACTGTAAAGATTTCAGCAGAAATTGTGATATTTATTCACTTAAGAATTCCTTCCTGCATCTGATAAACTGAGAGCAGTAATAATGCATGACAGGCTTGGCCAACATAGCTATGTACTTTTGTCAAACCGTTTTCAAGACACCTGAAGTTTGATGGTCTTGGGAGAGGATTTATGAGTTACAGCACTCAGCTGCAAAGAAACAGTGTGGTAGAAAAAAAAAAGAAAGGTGCCATGAGGGAAAATTCCTTTTGTTTCTAATTTATAATTTTGGTTTTATACATTTTGCTGCTGAAAGGCAAAACGATATTGTAAGGATGCAGTAACTCTTGACCAAACCAGCAAATCCTAGATCTATTTAGTGCTGTGGAGACCAGAAGTGTCACAATATCAGCAAACAGCAGAGATCTTCAGGAGAATCCAGTGTGTGGTACATAGCATATGGCTTTTTACTGGCTTGTTGGTTTTGACATCAAAACATTTCACAGAAAATTAGAGCTTAAAATATATAGTCATTAGGAAAACAGAAATAATAATCTAATTTAAATCTTTAATACTAAACCAGTTATTTTGCAAATTAAGTTTCAAGTGACAGGAGAGGAGCTTTTCTTCAGTAGCCAGTCAGTGGTGTGCCAGTGGTAATCTTGTGCAGACTGTGGGGCTATCCAAATGTGTGTCCCAAGGGTGAGAGCTGTCACAACTATGCAGCAGCTTGGTTGCTTGCATTATTATAGCATGCCCAGACTATTTTATGGTGGGACAAAAATTGCCTTACTTGAATGATAGCTATATTTTTTCAATGCACAAAACCAGGATACTGAATAATCTGGGATAAAACTACTGGTGGTTATGGCACATCTTTGGGGGAACATTGAGAAGGGATCCACACCTCCACGTGGGCACCTATGAGGCAGTGGGGAGGGGTGTCTAGAAGCTCATAGGTGTTTCACAACATTTAAAAAGTGGCTAGGGTTGCTGGTATTGGTCCTGAAAGTACGTTTCACTGGTTGCTGGCTGTTTGTATGTTGATAATAAATAGGTGCTTCAATCCTGATTCAAGTATGTTAATGTAGTTTTAGCTTTGTGAGCTGAGCGGTTTGCCCCTGTAATATACGTGTGTGTATAATGTCTGAGTTTATTTGTGACTTACACCACCTGATCATGTAAAGTCCAGAGCTATTTCCTGACTTTGCAAATCTAGTACCTCTTAAATAAAGATTACTCTTTCTAAAGGAGTTACCATTGTTCTGTCTGTTTCTTCAAACATCAGCTCTCCTGTTTACCTATATCCTTCTTATAGGTGGATGGTGGGCAGTAAACATGCAAAACTGACAATAATAATGTTTAGAGAGAAAATTTATTTATTCAACACGTTAATTTTTATATGTGCTAAATACAATCTTCTGTTAGCCTTTGTAGATGCCTTCTCGCCGTGTAAACTTACCTGGTTCATCCTGTCAGTTTGAAAAGGGTACCTCCATGGGAAGAGAGAAGAGATGCAGATGTTGGTTTGTTGGTCCCAAGTCTGATTCCTTGTGCAGTTCTGCAGCCACTGACCATGGCCTGGTGCTGGTTGTGTATGCAGGGCCATCGTGTTGCATGAGGACTCATATGATGAATGCAGTTTGAATCCATTGGGACTGATAGTGTACAACCTTTTACTGCAAGTGTGATGTCATTTAAACTCTTCTCTAGGAAAATCTGGATTTATGCACCTACGGCTTTTCTGTTTTGGGAGCTAGGTACTTGCCACGTGGGAGAAAAGAGACTAAGAAATGCTTTGCAGCCGAATGTGCACATAAGCTACGCAGAATACAATTCATTATTTCAAATTTGTTGTGGTTCTTTTCAATTCTCCTAATATTGGTAAGATGTCTCTTGATAAATGGAAGCTGCCTGTCTGTTTCTTCTGCCCGGAAAAAAAGGCAATAGCCCCATTTGTTATTTTTCTGGTTTGTTTACTGCAGATATTAAGCAACAGCAAAGAGCAGGAACAATGGCTTTCCTTGACTTTTGGAGTTACACAGCATCAGTGTTCTTGCTGCCTTTGCCAAAGCGGAAGTAATCAGTGGAACAGATTCAAATGCTCAAATGATATGCTTGTGTGCAGCTGACCTGGATGTCACTGCGGACAGCTCATGGTGCATTTAACTGCAACATTGCTCCACTTCTCTACTTCTTCTTCTTTTCTTTTTTTGAGTGACTACTTGAAGGGAGTCCCTAGATTTGATTACGGATGAAAGAAATTACTGAAAGCTTCAGAGCAAATGCATTGGGAATTTGTTTTAGATTCTCAGGCAATCCAGCCGATCTGAACCTATATGCCACATTAGTCAAAACAAATTTAAAACTCTTGGTATAAACCTTGTTTATCTTGCAACCCACATTAAAAAATTCCGGTGTATGCACCTGTGGCATACTATTTATAAGACATCCTGTCCTTTAGTGGCCCCTCACAGCCTTTGTGCACAACAGAAGTAAGTTTACAGCATCACGTATTTTCCTCCCAGGCTAACAGCTTTTGTTTTGATGGGCTTGAAACACTTTGATGTACCATATAATTCTTTGCTGCTGTGTGCAGGCTTGCACATCGAGGTTTCTATCCTGGTTCTTCTAACTGCAATACAGATTTTTAGCATGTGCTGACAGGAAAAGTAAGTAGTGGGACCCTCTAGTCTTCAACTTAGCCCTCCAGACAACAATTAGAGCAGTTTGGCTGTGATATGGAACTGTTTAGATCCTGGACTACTTTATTACCTCCTGTACTCTGAAGAAAAGGATGCCTGTTGAAGAGGGGCAGGCAACAGCACCAGCTCCGGATTCTGTCCATCCTGGTCTTTACACACCCCAGAGAAATCTAATGAGTCTTTCTATTACATTCTGTGTTCACCTGGTCAGACTCTAAGCCTCAGTTTATAACTCCAAAATATCTATCTGTCTGAACCATACTCAGGAGAGAATTGCTCTTTCTTATGTGGTGGCTATGAAAGCTGATGACAGTGTTTGTGACCCTGCAGTGCAATTGAAATATAAGGGATTTAATTAACTCTGAAACTTGCCACCTTAAGCCATCAGCTGAAGTGGTCTCCAGTTGGTGGTTTTCAGCTTGTGACTTTTTGTTTATCCTTTGCTGTCCAGTCAGTTTTGCACTCTTGTTATAGCTCCTGCATTTCACTTTGACAAAATACCATCACTGTGGAAACAGTCTCTGACATAAGACTCAGCTGAGGACTACCGTTTCATCTGATTTTTGCCCCTCGCCCTGGGTTGCAGTGTATTCTATTACCATCTTCATGAGCTGTTGAAACCTGGTGGGGCAGTGTTTCCTTGCCTCCTCCCTCCAGACTATCTCCTATTAAGGGGTCCATCAGCGCCTTGCCTCATGACTCACCATCCCACTGTGAGATGCTCCGCCCACGAGGAGGAACTGAGTGTTCCCATCTGTATATACTCGGAGGTTTGGAACACCATAGACAGCTTTTCCCACTGGATTCCCAGAGGACAAGGGCTACACAGCCATCACTGGGCCTTCCGAGGAAGACCAGGCCCTTCTACAGGATCACTGCTTCAACAGAACCGCATCCATCACTTCAGGAGGACTGCAGCTGCCATTTTAATCGGACTGCTACCGCCACCCTGACTAACAGGGTGTCAAGTTGTATCCTGACTCTGTCAGTTTAAACCAGTGTTTTCTGCCTTTATTTTAAATTTAATTTTTCTATTAAATTATAATTCTGACTTGCGATCTCCCACTGGTTTGTTTTCAAACTAGCACACCTGTCATCTCAACCACTGTTATGTGCTTTATGCTTTTCTGATTGGAGAAGAAAGCACTTGCTGGGTGGATGGTTGGCTGACTAACCCTTTTAAGGTGTTTGCGGCAAGGTCAAAGGACAGTTGGAAGCTTGTCTCTTTATGCCTACACATGGTGGCCTCCTGGGACCTTTCTTTTCATTGGGTAACATCATACCCACTGGAAAACTCAAAAGCTGAAGTTTCTAATAGCAAAACTAAGCAACGCCCTTTAACAGTCTTCAAAAAGCTAATGAAAAAAAAGAAACTATTCCAAAAAGTGCAAAGGTGTCCCCCAAATGGTTTTCCAGTTAAGTGTCTCACATTTTGATTTAGTGACTTCCTGAGGGTTTTTTTTAGATGTCTGGAAAACTTAGGATATTTGAATTTTTTTTTCTCTGTTTCTCCACCCCGAAAGTACACCACTAGTACTTTTGGACTATTACTTACACATACAATCCTACCCATTGTGGGCTTGTCAAAATCATATTTTGTTATTGATAGCTACCACAATGACCCTTTTTGAGTATGCCTCTGCTTGCTGAGAGCATGAGTTACAAGTTTAAGACCAAAATCATGTCAGTTTAGTGAATCCCATTTCTCTCCATGCATGACACTTATTTGTAAATACGCTCAAATGCTCAATGGACTCTTTTCATTACTTATCACATTATGCATTCATCTGAATTTTTTGAGAGAAGAGTTGCTTTGTTGGAATGGAGTTGTCTCATTTTGGTGAATGTGTATTGGAAACGAACCTGAGAAATTATATAACCTCCATGCGATTTAGAGACTAAGTGCTCTTACCTTGATTCATGAAGGAAACCCTGCAATTAGCAAGCGGAGCACTTGTTAATTAAATAAACATTAAATGCTGCAGTATATGACTTCATCAATATTCTCTGACCATCAGTGGGGATAGGGAGGGAAGGCAATTTAATGGCGATTGGAGTTAGTAGCACACTTTCATCACAGGTGGTCATAAATATAGCTGACTGAATAATTCATTGGAGACAATACTCATGAAGGAGCCAGCTCCTTGTTCTCTGCTCCTAGTGATTCACAAGCTTTGCCTACATGAACAGGGTCTGTCGAGCCCCATTAAATCCATGAGGGAAGGGCATTAATTTCTGCAAATGTGTTTTACTATTGCTATGTATTTGCCAACTAGCAGAGGTTGTTTTATAGGCAATTCACAAACTGTTTACTTTGACTGTCTCCCATTTAACACTCAGTGAATGAACTTGGTCAGCTTAAAGGGATGAGACTAGAACTTTTTGGAGACAAATAAATTTGTTTGAAAATTCAGTATTTTAAAAAAGGTGCTTTTTTATTATAAAAATGAGGAGTGGCAAAAATTTAATCAAATTATACAATATATCTCAAAGCCAATAGCTGTTCTATCAACAATATTTGCTCCCCTCCTGGAGTTTGAACTCATAACAGTCCTGAGTGACTGGAAATGAGAGCTGACAAGCAAAAGTGAGATTTGTCATGTTTTGACAGTTTCACTTTTGTAGGCCTAGCTGTAAGCAGCAATTCTGCAGATGAGATGTTTTTGACAATGATGATAATGTTTTCGTTAAAAGTACCTATTTTTTAAAAATAGTTGTGAGTAATTTGAGTAATTTTTGAATGCTGCTTTTTTCACATTAACCCCCCCTTCCCACTCCCCCCCCAACTTGCTGATTGTGACTGGACTGTTTCAATTTTGAAAACAGCAAATCTTTCCACTAACTCCTCCTTCTCTGCATGACTGGTGGTTAAATAATCTTCTATCTCCTACCTTTTCTTTTTTTCCTGCTCCTTGTTCCCTTATGCACAACTCTTCATTTTACAATTATCTGGTTACACTTCACACTGAAAGAGAAAGGTGAAAGAGATGTTCCTCATGCACTTCAATGGAGCATTGCCCAAGACATATCTGCTGAAGTATAGCAGTAGTCTGCGGAGACCAACAATGTGGTTCCAAGAAGAGGGACAAAATAGCCAATTTCCCTTGTCTGTACACTGAGCATTCTGTGTCCCCCGTTGTTGCATAAAGGATGTTGTGCACACAGATATTGTGTGTCAGGTCTCTATCTGGCCTTCTTTTCTTTAAGTATTCGTTTAAAGGATAATTAATGATATTATCTAAACCTCTTTCTGAACCTTCAAATACTGACTCCCTCTACAGAGATCTCCTGGTACTGCATTCTAAAATTTTGCAATCTTCCGTATAAAGTAGCATTTTTTGCACTGAAAGATGATCTTCTGCTATTTTCAGTGAATACCTTGCTCTTTTCTTGTATTTTTTGATTCTTTGAGGCAAAGAGAATACAGTCAATTATAGTTCCTCAATTTATTCTCACTTCTCTGTTTTGGAAAACTTATTGATATCTCTGTCAGACTTGTCGCTAAAGCAAATGATGTCATCTTTTCCTGGTGTTCATTTTAAGACAGTTGCTTCTTTCTCCTGATCGTATCCAAGCACAATATGTGACTATAATAAATATGTGGGTATAACAGAAAAAAATTACAACCCTTGTCTTGTTCACAGTACCTGCTTTCTTGAAGGCAATTTTTTTTTTCTGGTGGGCTGCCACTGCGCATTACATCTAGGAATGTGAAAAATCTTCCAAAAATAACCTAAAAATCTTTTCTGAGACGTGGTGCCGTATATTGGGGTCACACTGCTCCTCTCACAAACTTTTTACTTGTTTGTTTCTTCAAACAGATAATAACTTTTCCCTTTGGTTAAAAATTTTAAAGGCTTTAATTCTCTTAATAAAAGAGGTGATTATCTATTATTCCTTGTGATACTGTCCCTCCATAAAATACCCAATAAACTTATTGAATAGCTAGTTTAAAATAAGAAAATAAACATTATTTTACCTCCGGTCATCCTTGCAAATTTAATTTCTAGTTGTTGTTCAAAGGGTCCGCAGAAGAGAGGCCGGAAGATAGATACTCTGGTAGCCATTGGACATTATAAACCATTTGGAAAGCCCAACTCAGAAAGCTGTGAAGCTCTATTGTCTAAACCCAGAATGTTATCTTAGAGTAAGTAGCAGTCCCATTGCTGTGTTTTCCTTAAAGCAAGTGATGCTGCTGGTCTCATCTGCAAATTTATGTATTGTAATCTGTAGCGATGTAAAGCAACTACTGAGCTGCTAAACACTGACCAATTGTAATTAAGATCATGACAGTAGAGTGTCCTGGTTTTTGTCCAGGACAGAGTTAATTTTTTTTGCAGCAGTCGTGAGGCAGCAGGGCCTGGAGCCCTATGGGTGTGTCAGCGTTGTTATTCTAAATTGCTACATAGAGGTATAAAAATGTTGTTGGACATCTATAACATTAAAGTCAGTAATTCCTAGAGCAAGCACAGTTACTGTAAGCACAGCTTTTCACTAGATTTTTGCCGTCCTCCCTCTTAAAGTAGTCTGGGATAGGAGAGTAGCTAATGTACCCTGTACATGAGTACACCAGAATTGTGATATTTAGCTTATGACTTTAAAGTATACTCAGAGTGGAATGTTCAGGCATAGCTAGTTATTTGTCGTTAGATTTAAATGAATAAAATCTTAGCATGACTTATTTATTAAATTATTATACCTTTCTTTATGTTTGGAAGAATCTGCTGAGAAATAAAGAAAAATGAGTGGAATTTTATTTCTATCATCCTTTAACTGACCTTATATATTTCTTTACACCAACATCACTGTTCCCCTAACTGAAAGGAAGACATACAACTGAGATGGTAGAGGCCCAGTTTGAACAAAGATACCTAAATGCATGACTTGAAAAGGGAAGACAGAGAAATTTTTGTTCCACTGTAACTGAGAATTTGTTTCAAGACTGAACTGTTCATTTAGGTAATGTTTATTTGCTTTAAAAAATGTAGTGGACAGAATGAAAGAAACAGTTCTGGAAGAACATATAATTTCTCTTTATTTGCATATGGTTCATTGACCACTATCTGGAAATATTATCCATTAAGGAGAAATTGGCAGTTCATGAATTAGAAACAGTAATAATTTGGCAGAAATTATTTTCATAGAACCACAGAGTATGCTGAGTTGGAAAGGACCCACAAGGATCATCAAACTCCTGGCCCTGCACAGGGCATCCCCAGAAATCACACCATGTGCTTGAGAGCATTGTCCAAATACTTCTTGAACTCTGTCAGGGTTGGTGCTGTGATCACTCTCCTGGGAAGCCTATTCTAGTGCCCAGCCACCCTCTGGGTGAAGAACCTNCCCCTCAAGGCCCTTCTGCATCTCCATTGCCCCCTTTGGATGCTCTCTAACAGCTCAGTGTCTTATGCTGTGGCACCCAGAACTCCCCCAAGCACTCGAGGTGAGGCTGCCCCAGTGCAGAGCAGAGCGGGACAATCCCCTCCCTTGCCCAGCTGGTGATGCTGTGCCTGATGCACCCCAGGGCATGTTTGGCCCTCCTGGCTGCCAGGACACACTGAAGTGCACAGAGGACTGTTTAATTATATTTCTATGGTCACATTTCATATTGGCAATAGCAAGACCACAGGAATTAGTAAGAGTGTTAATTTCCTCTACTCTCTGCAACAGCACATGGCAATTCTATAAATGTGGTCCTACAATGGTTAATGTGTTACTGGTTCATATATGTTGTAATAAACACCTGCTTAACTTATTCCTACATCAGTGAACTGTGTGATGGAGGGAAGCAAGAAATAATTGTAGTGAAGAAAGAATTTCTATAAAATGAAGGGTCTTATTTTCCAAGAAGTATGGATAGGAGAAAGCTGAAGAATTCAGAAATACCCGTAGGACATCCAGGAGAGTGGATGCCTTGATGGCACTGATGATTTTTCTGAATTATCTAGTCACAACAGGTTTTACTCCAAGTTGCCTATATCCTGTAGGAGGCAGTAAATCTTTGTCCAGTGGAAAGGTCAGAGAACGCTGGTCTTGTTTGAGTGCTGTAGTAGCTATTGTATCACAAATAGTTGCTCATGGCTTGGACAGGCTTGCTCTGGGTAAAGACCTGGCTGGATGGGTGGGCCCAGAGAGAGGGGGTGAATGGTGTCACATCTAGTTTTTGACTGGTCACTAGTGGGCGTCCCCAGGGCTCAGTGTTGGAGCCAGTCCTGTTTCGTATCTTTATCAGTGGTTTGGATGAGAGTATTGAATGCATCCTCAGCCACTTTGCAGGTGACATTAAGCTGGGCAGGAGTGTTGATCTGCTGGAGAGTAGGAAGGCTCTGCAGAGAGACCTGGACAGGCTGGATTGATGGGCCAAGGCCAATCGTATGAGCTTCCACAGCAACCCCATGCATCGCTACAGTCTTGGGGCAGAGTGGCTGGAAAGTGGCTCAGTTGAAAAGGATCCTGAGGTATTGAGGCACTGGAGCACGTTCAAAGAAGAGCAATGATGCTGCTGAAGTGTCTGCAGCACAAGTTCTGTAAGCAGAAGTTGAGGGAACTGTGTTTGTTTACCCTGGAGGAAAGGAGACCTTGTCGCTCTCTACTGCTACCTCAAAGGAGTTACATGGAGGTGGAGGTTAGTCTCTCCTGTGGCAACAGGTGATACAACAAGAGGAAAAGGCCTCAAGCTGCGCCCAGAGGCAGTCTGGATCAGGTATTAGGAAAAATTTCTTCACTGAAAGTGTTCAACATTGGAACAGCTGTCCTGGAAAGTGGTTGACTTGTCATCCCTAGATATTAGGAAAAGATTAGTAGATGCACCACTTAGAGACATGTTTTAGTGGTGGACTTGGGAATTCAGGGTCCATGGTTGGACTTGATGATTTTAAAGACCTTTTCTAACCTAAATCCCATGATTCTATGACAACACAAAATCTCATTTGGATTTAAATGCAAAATCCCTCCTCTATGCTACTACTAAATACTTAAGAGGTCTTTTCTGCAGGTTGTGTAACTTCAGTGACAGGACTCAGCTTTTAATCCCCTTAAGTGAGGGGTCAGACATTTTGTAGAGCTTGAACAACACCCAGCTTCCCACTGTTCTCTTAACCATTATAGTATTTTACTGAGTAAATTAATCTTATCATGTACATCATATGCTACACTAATATATTTTCCAGTTGAAAGGATATCAAGCCTTAATAACGAAGCATTATTCAAAGTTTTAATCCAGCTAGCTTCCCAGAATTTTGCATATTGTTATTTTTTCATACAATGGTATATTTTTTTTAATGATATCTCAGAAAGTCTGCCAGCCTTACTACTTAAGCAAACTTTATGTGCCATTTCTTATCGAAGCTAAATGAGATTCTAATCTACAGAGATATTTTCATGAGCTTGGGTTGTTATTTGTCCTTTATTAGTATTATTGGTTTGACAGAAGGCTATCTTTGAAGGAAGCTGAAACCCAAAATATACTGATATATATGTGATAGGACATTATTTGTTCCTCCATTTGGGATGTCACAATGCCTGAACCAAAATCTAGCTAAGCACATATACTTACATTATGTCTTCCAGAATTGAGAAGATGCTACAGGAAGTATGCTTCAGAAGACAACGAAAATTATTGTTGTAGTTAATACAAAATTATTGTTATTTTTGTGGTTTTTAAAAAGGAGATTTCAAAACTATGCAAATCTGCATAATTAATTCCTTTTTCATTTATATTTATATATTAGATATATGTATTTGTCCTGGGTTGCAGTATATTCTATTACCATCTTCATGAGCTGTGAAACCAGGTGGGGCAGTGTTTCTCTGCCTCCTCCCTCCGGACCATCTTCTGTTAATGGGAGCATTTGTGCCTTGCCAAAGGACTCATAGATAACAGACTCCCAACCATCTCCTGTTAATGGGCCCATCGGTGCCTCACCACCCCATTGTGAGATGCTCCACCTGGGAGGGGGCACTGAACATTTCCCACCTGGATATAATCAGAGGTTTTTCAGGCAGAAGGGAGCTTCTCTCCGCTGGACTTCCAGAGGACGGGAGGCTGCATCGCTGGACCTTCAGGCGAGGACCAGGCCCTTTTCCACGG
>VZRR01008146.1:0-24716 GCA_013398015.1 Oreocharis arfaki | reverse complement strand
ATTGTTTTGTTTTGTTTTATATATATATAAATTAGTAAAGAACTGTTTTTCCTATTTCTCATATCCTTGCCTGAAAGCCCCTTAATTTCAAAGTCATAGTAATCCGGAGGGAAGGGGGTTGCATTTCCCACTTCAAAGGGGGTTTCTGCCTCACTTAGACAGACGCCTGTCTTTCAAACCAAGACAGAATTATATATATATTTATATTCCTATATCCATGCTTCATTTGTTTGGTCCTGTAGAGATGGCTCATACTGCTGAGTGGAGTCTGGTTTTGATTGAGAAAATAACATCAGAAAGCAGCAAATTCTACACTTGCTGCTCCTTCAACAAAACTGAATGGAGGCATTTTAATTCCAATACACATCACAGATAGCAACTTTTTTTGGTTGTTTAAAGACTCTTCATGTTGCCAAAACTGTTGGTGGACAGCCTTATTTCCTTGGTTGTCCTTTCTGAGCAAAAGCAGAAAACTTCCAGGAATCTTGGCTCTTGATTTTTCTAATTTACTCCTCAGACTAGTCTCAAATCTAAATATAGCTAGGGATTTTACGGAAGTCAGGCCCGTAATCCCCAGAGTCACTTAGAATTTCTTCACTTACATCAGAGGAACAGGGTTGGGATGACCGTAGTCTCCTTTGGGTAACCCACAAAAAGGTTTGAGTATGGGGTTTCTTTCTCCCATTTGCCTTCCTCTCTCACTTCCTGTCCTGTACCTCCACTTGAGACTCTATCTTTTGTAAGTTAAATGACCCATGTTTTTCCTTTCTTTCCCCAAATTGTATGAATTTATACAAAGAATTCTCATGTAATTAGTTTTGAAAGGCCTGACAGAAAGAGAAAGCCCAATATTTATCTAATTCAGAGCCTGCTCTGATATTTGCTATTCTATAACTCACTTAAGCATGCCCGCCAAAGGCACAGCAACTTTAACAGATTTTATCTGCACTTTGCTGGATCTTTGAAATTTAATTGCTGTGCTCAGTAAATGGAACTCCTATTGTTTTTAGAGTTATCCCAGATTATCTTTCTCTTTTTTTTTATTACTGTTATTCTTTCAACAGGCATCCATCTACTCCAATGTATTCTGTGTGCAACATGGAACTGGCAGAGGCTCTGCTTTCAAGCAAAATGCTGTCTGTGGTAAGAAATGCTGTTGGGAGAGACTGTATTGTTTTCTCCTTAATGATCAATGAGCTTAAAGTTTGCTTGAGCAACACTTTTGCTTAGCTGGGCTAAGCAGAAAATTGTATGAGTGTATTAAATAAATAAGAAGCTGTTCCTTAATTGTGTAGAGGAAACACCAGATATAATGCCTTTAGAAAGAATTATTGTATTAATAAAAATTTTGCATCAGGAGATTACTTTCATGTATTACCTCATTATGTATAAATTTACCACTTTTGGGGGGAGGGCTGTAGAGGTTGGTAGAAAATAGAACAGAGTTAGTTTAATAGAAATATTTCGTATATAAGTATAATTGTTCCTAATTTATTCTGCTTTTGCTGCTTGTTTGTCTTAGAGAATTGCTGCCCCTGACATAAATGTTCCCCACTTGCTGCAAGTGTGTGCAATGTTTTTCTCAATTAGGCTTACGATGAAGCTGTACAATGGCTGTTGCTAAAGTGTTTCTCAAAAGTGAATCATCTAGAAACTAAAAATGCAAATTTTTACATAGTAGGTAATGTTAAAGTGTGTTGGTAAAATAGACACAAACCAAGGAAATGTTAGTATTTTAATTTCAAATTAACGACTGTACACTGTGTACAAGAGGTCACTGTTAGGTTGCAAAAGACAGGTTATGATTGTTTATTTTGATAATTGCAAATAGAAAGTAATATTGCTATACACTTGTGAGTTAAGAATATACTTTCCCCCTTGTATGTGCAGATTTTTACCAAAATTTTTGAGTCTTTAGAAGTAGCAGGGTAATTCTGGAACTACAGTTTTGCTTTCTGAACTGAATATTCAATAATGAAAACAGACTGCTAAATTAATTGATCTTCTGGCCATGTATATGGTGCTAATTTCTTTGCTGTGGTTTGTTTCTTTTTTTCCCCTTGCCCAACCTGTTGTTTTTGCACTTGGAGCTAACAGTTCAGCTATCCACTCCAAATGATGAAAGAATGATTTGTCATCCCTTTATTACGGCAGAACACAATTAGCATTTCCGATATCATATTTCTGTTTTCTAGGCAAAATAAAGCTGATCTCTTCGTATTTTCCCACCGCTCAAGATCCTTGTTTTAATTTATTTGCTGGGTTTTCTCCCCCTTTTAAGTGCAGGGGCAAAACCTGAGGCAGCACATCATCCAGTACTTTGACACTGCTCTTACTGGCTGAATGGTTATCTCCCATGCCTTCCAGAAAATACAGCTGACAATAATGCTTTCTTGATTAAGATTGTCTTTACTGAGATCTGGTTTTCATAAAGCAGGATCATTAACTTAAAATCAGTTTGCTGGCTAGTATAAACTGGAAGGGTTTCTTTCACAGCATTATTGTTGCCAAGAGTTATCCTTTTCATATCCACTTATTTTGAATCTCCTCTTTCCCATTTGACGCTTTCTATTTCACATATGAGGATTTTTCCGGCTGTTTTCTTCATTAGCTCTGAAACTTAAAAAGTTTCCGAATATTACTGTTTTAAAGCATTGCATCCGTCAAATCACAAGCAAAAAGACTGATTATGTCTGAGAAAGCTACTTGTGTGTCCTATCAAAGTGATAGAAAACTACTGATAGCCATGCTTAAAGAGTTTAATCGGTTATGAAATTATCTGCAGTTTCTCAGTTCTCCCTGACAGAATTAACAGTTTGACCTTATTCATGGGCGCGACCAACAGGAAACCAGCCCACAATGATTTACAGCTGCCTCTTTTCCTTATATTTTTATGAGCTTGTTCTCAATTAGCTCCACTATTCTCAATAAATTTGAAAATTCTTATAATAAGATAATTAATTGACTTGTTTTTCTAACTGAGTTGGACTCTGCTCAACACTCCTTGTTCATGTTCCTATGTCTGCGTTAAAATCAATTGTGTAATTAGTTCTGCTTTCAAAACTCTCGTAACAAGGCATTTAATACTTCATAACTTTCTCTTTCAATGCTTATTTGCTCTCTTGCTCTACCATCAGCGAGCCTATACTTTCAATTTACCCATTTTTGATTCTATAAATGCAGCATGGTGTTTTTGTTCATATGCTGAATGTCTTTGGCTGGCTTGAACTCATACCTCCATCCTTACTGTTTCTATTCATACATTGCTGCACTGTTCTCTTATCTTCCCCTGCTATTTTTTGTGTGTTTTGTTTTGATTTTCGGAGATGTCCATTAAAATTTGGTCATAGCTGTATCTTGGCATTTTTTGTCTTTTTCACTTCTTTGAGAGAGACTTTCTTGTCATGCTTTCTTATAGTCCCCTTTATAATCTGCCAGCTCTCATGAATGCTTTTAGCTTCTGCATTATCTACTCAAGATACAGTGCCTATTCATAGGATTACTTTATTTTTTATCTCTTTGCTGAATCTGAAATATTTTCCTGAGGAAAAACTATGAAAATAATAATATTTTTATACTAAGATATCAGCATAACTAAGTCATATATTAAAACAGCTCATTAACTATTCTAAATGTGTGTGATTTATTTAGAACTGTCTCTATCATCTTCAATGACACTGAAGTAAGACTGGTCAGTTCACTGATCAGCTGGAGTATATGAAGTGGAGTTATAGGCATCTAACAATTAGAAATAGTCAGGAAAAAAAGGATTAATTGTTCATCAGGACGACAAGATTGGTTTGCTTAGTTTTTGGTGAAGTGAAGCCTCTTGCCAGCAATTGTCCATACAAACTGGTCCAGTGGTCCAGTGGAAAGTGTCCCTGCCCATACTGGTGGGTTTGGAAGCAGATGATCTTTGCAGTCCATTCTGATGCAAGCCATTCTGTGATTCTAACTTGCACATAACTAAAGACTACCTTTACATTAATTACATCTAAGTGAGCAAATAGAGCAGATAATGCTAACTGTAATCGTAACATTACTGAGATAATTTCATGCATTGCATTTATCAGTGTAACATGATAAAGTCACTGTTTAAAATATCACATAGCTCGATAGTATCCTCTTTGTCCTGTCATACAGACATATATGCCTTCATTCATATTAAGGTTTGGAGACCAGTTTTACTTTAAAGAGAAAAAAGATTTCATACCTTTTACAGTAAGATCTAACGGTGTTCCTTTAGATACTGCAGCTTGGCTTCCTTTGAACACAGATGAGGATTAAAGATTTATAGAGCTAACCAAACCAAGTACTGTGACCTGCACTTGCATGCCATTGTCCCCTCTGTGTGAAAGCAAAACCATGTACAAAACATGGAACTTTGCATACTCTGCTGGGTGCAACTGATCTTCAAGCACCTCTCCTTTGTGAAGGCTGACTCCAAACTCACCAAAGCCTGCAAGAATGTTCCCATCAGTTCTTAGGTCTTTGTGCTGGGAATACAAATTAAGCCTCTCCTTTTGAAAAAAGCTATACTTGCAAGAATGTATTAAGCCATCCAGTCTCTTCAGAAAGCTTTCAGAGAGCAACTGCTCTGTTACTTTTGAGACATTTGTTTAGGTATGGGTAGAACCTGCAGCTGTGCCTGTTTTTCTGGCGCCTGAATAATTTGGTCTCGAGGACGAAATTCTTTAAGGTAAGGGATGATTCAACTCCTTGATTTTTAAGTCTTTTAAAAACGGTATTTTCCTTTTTTTTTTAGTTTTTTCCAGGTTGCTTGCACCATTACATTTTTCTGCTTTCTCTTTAAACTCAAAGTTTGCCCTTTTCAATATGGTTTTGTTATTATTCCATGACTTTTTATTTTGTTTTTTAAACCTTCAGTTAGTTTTGTGGTGTTGTTTCAGTTAAACCCTGTTTCTTGACTCATTTGACTCGTCATAAGGATGTGTTTTCCTTTTTTAGGATACCATAGAGGCTTGTTTACACTCATATTTTCATGAACATGTAATCAAATTATTTGTAAAAATAGAAAAGACAGCCATTTCCATGCAACTCAGATGAACCAGAGTTTATTCTTGTTCATGGAGCAGGTCAACACACAGTGTATGTGCTGGACTGAATGCATGGACTCTAAGCAGAAAAGAGGGCAGTAGCACAAACTACATATTCATTTAATTCTCAGATCAATATATGTCGTAAAGTGTGTGTTAAAATGTTGTAACCAAAGACTGGATGAGTCAGGAGTGAAACAAACTTGACCAGTGACTGGGCTGCTGAAGTTCGTTCATTTTATAGCTAAAGATCATTTGAGGAAAATGTTGCTGTTCTTTGCATTGCTGGAAAACTGCATTTTTTTTCTTTTTAAGGAAAAAAGAAAAAACTTTTCAGCTGGAAATGTTTTTATACTAGCTAAGATTTTACTAGTTACACACTGTATGAACAAGCATTCTCATGCATGTTTTCTGATTAATGACCATAGCTTCCTCACAGGCATACCCATGAGAAAACATGAAAGAGGGAAACCTGAGTTGGGAGTGGGAGGAGTGGGATGTCTTCCTTGTGGCTGGGATAATAGGGTGCTGCACTGGGGCACTGGTGATGGGCGTGAGCTTTAGGGGAGAAATACAATGAAGTAGGAGACCAGCAGTGACGGGACACATTAGGGAGAGGCCGAGAGCTATCAGGGATCCCACAGAAGCCCAAAACACCATGGGAGGGTGAGTAAGTCTGGGTCTGCATGTACCATGTGGAGTATATCCTTTCTAGAGGCATGGCCAGGGCAGTATCAAATACCTTCTAACTGCTTAGCACCAGCAGTTCAGAAAATCAGTGACCTGCAGAGCAGCTCTCAGATCTATAAGGCTGTGTCTATGTGGTGTCCTTTCCTGGGGTTTATGATGACTGATTACAGTCAGGGGCCACTGTAAGTACAGAACAGTAAATCCAGTGTCAAAATAGCAAAAACCCAAGTAATCCCCCTACATCTCTGCTCTGTCACTGCAGAGAAGCTAAGACCCAAAGTTCCTAAAGACTCATAACTTGCTAATGAAATTTCTGGGTTATCCAGATGCTGCTGCAGCATGAATAATAAGATATGTTTGCCTTGTAGCAGCTATGCAGAAAACTTGAATGAAGGCAGCTGCATGTAATTTCTGATCTTTGAATGACCTGAGGGCGAAGCCTTGAAGGTTTACCTTTGGGGAGCGTGATTTCCTACCAGAATACTTGCAAGTAGGACATCTTTTGGAACAGGATATTCCCAAATATTTAACACAGTTAGTCTTCACTTCGGTGGCTATAAATCGTGGAGGTTGACATATAATTAAAATCCCCCAATTTCAAAATATATGTTAAAAGTCAAACTTAAGGAAAAATTATGTCTTACACAGGCAATGAGGTTGAAAACGGTTGTGTCAAAATTCCAAAACCCTGCGGAATGCTACAGGCATGAAATGTTTCCTGCTGAAATGCTTAGCAGTGCTTTTGAAGCAGGGACTACAGAACATTATTTGCAAAAATGACGAATCTTAATCTGAGTATCACAGATCATTCCTTCCTACCAGCCAGATTTGTCTTGGGTGTATCTCAGCAAATCCTGTGTCTGAGTTATAGTACCTTTCTCTTGGACATTTCTAGACATGCAAAGGCAGTAGGTACTGAAGTATAGCACTTCCAAAGAAGCCCATAGTTTTTAAATTCTGGATGATGTGTTTTCTGTATTCGAAAAGTCCCAGCCTTTCAGTATGGATTTAAAAAAACCAAAAGTTGTTTTGAAGTGTGTTTTCTTGCCAAACATCTGTTTAATGCAATAGAAAGTAAGCATAGAACGGTGAAAAGACAATTTATTGTCATTGCACTTCATCATCACTTTAAATGATGGTTATTATACTTGAATATACTTAAATAGTATACTTACAGTACATATATAACAGAAGCACACTTATGCTTCTGTCTGAGTGGTCCACTGTCACTCAGGTGGGAGTATGTGTTTGTCAGCGGGGAGTAACAGACACACAGCAGATGCCAACCGCAGCAGGGCAAAGGCAATGGTTAAAAAATTAGGCCTGTGTTGGGGTGGATGAGCTGGCAGCGGTAGAAGCTGGGATGCCAGAAAACCCTGATCCAGGATCTCCCCTGCGCTGGTGGGTCAGCTCAGAGAACAAATAAGCTCCCTCTGCTCAGGTTACAGGAAAAGACTTCTTCTCCCATCAGGCAGTACCTGTCTGGTACCTGGTCCCCAACTCCGCCCCTTCCCTCTCCCCATTGGTTGTTGTATCCCTCTACCTTCTCCCTGCCCCTTGCCCCCAGGTAATTGGTCGCTGGTGCTGTGCCAGCCCCCCTTCTGTTACCCCTTATAAGCTTGTACATGAGGCCTGCTCGGCCTCTTTGCCTCTGGATCCTTTGGAATAAACCTTTCGGAACTCATGCGGAGAGCCCTCCACGCTCCTTGCTCCTGGTAACGCCTGAGCTGTCCTGGCCTGGGTGCGGGGCTGTGTCTCGGTGCCATCCATCGGCACGGGGGCTGGAAGTCGGCCTGCGAGGTGCCGAGCTGCACCCCCAGGGCATCCCTTGCAGGGGATGCTTTTGGGTTAACGCGGCAATTTCAGCCACCCCACAGCACCCCGCATCAGGCCTGGGAAATGCAGACATAGCAGGGGATCCTGTGAAATGGGAACGCATAATATGTGCAGTCGTTTTCTCATATATCTACTTTGCATTTGTTGACTGGCTTGCTCTTCCAATGCAGGGAGCTCCTAGAGACATCTTAGAAGGACTAGGACCATAAGTGACGTCTATATTAAAAAAAGAAAAAAAAAATTAAAGCTTCTGCTGCAAAAAGATTAATCAGTGTTTGGTTCTGAAATTCTGTAAAACAGCAGATTTGTTCGTTTGAGTCATTCTGGCTTGACCTTTTGCAAGGAGAGTAGGAAGCTCACACCTGAAATTAGAAAGAGAACACTAGCAAGATCAAAAAGTAGAGGAAAATTTTGTCTTGGGGACCAAAGGATTCCTCAGAAAGCTGAAACTGACAACTCCTTGGCATGCAGAAAGAATATGATGATTGCAATTTCTTTCTGAAAATGTGGGTAATGACATCAGGACAGCTTTACAGTAACAGCTGAAATCTGGGTTTTGCTATTAAAGATTCTTACTTTCAGAGATTGTGATAAATGAACAGTAGCTGGTTTATGATGCTAGAAATGCCTCAAACCTCTTCCTAAATGTTCTTGATAAAAGTTTGATTGTGTGGGTCCAAGGGAAATGTTTGACTAGCCACAAAGACACCGAAGTCAGAGAACTTATACATATCTGGTGTCAGGAAGCAGAAAGGCTCTTCTGTCAAACCCTTTCATTTTCTTATCGTAAACTGGTAAGGAAGTACTCTCATGTTTACTGTGCAGCACAAATAGTGCCTAACTTCTCAGCTTCTATTGCATGTCAAAGAATTTGAAAATTAATTAGTTTTCACTCATGTGGCTGCTGAAAGAAGGTGACTAAGAATGTGAGAGTTCAGAGGAGGCTGAACTGAGTAGTATAGAATACAGACTAATATGAATTTCATATGCATAAGCTGTATAAAACCTATGACCATCAGTGAATAGGCATTTCTTATCCCAAGTATTTTTAACAGAGAAAGAAAATATTCCTGAAATGTATAATGGAAAAAACGCTCCAAGTTAGTCAAAGCTATACAAATCTCCCTGCACACTCGAGTCTATTTTCAACAGGTTTTGAAAAGTTATGAATAGATTAATTCAAATTTGAGTAAGGATTCTTTCAATTCAAGGTACTTTTGTCACCACAACAGAACTTTTGAAGGTGATAAGATTCACTTTTAATTACAATAGAAAAAGCCAAATAAAATATAGGCACTTTTTTAAAAGAATAGGTACAAACTGAAGTAACATCTAAATCTACACATGCAGATTTGTAATTAACTATGTCACTCTCATAATTTCTCCATTCCTTTTTATCCTTTCTTCTTTGTACTCACCCTCTAAAGAAAACCTGAATTAAGAAAAAAACTGTATTCAAGCCTGCATCTGAATATAAACTTCTCTTTCCTATTCTTCAAGCTGTTACAATAATTTATACTTCGGCACTATGTTTGTGTATGCCAAAATGAGACCCAGTTCCCCTATCCATCTCCTTACCCCAAGCCAGCTCTGTAAATGCACTATAAGAATTATTGATTTCATCTGAGGTTAGGAATCTGCTGATTCAAACAGGACCTAGATTCCCTAGTTCTCCATTTCTTACATGGCAGGTAATCAAATACTCACAGGAGCAGGAATGACCATTCACACAGCCTCCATAACATTTTGCATGCATTTTAACATTAAAGACACAGTGCAGAAACATTTCATAACAGTGGAAGTATTTGCACTTGCTTTTATGAAATTTTATTTTTGTGTGAGGGCAGGTCCTTCAGCTTAAGGGGAAACCCTTACGGTACCGCAGAATGAGCAGCCCTCCACGGCAAAAAGGATTGGTTCATAGCCTGGCTGCCCGCCAAAGAGGATTAGCTCACTGCGCACGTCGGCAGATGCTCAAGGGTTTGAGTGAATTGAAAGCTGTTTGAAATGAGTCTTCTCTGTGAACTCCCATGCCTTAGCATTCCTGCTCTCCAGGGGCAGACCTTCCAGGGGACAATTGGGACTCAAAAATATCAGAAATTTAGACAAAGCTTCCATGAATAGGCTGGTGCCGTAACGAATATTGGTGGGAAGCAGCTTACAAAAAGTTTTTCTTGATGAACAGTGGCTTCTCAATGGATTGTAGGGAGAGGTATTTTTTCACTGATTTAGAGGGGAAAAAAGTCAGGCACAGCGGAAGAAAAATAAAATGTCAAAGCACTTAATTGGCAATCAAAACATTATACCAAGCAAAATTATTGACCAGAAAGCATTTCCAACTGCTCCCATAAAATTTGAAACAGAAAAATAAAGAGATTTTCAGTATAAGTGCATAGGCAGTTGTCCTGGTTTTCGCCAGGACAGAACTAATTTTTTTGCAGTATCAGTGAGAGGGTGTAGCCTGGAGCTGTGTAAGTGTGTCAAGGCTGTTATTCTATACCCTTTATGTCACCACCAGTGGCAAGAGTAAGGGACTCCCACTACTGAGAAGAAGGTGGATGTGGCTTGCAGTGTCACAAAAAAGGTGGTGGCATGGAGAGCCTGTCTGCCATTGTTTTTCACTGTCCTGGGTTTCATGAGCATTTTGCAAGTAAATCACCCTCTCTTCTGTACACTGTTGTTTACCAGCATTGTTGCTGGTACTGTTTGTTTTCTTATTTTATTGCTGTTTCCAGTAAATTGTTTTTATCTCAATCTGCAATCTCTGTCTCTGCTGTCTCTCACTGGAGTGGGGAGGGCAGTGGTTTGTAGTTTTCTTTTTAAGGGAATTGCTGAATTGGGAAATACCATTCCTGAACCCTGATATAATGCCAAAATATGCCAGGGAAAATAATTAAAAATATGAGTAACTTTTAAAGGGAAGTGTATGCGAGGTATTCTTGATAGAAAAAGAGGTGATAGAAAGACAGAAGAGATAGAAAAGAGGTGATAGAATTAACTTCCTCTCTATATCTTACCTTAAACATGTAACAAAGTAGATTTCAGAAAATTGCTAGCAAGTTTGCAGGATACCTTTGTGCATTACAACTCTGGAAGGGATTTTCTGCTGCAAACTCTCCTTGCTTTTTTGAATTTATTTGTTTTTGGCACCCATGCTGTCTGGTGATGTCGTTTCATACTCTGCTTTCATGTGGTAGAAAGAGAAACATTTTTTCACTGTTTTTTTTTCCTCTCCTGGGTGGTTCTCAACACCTTTTCCTGATATTTTTCCAGCTATTAATCCTTATCTTTCTAGAATGCCTTTTAATCCATAATCTTGTCCAAAGATTCCAGGACAGTGAAATACATGGTATCAGTAGCATCACCCTCACGAACTTGACTACAGACTGTTTCAAAAATCTTCCCATGTGTTCACACAGCTCCAGTATATTGAATTTACTTGACTGGTGTAAGTTTTTCTCCTTTCGTGTGAGTTTAAGATGAAAAAAAAAAAAAAGGTCCTGTTTTTACCCCAGTGCACTTTGTTTCTGTTGTGGGGCTCCTTTTTCACTGCAACCCAAAAGTTAAAAAAATAAGAAATAATTTTCAAAATTATTGTATCAGGGCTCTAGACTGGAGGCCTTTTCAGAAGAGAAAATTAAAAAAGCATTGGAAGAAGAGGAAGGACAACAGGAAGCCACAGTTTACCTGATGTAAGACTCTCATGAATCTTTCTTTGTGTTTCAAAAACAATACGAGTAGCTGCAAAAGCCCTAGGAGAAACCTAAATGTCATACTTCCAAAACTTCTGAGCCTGGTTATCATCAGAATTTTTTTTTGCTAAATGGCATAAATATTTTAAAATTGTCTTCTATTAAAGAGATTACAAGATTACTACTAGAATAGCATGCTCAAGAACACACTGGGTAGATTTTATGAGCCAGTATTGATCAACAGTGATGTTTCACAGTACTGCCACGCTTCTAAAGCAAGAATGATATTCCTTCTTTGACAAACAGAACTAATAGGTAGTTTTGAAAATTTTATTAATAGATATGTTATATATATTATAAGTGAACTTATAATTTCCCTAAGAATGGGGAATTCAATGCAACAAATAATTTCTACAAAAATGGGCACACTGATCTACAATCACATCCGGTAATGTTCTTTGTCTCAAGTTTTCAAAATGAATTGAAGTGTGATTGCCTGATTTTTATCTATAGAAATTAGCCAAATTCAAAGTAAGAGTAACTTACAGCCTCCAAAATGAGATGTATATGTTACATGTGGTTACATAGTACATTGTTAAAAATTTATAATTAATAATTAAACTAATTATTATTATGTGAACAGTCTCTTCTCTATAAATTATCTAGCTGAAGAATTTGCAAATAGTTTCAATCACCTAGGAATTTGTAATTAGTAGAACTTGCACACAATTTTCTATGAATCAGACACTGTATCTGATTTAATCCTTATGCAATGTCTGAGTTTTAATATGGGCAGAGACACATCTTGAGGTAATTTCTCTGCAGAGTAGAAAATGATTTGCTGTAACACAGTTTAACAAATTAGAGTACAATGGTAGGACAGAGATATGAATATATGAACAACAGCTGCAACTCACTCCAAACCCCAAACAGAGTTGAATTTGGCAATAGGTTTGTACTTCTTGCATCCCTGTCTTTGGATGACTTGTTAGAATTGATCTTGCAGAGACATGTGTAGAAAGACGAATAGGATATGCAGGTTATGGAACAGCACAGCCTTGCTAGAAATATTCCTTTGGAGGACTATATTAAGAAGAACCAAAATAAGGTTATTAACCAGTCTTCAATTAGATAGAAATTCTTCACTAACAATGTTTTATGCTGTTCTTCAACTTTCCTTTAGCTTTCCCAATGTTTGGGTTTCATGTCCTCTCCTCCTTAAGATGTACAGTATCATATACCTTGTGATTTGTGTTAGACATGCTGAAAATTCACTCCTTCCAATGCAGTTTTATATTCATTGCTTTAAATGGTTAATTGTTCATCGTGTGAGTTTTTTTCACTTGAAAATTTTAGGGATGGCTTAAAGTAAATCAAATTTTTGAATGGCGCATTTGATACACGTTCCTTTATTGCACAGTTCATTTCGATATCCCATATCCTTGATACTTTCCATTCTGAATAGGTTTGAATATGTAATCTGTATCATTTAGGTGTATTGATAATTTATTAATTAATTTATTTTTAATTGGCAGATGCCCTTCCACAGACTGAGAGAAAAAACAGAGGCTGGGATAGAAGTACAGGGTTCAAGAATTTTTTTGGGAAATCTTTAGGAATTTAAGTCTGAATAGTGCTACCATATCGGGTAGTTCTGCTGTTTGCTGAGAGTTCTGTTTTTTCTATTTACAGCCTTTTCCTTTTATGAATTTTCTTTTCCTACAGTTATAATACATAGTTACCAGTGAGATTTATTCAGACTCTATGTTATTTCCATTTCATAATATTTCATTAAACTTTATTTGTGTGTCATTAAACTCACACCCTCTCCGCTCCTGTAGTTATCCACACTGTAGTTATCTTGTCATCATAAATCCTCTGTTAATAGGATTTTATTTCTGAACTAACAATAAAAAGTAATGGAAAAATGAAAATTTTGTAACAAATTATTGTAAAGTGCAGAAACTGAGCCAGCAGGCTGGAAAAATGAGATAAGTATTTTTCTTCACTTTCAGAGCAATATATTAACAATTTATGAGCTATCACTTCAAATAATCTAATTGGATTGGTGGAATCTGGACAATAAGTTTGAAATATTGTCTCAGAGGGGACATCTTCTATGGTTTATTTAATTTTAATCATGTTACGAACTTTGTTGTAGTAAGGGGTGTGTGTGTGTGTGTTGAGTCAAAAGGAATTAGTCTCAGCTACTTTTTAAATTTAATTAAAGATTTTTAAATGGATGTTACTTACCATATATACAAAAATTAGAGCTTTTGTAATGTTCCTAATTCATATTGGGCTGCACTTATCGACCATCATTTTGACTTCATGCTTTTGTTACTTGAAAAAAAAGGGCTGCTTTTTGTTTCTCCCGGGGAGAATTAAAACTGATACATTATCATTTTATGTAATTAATATACTAAAAAAAATTACAAAATTAGTCATAATCTTATATAAATTTATTTTTCATAAAAGAATATCAGATAAAATTGGAATAGCATGGTGATGCTTTGTAATCACTGGTGTTTCAATGTGACGCTGTTGGTTGTTTTCAGCTGACCAGGCATTCAAACAAGGAAAGTATTTTTCTATGTAATGATTTTTTTAACTCGAAGCTTTGTTTCCTTCTTGCAAATAGGCTTTAAATACATACTATATATACACAAATAATATAATTTCTGGAGCTCTGAACAAAGACCACTCAGCAAAAGTACATAGGCATCCCAGGAGACTCAGATATGAATGTATTTGAGGTTTGGTGGTTTTTTAAGTTTTTCATCTGTTCTGTAATATGGCAGAAGAATTGGAATGTTTTATGTATGTATGTATATACACAATGTGTACGCAGACAAACAAAATTAACAGGAGAAAAACATGACATAATAACAGCCAATCTGAAATTTAGATATAATTTAATTCAGCTGTTTGTGCAGATCCTCACAGCAGCACCACCCAAAGTCCAGACACGCATCTTAAATAAATCTAGAAAGAAAATGAATAATCTCCAGCAGTCTTTAAAGGTAAAAAGCTGATATTGTCTTGGTTAGCAACCTAATAATTATCTTCTATTGTCTTTTGCTTTGGGGTTTCAGTAAAGTCATGTTTTTTCTTAGGCATGTGTCATGGTTTAGCCCCAGCCAGCAACCAAGTACCACACAGTCACTCAGTCACTCACTTCTCCACCAGCAGGATGGGGGAGAGATCTGGAAGAGTAAAAGATAGGAAACTGGTGGGCTGAGCTACAGTTTAATATGAAAATCAAAAACCATGCCCACAGCAAAACAAAGCAAGGAAATCTCTCACCACTTCCCATGCACAGGCAGGTGTTCAGCCATCCCAAAAAAGGAGAGCTCCATCATGTGTAATAGTTATTCAGAAAGACCAGCATCATCACTCCAACTGTCCTCCCCTTCCTCCCTCCTCCCTCTGCTTTAAATACTGAGCATCATATCAAACGGCCTGGAATACCCCTTTGGCCTGTTTAGGTCACCTGTCCTGGCCGTGTCTCCTCCCAGCTTTCCATGCTCTCCCAGCACCCTTGCCAGCTTGGTGATATGAAAGGCAGGAAAGGTTTTGGCTCTATGTAAGCCCTGGTCATCAATAATTAAAACATTGCCTTAAATTTTGGCACAGTGCTTTGGCTGTCTGAGGTTCCACACATATGCAACATGGCTGGTGGTGCATTTAGTGAATTATATTGGACATGTATATATGCTATTATAACTTATTTTACTGGTAACTGTTTGTGAACCCCTTAACTATATGTATCTGTTTCCACATGCCTATGTCAGACACTAAGAAAGGATGTGTTAATTAAAAAGCCCAATCAAGAGGCTTGGAACAGGACACACTGGAAGAAGATGCCAGTAACTCCTTTTACAGAGGTAAATACAAAGCTCTGGAGCTTTTGAAACATCCTCAGGTGTCTGAAGCGAAAACTGGTTTGTAGCATCAAAAGTCTGTAAATCTGAGGCAACATGGCCGATTAATAAAATCAAGAACAATGATAATGCTTTAAAATAAATCTTGAATACCTGCAGCAGAAAACAGAAGAAACCTATATGTAAGTTCAGACTCCCAGTCAGCAGCTACAGAAATGGAGATGGATCTTAGTGAAGCTGTTAGACTGTCATAGATTCAGAGATTTCAAAGGGTCTGAAGCAGTTTGAACAATGGATTGCCCAGTTTAAGTGCAAAATAAATTCACTATGTAGAAGCAGCACCAAGGAATAAAACTAAATGCATGTGAGAAATTGGAATTGAGGGTTGCCACTATGCATGTGTTGGTATGATGTTTTGGGTAATAAAATGTCCCAGTCTGGCACAATTTCAGCATCTTGTTTCTGTTACAAGTAGTGCAAAATAAAGTAGCAGGCACTAGTGAGATGAAATAATGCATGTTTCTTGACATTATTTATTTTTCACCTTATTTAAAGACTAACTCGTTTTTAAACAGGCAGTGATAGCTTTATATAAACAGGATAGTTCTTTGTACCTAGCATGGTGTACCTTAGGCAATAAATTGCACAATAATCTTTGGCTTTGCGGGTCAAAACAATTGCAAGGTCCTGGGCTTTTAGCTGTAGGCATTTCATCACTTTGCAATAACCATTGGACACAATCTCATTGGGTTTTTCCCAATAGTAGGACCAGAAGTCTTCCCAGAGGATAAAAAAAGAGTGAGTTTTATCATACAGTACCCCTTTGCATGGTTTCTGAGGATCCTGAATTTTTGCTGCTGTTTAAATGACAACCTGAACAGCCAGTTGTCAATGCAGTTGGGTCTTTCAGCAAAGCTTTGCTTATTAATTTTAATTCACTATAGTGTGCCATCATTTTCTTCAGACGTCAAAACAGAAAATTAGGCAGCCAGCTCTTAAAAAGCAGACAATGCTGGAACTGTGTTTTCTGAGCTATATTATCATTCAGTTTATAAGAATGGACTATTTTGTAAAGATCTACTTTCTTCCCGTAGCTGGTGATAGAGGTAAAGACAAACTTCTACCTCATTATATTCCCAGTAATGCCATCAGCTCTACCTTCATTTCTGCTCTGAACATTAGATATACAGCTCATGGTGGGGGTGACTATCATATCAACATGTCTACACATCCTGGAAGTGTACCTGTAAATCTACCTGTAAATCATCTAGGGATTGTTCTAAATGCTGCTGCACTTCAAAATGCAGGAACGCAACTGTATCAGCTAAAAGGTCTGACACAGCAGATTACATGGGTGCCTTCCAGAACTAGATTTTATAAACATATACTTGCCTCTATTTTGTCATACCCAATAGCAATCTTAATAATCCGATGGGGTCTACATGAAATGTTTGTCGTCCCAGAATGGAGCTGTAGTGTTATCTGGTTTGTGCATTCAGGGGGAATTTTGCTCATCTGTTCAGTTGATAGCTCACAGAAGAAATTTTCCATGCACCAAGGAACACGAAATACTCCAAGTCAGAAGATTACATTGAGCCTTCATTTAGCAGAAGGGTGATTTGCATCCTTTTGTAAGATTTCTGCTTTTGTGCAGCCGAAAGGGAGCATTTCTGCAGATTGCAATAGTAGATCCGTGTGCAAATACGTAGGCACATGAATTCGGATGCACGATTCAATAAAGGACAGCGAATATCTTTCCTGGAGGGATGAATAGCACTATGGAGACAATGCACCCTGCCACCTGCAACAATCATTTGGCACTAGATGAAGACTCATGAAGAGTTATGCAACTAAAATAATTATTTCGAAAATTGCTATTTATTTTTGTTCAGAATGAACCGGAATGAGCTGAAAAAGCATTACTGATGCAGATCCTGCATATTCAACTGCTGTTCCAAAAACATACTACCTCCTGTGTAATTTAATTTAGCACTGCAGCCAAAATTATTCTCATACCCTGGCAGTATTTCAGTACTATATGAGCATTGATAAAATATTCTTCTCATCACAGGAGTAAACAGAAGTAGGATATGTGACACCTCAAAATTTACCCTGAAAGAAAAGCACAGAAGCTATCGTAATAATGTCATATATTGTGAAAATCCTTAAATGGGACATAATGCAGTGATGTGGAGCACAGAAATGGCATGACATACGACAGAAGTTTAGAGAGAGACAGCTTTCCACACTTAATGACACAAAAACGTGTAAGAGGGAAAGAAACTTTGGCAGGAGAGGTGTCTGGAAATGCTGAAAAGTGAAGCATTTTTTATACACTTCAGGGAGAGTCATATTTATCACTCACTCATGTTTTTAGCACAAGAGAAGCACCTCTCTCAATAGGACATTATCTCCTAGCTGGATTTTCTCATCTAGAAAGTTTAGAGTTCAACTTTTAAAAATTTTTTCTTTTTTTTTCTTTTAGTATAAGGGCTTGTGTTCTAATGTTAAAATATCTGTGCAGCACTTGGAAATTGGCAGATCATTTTGGTTTGCAAAATCAACAGCTTAGACATGAGTATTTTCTTGCAATTTTACCTCAGTATAGAAGTGGCTCATGGAAATCCTTATTGCTTTAATATTCTGCTAGTATTTTCCTTAGCTGGATGCAAATATGCCTGCAGAACATTAGGCGGCAACTTTTATTGCTGTGGAGTTGTATTTGTGAGGCTTTTAAAATCTTTAATGTTCTCCTACCTAGTGGAAGACATCCATGAATCCACAGCAATTTCTCTCCCTCTGTGGATCCCCACCTGTGTTCAGTGGGAGGTTTGCATTCACAGTCGCCACCATACACAGCAGCGGGGCACTGCCAAGCTCCCATGTCTTCAGTCCCTTCCAGGTAGGCACTGGCACTTTTTCGAGCTCGATTTACTCTTGCAACACTCCCAGCATCTTTTGGGTTGTATGATCTGGGCCAAATTATGAGGGTGAGGAAAATGGGGAGAACTGCTTCAAATGCATTGGCTATAGAAATATTCGGGTGCTCACCACAAACCTTGGATTTAGACCTGTGCAAAAAAGCCATGACATGTGCCTTTTTTCCTGTTTTATTTGGTACATAAAGATTCATTTTCACACTGTTTGCTCCAGAGGATATTTCTTTTCCTTGTTTCTTTTCAATTTCTGGGACTGTGAACAGGGAACCAAGTAGTTTGACTGCTGCCTGCCGCAGTCAGCAGAGCGTGCCAATCCTCACAGCGTTTGTGAGTACAGCAAAGGAGCTCTGTTAGCTCTCTAACGTCTATCCCTGGAGGAGATGTTTCACTAATCTAATATTAAATTAGATCTTGCATTCCAGCTACTACATAACCAAAGTTAATTTTGGAAAATAATTTAATTAAAGTGCTGTGTTACACATGAGCAATAGGTAATGCATTGTGAATATCATATAAATTCTATCTACAGGAAAAAATCCCAACTGTTTAATTCTAGAATTTGTTTACCAAATATTTGAAATAGATCTACTGAAAAAGAAAAAGAGACAAGACAACAAAATGATTTAGTTAAATAGAAAGAACAGAGATAATGAGGCCGTAGCTAGCTCTGAGGCAAAGCAAATGGGAAAATTAGCCACGCCACCACTAACCTGTGGCATTTTCACATAACTGAAATGGAAAAGGTCTTAAATACACAGAAAATAAAAGTGAAATTTAAGGACATCTTTTTTAAGTTCAATGTTTCAAGGTGTACAGGAAGAATTCAACATACTGGAGGACAGTGGAGGATTGTTGGTGAAGAATGAGCAATGATTTGTACCCATGGAGATACCAAACCACGCTACCTGCTGAAGCAACTCAGTGCACTGACATGTCATTTAAAAACCTCACAGTGAAGTTCTTGGTTTTTGGTTTGTTTTTTTTTTCCCAGCTGTATTCACTTCCCCTTGTTCCCTTCCCCCACCTCTCATTTTTCCACAGTTACTTTTACTGCTGTTACCTTCAGTTTTGTATTTTCATCTTGCTGTGTGCTGTTTGCCATTGTTAAAGATCTGCTAAGGCATGAGGTCTGCACAGCAGACTCTAAGCAGTTTAGAGCTGCTTTTTATGGTTCTGAGTGCCTCCAGATGCGGTTTTACAGCACTTGAGTTCAGCTAACACAACCAGACAGGCTGTCTGGGAGAGATATCATGATATCAATACAGGCAAGAACAAGATTTTCTTGTTATAGGCCCTGGACTTTGAAACAGCATCAACAGCCAGACCAACTGAGAGACCCGAGGGTGGCAGTTGTGTTCTGCTCTGTGATTTTGTAGTGTTTTGTGGTGGGCAGATTTAGCATGGGTGTATGATACTACCTATTGAATGAAGAGACATTTATTGAATTCAGCTTCTTAAGTGAGTAAGAGAGGACCATCCATCACCAGCTGGTTTGTTTTTCAGTATTTTCAGTATTTTCAGTTTCTGGGAAATTTTGTATGAAGCTACGGAAAAAAGGCTGGGTTTTTATGAATCTGATGCACCACAACGTTACACTGAAATAAACAATTATAATTACAAAGTCAGTGCGTATTGTTTCAGTGGTGATACTTTCAGCAAACAACTAGCCACCTTGTCATAAAAGAGAAAGTTAATAGCATCATTGTTTGTTTTTCACCTTCATTGTGCTCTCAAAAAAAGGTCTTCACATTTCATTTTTCATTTAAACATAATTCTTTGAAACCTGGATATGTAATACAAGATCCTAAATAAAATTTACTAATAATTCTGTTATAACGTTGGGCAACATTTCTGGAAGTATTGGTGTGACTCTGGATTCCAACAATGGCTTGGAAATATGCAATAGGAATCCTTCTCTCTTAAAGAATTTGCAATAATTTTTCAGTCTATCTACCTATCTACCTATCTGAAAGGCCTTGGGAGCGTAGGATTGATAGAGGTGAAAGGCTCCCAGCTGTAATCCACTGTTGTGTATACAGAGGGAGATGAATGAGAAAAAAGATAAGGCAGCAGGTGCTGAAATACACTTTTTTTCATGGTTATTTCTCAGTGCATATTAAGGCAAGTAGTTTTTTATCCATTTGGTTGGGATTATCTATTTAATCTCTCTACGGGTAATGAAATTAGAAATTATATGTTAATAGCTTGTAAACAATCTGTAAACATTTACACAAGCAATTGTGCTGTGTTGTTATACCAGATCAGAGAAAGTCTTTTCTTATGTTTAAGTTGACACTGTGCTTCTGAACAATGAGATTACATTCAATAAGAACACATGGAATAAAACACAGGCTTTTATACAAGGTTTGTCAAGAATATGGCATTATATCCATGACTTTGATTGGAACATTGAATTAAAATGAATCCTGCTATTAAAATAGGTAACACAAGTTCTTAATTTCCTAAGAGGAGGAAAAAAAAAGGAAAATTCTGTTTATCTGAGCAAGTAGGTCTGTTTACCAAAATGTATCACTGTATAAAAAGGCAAAAGGACACCTGGCTGAAGTATGTTTTTGAACAAAGCCACTCATGGTGGAAGATTTATGGCACTGACTGCTGCAAGAACACTGAAATCATCTCCCACAAGCTGTCAAAATTGCATTTGCTTTGCTACATCTTTAAGCTTTTCTTAAAAGTGATCTTTACGGCTTATTTGCGTTTCCTGTAGACTTCAGAAACCATAAGTTCCCTGTAACTTTTGTAATGTGATATTCTTGAGCAGATTGTAAAGCTTGAGGTCTGAACCCAAGATCCAGTTTCTAAAACAATACAGTCTAGAAAATAAAATTCAGTTTTCAGTAAGTCAGTCCCAGAATCATTACTTAAGTATAGTAAAGTTGTTGCCTGAGGGAGACAAAAAATTGCTGTTAACGTTTTATTCAACTTTTGCCTACAGATACTTCTTAATACTTTTTATCACTGATAGCACTGTTTCCATCCTTCTTGTCACTCTTGCTCCTGTTCTCCTCAGGTAGAAGCAAAGCTCAAAAACACATCTGGAAAACATACCTGTGAACTTTTCTACATATATCTTTTCTTGACTGCTGTGTCTTGAAAGAGAATGAAAAGATAAGAGTTTTTGCTTTTCTAAAATTAATTTGGATCAAGCTGAGATGCCTTTGCACCACATATTGCTCCACAGAGAAGTGGGGTAGCTGTTTCAGGTAATATTTTGTAAAATTAAACTCTGTTTTCAACAAAGACTACCACCACTAAAAGGTCTCTAGGAGACTGCTCATTTGCTAAACTGATTCCTGATGACTTAAGTAAAGCTAGTTTTTACAAGCTGTATGCATGTATTTATTTTCTAAGTTTTTCATACTAGTAGGTTCTTTTCCCCCTTCCCTGAAAAGGGAAAATTTCTGTGGAGAAGTGAACCAAATAATTTCTAACTCCAGATCAGAACCATTTGTAAGACAGCCTAGGCTTTCCACTGGACAGAGTGCAGAGCTGTCCACAGTGGTGCTGAACTCTTGGTCCAAAAGCAGCACAGACCTGTAAGTCATGCTGTTGACAAGTGTGTTTGGAAGCTGATCTGGAGATATTGTGCCACAGCCCCAGGAATGTGATTCAGGAACACCAAATCGCCCAGCCACCAGCAATGGTTTACTTGTAAGTGCAGGGGTACTGATGTGGGCTCTCAAAAGTGTGTCAGATCTCAATGAAGACCGTGTTTCCACATGTAGGTATATATGAATTGCTGCCTATTACAATGGAAGGGCCAGCATGATTGTCTCTCTCAGGAATCTGGCTTGATTAGTTCTTGCATACAATGAATAATGTCATATAATGCCATTGGACACAAGTAATTAAAAAGGGGAAACTGAGCTATAGCTTGTGCTGGAATGACTTACAGAACTGTAGGGAGATCTGAACCTAGAAATATCTGCTGTAGTCCTAATTTGATTATTTGAGTTATGAAAATAGACAAAATAGTAATTAAGGCAAGGATAACTGTAAATCTACTGTTCTAAGCCAGAAGCAGAATGTTAATCAGTTTCCAGAAATTAGGAGAATCATCCCTGCATCACAGGCTACCCACCTGGTAGTCTCAGTCTCTTATGTGGTATGCTGTTTTGCATAATTACTGTTAATGAAGAAGTCCCTAGTGCAATGAGTTTCTTTATGAATGGTTCAGTCTGAATATTATAAAACTTTCTGGAAAAAGAATTTGGCTAAGGATCTGCCTCAGAGATAGAAGACAGATACATGTGACTCTGACTTGTGTCTAAGAAGGTACAGTGACAAAAAAAAAGTCACTACTGCTTGAATCAGTTTTTCAGACAAGGCCAACACCCACGGCAGATCTCTTTGACAAAGCGTGTTGAGAAAAAGTTTTATTCCAGTCCGAATATGATAAATACGTAATTCTTGTTTTATGGATTGCAAATAAGAAGAAGCAGCCACTTACCCAGGACTCTCTGGGAAAAACTCTGTTTTGCTCAATATCTTCCAGGTTGTGATATATGTGTATGTGGAGACTAAGAGACAGGAGCCCAAGATACTAATTGTGAATGGATAGGCTTAATTTAAATCATCAATACAAACTACTCAAAGCAAATGACCCTGTTTTCTGAACATTATTTGTTCAGATATTTTCTCATGTGCGTCAAAACAGTGAATGTTGCCTATTTCAAAAAAGACACAATGAAACAACAGTTTATTCTCTTCACAAATAGTCTGCACTCATTCCAGGGGCTCTGAAGATGATGGCATTCCTCTTTAAAAATGGTGCTTACAGTGTATTGAACATTCTGACTGCTTTGGTATAGGAAATATTTTGTCACGGTGTAGGCAGTGCCCTGAGTGGGAAGAGATGACTTTCTATTTTGCTTCCATCTTCTAAATTGAGGCCATTCAGAATGGGGGGGGGGAGGGGGTTGCAGTTACAAAGGTAGCTGTCAGGACTAAGCTGCAGCCGTGGCAGCCAAAGCTCCAAATTTGGAAGAAATGTTGCCAAACGTAGGAAAAGAAATGCAGGTAGCTAAAATATTCCTCACAGTCACTGCCTGAACTGTAGTTCAACAACTGCCTTTTTAAATTTCAGGCAGTCCCACTGTCTAAAGCAACTATGAGCAGGGTTATAGCTTTTATTCTTGGCCTTAGTTACAGCAATAAGTGATTGCGTCTAGGAGATGCAGGAAGCCTTTAAGGGTATAAATTCTTGTTATTTCCAACCAGCCTGTTTTAACGGCTTGCCAAGGCTAAAAAGAAGTAGGCTTGTTTTTTTTCAGCAATGATTGTATGTATATCTGAGTGCTGCCATCGGGCAGAAGCAAGAAAGAGAAAAAATATCCTACAGTGAGAGATAAGCAAAATCTTCCTCCCACTGTGACCTTTCCTCTACCCTTTTTCAAGGTCTTTGAATGGAACTATAATACTTCTTGTATTCTGTGCAGTAATCTGATGCTGAGAAGGATATGTTTGTCAGACAATCAGATTTGTAAGCTCCATGCCTGTGTGTGAAATTCAGAAGACTTTTACATTTGGGTGGATATACACTGCGAAGACATGAAAGTTTGGGTGGAATCACATCTGTGCTGGTAGGAACAGAAATTTGTCCTCCGTTCTGTCGCATGGAGCTTCTATCTTGCACTTTTGTTTCCTTGTGTAAAGTTTAGTTGAAACTATATTTAACCAGTATGTTGTAGTTTTAAACTAAATGTTCTGCATATACAAAATATATCATGAACTAAGTTAAAAAGTCGTATGTGGCTCTACTGGACTTAGAGTATGTTTGTCTTGGTTATTGCATCATTATTTTTCGAACATTTGGTCTTGGTTTTGTGGATAATGCCACCATTTTCTCCCACACTAGAAAGTACTTGAGATGCATCATTCTCATGCAAGTATAATCTGAAATGAATTTAGCAGTAGGCTTTTGAGGCAAAAGCCCCACTACTTGTGGTTGGATTTGTAGACAGCAACTTCAAGTGATCTTATCTGAGTTATTCCTGTATGTGATTCCACATGAGTACAATAATAACTCACCAGATAGAAAGTCAGAATACATTTTTTCACACATAAACCTCCCTGTGAGCTTTGATGTCAGCTGAGTGGAGAATAAATGCACTTGATGCAAGTACTGCTTCACAGAAATTACTTGGGAAATTACAAGAGTTTCAAAAATCTACCAGAATCTAAATAATTTAACTATCAACTTAATCATACAACACACTGAGTACACAAAAAGTGAAGCGGTTTTGGTGGATTATGGTAAAATTCTATGCTGCAATGAAGCGTATGCAGGAAACATGCAAATATTTGATCACAGAATGAAAATGGGAAACAAATATAAAGAACAAAGGTAAGTAGATTTGTAAAATCAAGACTGTTTCTTTCCAAAGCAAAGAGTGGTTCTCTCTAACAAAGTCATGCATTATGATATGTGAGAGCCTGTGAGCCTGTAGCTGCAGCAGCCCCTGGATGTGCCCTGGCCACACTCCCTGGGCTAGGGAGACCAAAAGGTCTCCCAGGACGCCAGGGACCAGGATGCCTTGTTCTGCTCCCCTTTCCCTTGCCCTATCTATGTACTACCCTGTGCCCTCAGACTACCGG
>VZRR01008130.1:0-26482 GCA_013398015.1 Oreocharis arfaki | reverse complement strand
CCCCCATTTCTAGGGTTTAAGAGGGTTGCTTTTCCATTCCCATTGACATTTTATTCCCGTTTCTCACACACGGGAGGGTTTGGCTCCACAGCAATACGCAGGGAGGGGGATGAAGTCCGAGGAGGGGACACCCTCTCTGTGGTAGCACTGGGAGTGCCTGGAAGCATTTGGCAGATCTGGAAATCCCGAGCTGCCCGAGTCTTTGCAGCGCTTCGAGTGAGACAGAACACCCCGCACCTACTGGGAGGACTGGGAATCACCCCTGCTGGCAGCTGGTGATACTGGAAGGGTAGTTGGGACTGGGAGGGGCTGGAAGTGGGAGGCAGGAGAACAGGGAATTGGGGTGGGGGCTCAACTGCTGCTCAGAATTTGGGGAGTTACGAACTGGCACAGCTGGCACTGAGGAGAGCTGGGAAATGGGGACAACCAGTGCTGAGAGAACTGGGCAAAACCAGTGCAGGGAAGTGGGTAGGTGGGTGGGTGCGTGGGGGCATTCTTTGGTGTCCCAGAGCTCTGTGTGTGGGATGCCTCAGGATTCAGGGGAACCCAGACCAGGGTGTTTTGGGCGACCTGGGACTGTATTTGGGGCCCTAGACCCCAGAGTTTCAGGTACCACAGGATCCTGTGCAGCCTGTGGTTCCTGCATTCAGGGTGTGCCAGGACCCCCCACACCCTGGGGTCAGCTGCTGAGATGCTGCCTTCCCTGTCCTGTGGGACAGCAATGTCCTGGAGGTGCTCAGCCCAAGGGTCCTGGGGGTGCCTGGCTGCACCTCCTTACTGCAGCCCCTCTCAGGGTGCACTTTACCTTGGCCAAGTCCCCCCAGTCTGCAACCCAGCCTCTGTCGGGGGAATCGCCCTAGAAAAGGGTGTGGAAGGGGGTTACCCCCACATTGTGCCCCCAGAGACGCCCTCCCAAGGCCCCTTTACCCAGGGATGCTTTCCCAGCCTTTCCTAAGGAAGGGCTGGGACTGATGCAAGTTGTCTCCACCCAGGTTTTGGATAACTCCACCCACCGCCGCCTCGCAGCTCCTCCTCCCAGTGAACAGCCCAGCTGGGATATAAGCAAGTCACTCAGACACCAGGAGCTGCCGCGACAGCTGGGCGTGTGGCGTGGGACATCGCGCCGTGACCTGTGCCGTGTCCTTCGCCTCGACGCCGGACCCATGGCGACGCCTTCGCAGAAGAGGAGCACCCGCAGCGGGGCTTCGGGGACCCCCTTGTCCCCCACACGCATCACCCGCCTGCAGGAGAAGGAGGACCTCCAGGAGCTCAATGACCGCTTGGCCGTCTACATCGACAAGGTGCGCTCGCTGGAGCTGGAGAACGCCGGCCTGCGGCTCCGCATCACGGAGTCCGAGGAGGTGGTGAGCCGCGAGGTCTCGGGCATCAAGGCTGCCTATGAGTCGGAGCTGGCAGATGCCCGCAAGACCTTGGATTCAGTGGCCAAGGAGAGAGCCCGGCTGCAGCTGGAGCTCAGTAAAGTCCGGGAGGAGCACAAGGAACTGAAAGCCCGGTGAGTGCCCTGGGCATGGGGGGGACCACAGCGGGACGGGTGCTGTCGTCATGCTTGGCAGGGAGCCGGGAGGGAACAAGGAGCGACCTGGAGGAGGCAGGGAGAGGAAAAATCCATGGCCTGGCCGGGGCAGGAATGTCTGTGGTAGGGACCACGAGAGGAGAGAAGCTCTCTCGTCATTTCCACTCTCCCTCTAAGCGCCATCTTTGGCCGGGATGCCCTTGGAGAGGGGATTTAGGAGCAGAGCTGGGGACGCTTGGGGCTGGGGCTGAGCAGACATGCCCTGGGCCCCCGGAGGGTCTGTGTTATGCGGGGCGCAAGCGCCAGGCTGGCGGCCCCTCTGCCTTCGTCATGCTGGAGCTATTCCTAAACACGCTCCGGCACAGCCTGGGAAGCGGTGCCAGCCAGCTGGCTCTGTCCTGCCTACAGATTTCGCTTGCTCGTCCTATTTTCCTTTGCTGTCTTTGGCACCGATTAAAGAACCTGCTCCAGGTTTTGTTTGCCTTAACCCTCCCTGTGCCAAGCTGCTCCCACTCTGTGGGGTCCCTGGCTTTGGGGGAAGCAGTGTGTGGGCAGCACCCATGTCCCCCTCCCACCCGCTGTCACTGGTTGATGTGCTCCCAGTCCGCATTGAGGCACGAATCCCTCCAGCCGTTTCCCATCGGGTTCATTTCTTTCCCTCCCTGCCATCAGAAATGCCCCCCTCGTGGACCCCTCCCTGCTGCCACTGGGTAGCTCTGCCCTCCTCAGGGCTGTCACTGGTTACCAGCACAGGTCCCCTGAGGACATGGGGCTCCCTGGCCAATGTCACTGCTGGCCAAGCAGGGGCTGGCACTGGGCTTCCCCCGGGCTTTGCCAGCCCGTGCAGCGTCAGGACATGTCCCTGTAGCACTCAGTTCCCCGAATCCCGCTCCACGGAAGGAGCGAGCGGATCCCTTTCCGTCATCGACTTTGGCTCGCAGCCGGATCCGGGCTGGGCAGTGGCGGGACAACCCCCTCTTCTTCCATTTGATCTTTTGCCTCTTATTCTGGACGCCTCGTTTTGAGCCTGCACCAAATGAGGCTAAAATTAACTTCCTTGGTAGATGCCATAAATATTCTACCTGGGAGGGAGTGTGCTGCCTGCTACAGCCGTCTCCGAAAGCCGTGTGGGGTTATATTTAGCTTTCTATTTCCCGTGCGCTGCTGCAGCTCCGTCCTCGGATAAGGCGGTTTGCCGCTCGCCAGATCCCTGCTCCCGGGTCCCAAGGATCCAGATGCTGGTGAGAGGAGGAGCTGAGCTGTCTAAAGGCTTTTTCTGCGTTATGCAAACCCAGAACTATCTTGGCCGCGATCTTTCGAGGGCTGGAAAAAATGCCCGGCCCGCAGCCGTGGCTGGAGGGGAGCTGGGAGCTGGCTGCGCTGTGGAGCCGGCCGTGTGGAAAACGGATGTGGAATTTTTTTCCCTGCAATGGGCTGCGCTCCGGGAGCTTCTGTGCTTGTTCCCGGGTGCTGACAAATCCTCTGAAAAAGTGCTATGACTCGCGGGGGTTCCCAAAGAGCGGCTTGCGGCTGAGAGATGGGTTTCGGTGGGTTTTGGAGAGCGGTTGGTGCGCGGGGCTCTGGGGAACGGGGCTGTTTCCGTGTTTAGTCATCTCTGAGTCACGGTCGGTGAGATGGAAGAGCGGAGATGCGGGGGAAGCCGGTGCTGTTCATTCCTGCCTCTGGCGTGTCCCCTCTTCCTAGGGCGCGGTATGAGGGCTGTTCTCCGACCCCCAAAGCACTTGCAAGGAGGCCGCCGCTCATCTTGTGTCCCTGGGGACCTGCTCAATGTGGCAGGGCTGCTGAGAGAGGAGCACAATCGGCTGCTAAGCTGCGATGCTGCTCCTTGGGCTCAGTTTGACTGGGGTGTCCCGAATCTTTGAGGCATGAGGGAATGGGGCAGCCACGAGCCCAGCCCTGCGGAGGGGTCAGAGCTGTTGGCGGGATAAGGAAGGACCTGTTCAGGCGTTGTTCTGCTCCCTGCCATCCAGCTGGGCAGGGATGTGCCTGCTCTGCCGGCTCTCCCCGCCCGCCTGAGCCCTTGGGTCACCTCCTGGTCTGGGGCCACTTCATTGTCCTTGACACAGTGACACTTTGGCTAATAAGTAGCTGGCAGCCCTCTGCACCCCTCGCTGTGCCCGTCAGCCCTGGGGAAGCGCCGGGTATCTCCCGCAGGGCAGGCGCCCAGGGCCATGTTATCAGCACCCACAGCATTGCCACTGCCCAATTGCAGGGGTTGTCTCGCCAGCACAGAGGGAGGGTGGGGGGCCGGGATGCCAGGGCATGACGTGTCTGGATCTGACACAGTCCCGGGTGCTGGATGCTCTGTCTGGGGTGGGGAAAGAGGGGCTGACTGGAAGGGGACAGGGTGTGCAAACAGGAGACCAGTCTGACCAGTACCGACACGCGAGTGCAAGAGCTGCATGGGTGGAGGAGGGTCTGAGCAGAGCTGAGCTGCCTGCCCTCTCTCTCCTGCCACCCCTCTGTCCCTGGCCAACTGCTTTTCCCTTTGGGGAAGTTCCCAGTGGGATCTTCCCACTGCCTGTTTGGCTGCTTCCAGTGGTGATCCAGGAGGGGTTTCCCAAAGTGCCCATCTGGCTCTTTTCACAGGGACCCTCAGCCCTGTGCAGCCCGATACTGATACAAGGGACGCCCTGGGCAGTTCTGCCTGTCCCAGTGCCACATGTGTCCCCAGCTCTGGATGGCCTCTGGCTACGCTGTAGCCACGCTTCAGGCAAAGCAGAGGGTGTGGCGAGGGTGGCTGGTGACTCAGGGGTGCTGGCAACACTGGCATCATCCCCTCCCAGGCCATGGGCAGAGATAGGGCTAGTCTGAAATGCCCCTGTCCCTGGTGTCCTCAGGCTTCTGTCCCCCTCCTTGGAGGACACCCAGATTCCAGCATGGCACCAGAGGCTGGAGAGATGCTCTGTGCTTGGTCCTGCCCATTGCCCCCTCTCCTTAAACTGGCTTCTGACTCACAGGGTGAACAGGAGCCACAGCCCTTGCCTTGCTCCGTGAGAATTCATCCCATCCCACAAGTGGGAGACATTTGTCAGTGCAAGCCCCAGTCTGGGGGCACAGGGGTGTAGAATACAGCCCTTGGGCGCCTGCAATCCCAGGAGAGGCCCCCTGAGGAATTCAGTGCCCACTCCATGGGTGAGGAGTGGCCATGTGGTGGCCGTGCAGTGGCCAGCTCCCTTCTCCAAGGCAGGAACCAGCCCTTGTTAGTACTGCAGCTGATGAGCGATGCCTTCCTGAATTGCAGCCTCTAACCTGATTAAGCCAGTGCCTTGGCAGTGCCTCTTCCTCCCGGGGCCCAGATCTCATCCCTGGCTCTAATGAGGACAAATCTCCTATTTCCCAAATGTTGTTTTGGAGGGAGGAAGCTCGTCCAAGGGCAGAGCAAGAGAGGCAGCAGTGGGGTGCCAGGAGGTGAACCCCACAACCCTTCTCCAGCCCAGGGGGGTTTTGCCCCATGCTTTGTTCAGCGATGACCCTCCAGGCAGGAGCAGGTAAAATGAAACTTGTTCAGTTGAAAAAAAGGGAAGAAAAAGAATTAAGGCTCAGTGCTGCCTGGGGGGCCAGGCCCTTCCTCCAGCAGCGATGAGCTTGTGCTGGAACATTTTGCGTGGGGTGAAACTTCAGGCTCCTGGGCTGCTCCCCCATCTGCCTCATGGAATCCCTGCCAGGGAGGGAATGCTTTGGCTAGGAGGAGGCTTTGCCCTTTCGGAGCAAACAAAGAGCAGCTTGTGCAGCTGGGGGTACTTTGAGGGAGTCGGCAACATAGATCTGGGCTGGCCCAGACCCCCGTGGCCTGCTGGGACCCTGTTAAACATGCCACCCCGCATCTCCAGCCCTGCAGACACATTGGTTGTCCCTTGACATCTGCAGCCAGCAGCTCGGGACGGCTGGGCATGCCGGCCCTCCTGGCACACTGCGGGGCTGGAGGGCTCCGTGGCAAAACATTTCTTCGAGGCGAAGGTTTTCATTAGCTGTTCCCAGTGGAGAGGAATTCTCGCCTGTGCAAACATCCAGCCCCTCTTTTTCCAAGAAAAATTGTGGCAGAGAAACATGCTCCAGCACTTTCAGTTTGTGACCTCACTCCCGTTGCTGTGTTTGCCAGGGTCTTCCAGCCACGGCTCATCCCCTCACTTTTCCCAGAGATGAGGGGAATTAGAGGAAATCCTGTTGCCTTATATATATTTATGATGATAGGATCCACTCTGGTAAATTAAGGACCTTGTCCTTGGAGCTGAGGATTAAAGAGAAGTGATTGCAAAGAGAATCAGTCAGGGCTGTTTTTGGTGTGGGAAGGGATCCATCCCTGACAGCCTGTCCCAGCCTGCCCCAGTCCCACATGCTGCCACACGTGTTTTTCAGCCTTGCACGTGTCACTTCACTTGTCCGAATCCCATCAACACTCGAACTCTGGAGCCCAGAGGATGGGGAGTTGTTCTCAGTGTGGTGCTCAGGGATGCAGACAGAGAGGGTGGCACAGCCAGGGTGGGACATGTGGGGCAGCTGCCAGTTCCGTGTTCTGCTGAATTTGTGCCCTTTGGGAGGTGCAGTTTCCTTTCATGCTGCTGGCAACCAGGAAAGAGCTCACCAGAGTTCTCCCTCTGGTCCTGACCAAAATTAGGGCTGACATGGAGGATTCCCCAGGAAGTGTCAGCCAAGTGGGTTCAGGATGAGCTGGGACTCACTTTCCACTGTCCCACCACTGGCTGCATTACCTGTTTCGCCATCCTGCTCTTTGTGAGGCTGTTTGCTGAGCCTGTTCCTTTGTGACCAGCTCAGCACGTTCCCAAACAGCTGAGGCTGGTGCCATGTAAAACCGGTCTCTGTCGACAGCTGCCATCAGACAGAGTTGTGTCGGGGCCGGGTGCCCACCTGCCTCTGCTCCCTTCCCCTCCCTGCCCAGGGCTGAATATCCCCAGTGTGAAGCTGAACAACTGTGGGGGCTGGCGTAGCACCCCCAGCCCCACTTGGTGCAGTGACAGCTGCAGCCCTGACTGCAGAGACGTCTCTGTGACAGCCAGGCTCCCGGCCAGCCAGGAGAAGCCCTATCCTTCCAGGGACAGGGCAGCCACAGCTTCTCTGAGCAAGCTATGCCAGGGCCTCACCACCCTCACATGGAAGAGTTTCTTCCTAATACCTTGTCTGAATCTGCTCTCTCACTTTAAAGCCGTTGTGCTTTGCCCTGTGACTCCACATCCTTGATAAGAGTATAATAAAATATACACATTTTTCATTGTTCCTGTATGTGAAGGATGTCGCAGTGTGTCGATGAACCACGGTGTGATCCAGGGCTGTGGGTGTTGGGGAAAGCCGAAGGGTGTGGAAGCTGGTTAATGAAGTGCATTGTACTCAGCCCACAGAGATACCATAAAACCCAGGTGAGGTTGGGACACCTCCGGTCCTGGCGAGGCTGAGTCAACATTTCACGTTCTCATAAACCAATTACCTCCTCCCAACCAAGGTGAAGGTGCCCTTCAACTCCTTGGCTTGGGGTGTCCTCCAAGCTGCAGCCAATGCCTTATTTCTGCCTTTCATGGTTAGTAGAGCTAGGAGTTGCAACGGCAGCAGGGACAAAGTTCCCCAACGCACAGGGTGTAGTGTGGGTGCTGCCCTGCCTGTACTGTACCTTCCTTAATTATGGGGTTGCACCATTGCAGGCGTTGGCGCCAAATCCCTGTGGAGAGGTGGTGGAGCCAGGGTAGAAGCAAACATGGGCTCTCCTGAAGCTGTTGAATTTTTGTGTCGGGGCTATGAGTGGCTCCGAAGCACCTCTGTAGGAGCAAGGTTCTGATAGCAGAGGTCTCTCCTCCCTGTTGCACAAAAGCTGCCTCCAGCCACTTGCTCTGGCTGCTGCTTTCCACAACCGCGTCCTCCTGCCATCCATTCCAGAGCTCGGCGTCTCCATTCTGCAGGGCTCAGCTGGGGCTCAGAACTTCCCGTTTGTTGGGGTTTTTATTTATTAACAGCTTAAGGACACAGTTTCTCCCTAAAACCCCATCTGAGTCATGTGATCCCAAACAAACATCCAAGCTCTTGGTGTGGATGTGTAACGTGGGCATCAAAGGGGTGGGAGCCCAAAGGAAACTTGGCCACCGGGCACAACTGGCCACTCCGTGGGCACTGAGGGGTGGCCATGTGCCCCACTGCGGCTCCCACTGTGAAGAGCCGTGTCCCCCTCTCGCCGCGGCTGTGGAAGGGCTCTGGATCAGCCCTGGCAGAGCAGGCAGATGAGTCACGCTCGGCCGTGTGTCTCTGGCCTGGAGCAGGGTGCGGCACTGCGGGGCCGCGCTTCGGGGGGGCCCCGCCAGTCCGGCAGTCACGCTCTGCCCCTTCCTTCCTGGCGTGACGGCAGATAACCCACTCCCCAGCAGCATCCAGCGAGGATGATGCCCCGCGGGGCACCAGGCTATGCTGGGAGAAACTGGGGGAGTTTCCTAAGTTGAGCCTCCATGCTGTGGGCTTCAGGGGGAAGGGGGGCGCTGAGGAGAGCAGCCTCACCCCTGGGCACAGTGCTTTGCTGTTTGGGTGCTTTGCTGCCAGGCGCCCATTTCAGGGCAGAGTTGCTGCTTTGTGCAACCCAAACTGCTCCGCAGTTCTAGTGCAAAAAGCCACTGGACTGGGATTTGCCTGGGGTTTGCCTGGTGGTGAGTGTGTTGCAGGCACGTGAGGCTGAGTGGGAGGGAGGTGGTGGGGAGGCTGGAGCGTCTCAAGGTGGTCCTGTTCACAGGCACTTCTGTGCAAGCAGCAATTGGGGCTAAATTGTGCTTTCTAGGGATGCCACAACCGCAGTCCTTGCTCTGGGGAAGTGCTTATTTCCTGCCCACGTGCCAAGCAGGTCTGGGCTCCATCCCGGCACAGTGCAGGCTGGCAAGGAAAGTGGGCAGAGGTGTGCTGGCAGCTCTGCACATGGCACAGCACAGCAAAACATAGTCATTCACCTTGGTTGCTGCTCATCGCTGCGCTGAGCTGCGTTTTCCCGGTGGCATCCTGTCCGTACCCATCCCCACAGCCACCCCGAGAGCAGCTGGAGCTCCCGGTGCCGGCAGTGACTCAACATCGGCAGTGGGAGCATGGAAACGGGCAGCCCCAGCACAGCCCGCGCCGGCCTCGCTGCCACCGCCACACGCAAACAGACCTTGTGGCAGTGTAAACACCTCGTCTGCCTTTATCTGCGCCACTGGAGCCGCGAGAGCAAACCCTTTTGTTCCCAGGAATATGTGTGGCATCTGGATCCAACAATCCCTCGCTTTGTTTCTTAAGCAAATGTTGCTGGACGTAAGCTTTGCGTACCCAGTTTATGAAAAATGGGGTGAGCTGCTGCTGCTTCTGGGGAGAAAAAGGAGGTCTTGAACTCGTCCCCTGTTTTGTCTCTCTTGGCTCCTTTCTGCCTTGTCCCACCTTGCTCAGGGACCTGGTTTCCATTGTGGATCAGGATGCAGCAGGTACAGAGTGACCTCCTCATCCCTTCCCGTCACCCCTTTGTGCTCAGGAACTGCACGTGTGAGCAGAGGAAAGGGGAGCTACAGCCACGTCTGCATGGTGGCAGCATGTTTCCTTGCTCCTGGGGCTGGGATTGCATCCCTGCTCCTTCTTCACTGCTCCACATCCTGGCTGTGTCGCCAGCTCCCAGCAAAACACGAGCTTATGGCCATTTTCCCCCAGTGCTCCTGGTCCTGAAGATATGACTAATACAAGTGACTCATCTCCCTGTTTTTAACTCCATTTGTAAGGCTCCTGCCATGCCCAATCTCCCAGGGAAACACCGGGAATCTCTGCTTTGTCTTTTTCCTTTGAGATGGTGGTTTATGGGCTTAGCATTTCTCGTTCATCCGGAGAAGGATGTACTGAAGTGAATGGAGTGTTCTGGGGTTTCCATGGAGGGGCAACACTCAGAGCTGTTCTAGGTGGGAAAAAAAAAACCAAAACAAACCCACAACTTTCCATTTAAGTTTTAGCCCAGTTGTTCAAAAACTGGCTTTTGCTGTGTCGGAGTAAGACAGTCAAGGCTGGGCAAAACTCCTTAAATTTCATCCAGTCCAAAACTTAATTGTTAATTTGTCATTACATATAATTTAGCTATAATAATGATACAAAACTCACTTGTTACCATGGTGAGTGTTCAGAGTAGTGCCATGAAGACTTGGAATTTCCTTCTTCCTTCCTCTTCCCAAAGGCTTTGGCTTTAGTCAGCAATAGACAACATTGCAAACTGTTAGCTAATTCTGGATTGGGAAAACAAGGTGGCAATGCCCTCAAGCACATGGTGGGATTTTGGGGGCTCTCCTGTGCAGGAGTTGGAATCAATGATCCTTGTGGGTCCCTTCCAACTCAGGAAATTCCATGATTTCAAAGCATTTTTGTCATGTCTCTCCTACTGAAACCTTGCCCTCAGAAGGTGGAATTGAGCAGTGTGGAAGGTGATGTATTGACATATTTGAGTTGTGTCTGAAAGAATTCTCTTTCCAGCACAATTCCAAGCTTTTTTTAGCAAGTTTCTTTTCCTTGATAAAGGGTGTTATTGCTGTAATCTATGTTTAGGATGGTTCAATTCCAGGCCATCAAGTGTCTTTTAGGTAACCCAATGCAAGATTCCATGGGAAGCTAGGAAAAGGCAGGCTGGCGTGTTTGGAATGGGTGGGTTTGGGTTGTGCCAAGCCTGGGCTGCGAGTGGGGTTGACCAGTGTTTGATCATGGTGTTCCGAGCAGTTGAGATGTTCAGGTTTATAAAGAGATAGAATCACACAATAGTTTAGGTTGGAAAAGCCCTCCAAGATCATCAAGTTCCCCCAGTCCTGCCAAGGTCACCACTAAGCCATGTCCCCAAATGCCACATCTACATGTCTGTTAAACCTCTCCGGGAAGGGCAACTCCGCCACTGCCCACTCCACAACTGCAGCCCGTTCAAGTGTTTGGTGACTTTTTCAGTGGAAAATGCAGTTTTTTCAAGCAAGGAACTGCTTGAAGGCCTCGCTCTGGAAACCCCAGGCTCAGCCCATCCCCTCAGGACCTGCACAGACACTGGCCAGGTTTTCCCAGTGCCACGCAGGCAATTCCCAAGCTCTCCAGGATCAGTTCTGGTAACAGAGCTGGGACTGGGCCAGGTTTGCTAAATCGAGTTGCAACTGGTAGCGCTTTGCATGTCACCCCAGCCTGGAGGCTTGTTCCAGGTAACCCGGGGTTTGGTGGTTTCCCCATGGGGAAATCTTGCCCTCATTTTGCTCAGCCACGAGCAGTGCTGGGCTCGGTGTGCTCCCAGCGCTGGGGTCTCCAGTGGCTGATTTTCCTTGCACTTTGCATCCTCTTTGCATCTGTCTCCTGGGGCTTGCTGCACCCTGGAAAAGCTGCGGGTAGCTGGGAAGAGGAGTTCCATGGGTAACAGGGGGATCCTACAGGCAGCAAATGGGGTCCCACAGGTGGCAGGGGGTCTCACAGGCAGCCAGGCGCTGGCAGATCTGCTGGAGTGTTATGGTGCGTGCTCCGAGCTGGGATACTTGTCCGTGGAGGATAAATCCTTCCCTTTGTGTGTGCAGACACACAGATTTATGCCTGATACAAATCTCCCCCAAAAACACGTGGGCTGTGGAAAACCAAGTCCTTCCCATTCCCCTGGTGACTCCCACATGGCAAAAGGGCAAAACCTCCTTTTCCAGCTCTGAAACCCCTCTGGTAATGCCATCCACCCTCCAAAACCACGGACTGTCCTGTTACTATGGAGGACTCAGCCCAAACAGCAGCGTCAGTTGGTGACTTGGGATTTCCATTCCGAGCTGCTGGTGGAGGCTGGGATGAGTCACCAGCTGGCGTGACAGCCCGGACAGGGAGTGAGCAACACTGGAGGTCCCCAGACAGCACCGAGCTGCAACGTTGTTAATTCTAAACAATTAATACACTATCTGTTCTCAGAAATGTGCTTTGAGCTCTTAAGCAGGGTGTGGCTGTTGGTCCCCGCCGCAGTCACCTGCATCAATTGGTTGTGATGCTGCTGAAGCTGAAGTGCTTCTCCTGTGGTCAGAGGGGAGGCTGAAGGGTGACAGGTCTTTGCTCTGGTGCATCCAGGAGAAGGAGAAAAGGTCCTTCAGACTTTCAGAGGGGATGTGTGTGGCTGGAGCTATTGGTACGGTCAGGTTCCATCATGCTCAAGTCTGTGTGCACCCACAGCTCCCAGCAGCGTTCCTGGTGCTGGGAGTTGTGGACGGACAGGAACATCTTGGATTTGGGGAATCCTAGATCGGGGGGTCTATTTGCCTCCCCATGAAAGGCGTTTTCCTGGTTCCCAATGAAGCAGCAGTTTTGGTTCATTTAAAGGGTGCAAGGAAAGGCCAGATCCCAATTCCAGGAGGGGGAGCCCAACTCTTGGGAGATGCCAGTGAGCTGGTTTTGCTCCACTGAGGCCACGTGGAGCTGGACAAGCCCCTCAGCCACATGGACGAGCATGTCATGAGTGTGTCGGGAGCTTGTGGCAGGGCCGGCACTGACCCTGGCACCAGGAGGGGTCTTTGGCACCACTGATGCCAGAGAGTGAAAGCTGTTTCCATGCATCCATGAACACAGCTGGTACTGGCATCCCCAGCTGCCTTTGGCAGGGGTCTGGTGCCCAACAGGATGCCGGCTCTGTGCAGATGTTGTCCTCGCTATACATCATGCTGGCTATTTCCAGCTCCCGTGCTAGGAGACCGCCCATGTTTATCCTGGTGATTTGGCAGAGGCGCTGCGGCACGGATGAGTCAGAAGCTGGGAGAAGCTGCTTTGCCACATTCCCATTGCCCCACTGCAGAGGCTTTCCCGGTCCGCCTCTCCTCGTGCTGTCCCTGCTGCTTGTCCTGTGGGGCCCTGGGTCCTGGGATGGGGGAACAATCCTTGATGGAGAAACAATCCCTGGGACTGGGGAACAAACAATCCCTGCAATGGGGCGGTGATCCCTGGGATGGGGGAGTGATCCCTGGGATATGTGTGGTGATCCTGAGACAGATCCCTGGCACTGGAGGCAGCGCCACGGAGAGCAGCCTGCCCAAGGTGGGGCAAAGCAAGTTTTCTGGGTCCTCCCAGCATTCAGAGACTTCCATGGGCACACACTGCCACTCCTGCCTCGGGTTCCCAAGCTGTAAACATGTCAAAGCCTTTTCTGGGATGGCGTTCTCAGCCTGTGTGGCTGGGAGCAGGCGGCTGTGGCCCCTGGCAGCCAGGTGGGGCTGAGACCTGCAGTCCTGGGGGATTTGCAGGTGTCCATAAAGATTTATGGGTGGGGCTGGAGCCGGCGAGTTCCCTGAGCTGGCACCTTCTCCAGGGTGGGGCAGCAGTGATTTGGAGGCAGGGAAGGAGGGGAATGCCTGCACCTCCACCAGCCCCATCCCACTCATTGGTCCTCTTCCAGTGTATGAAGCCCATTGCTGCCCAAGCTTCAGGAACATTTATGGGATTAATAGTGGAGAGGGAAACCAAAGAGTGTTTCCTAAAAATGCATTGAGTGGGCTCTGGCATCTCAGAGAAGGTTGGCATCTTTCCAGCAGCATGGTGGGCTCATGCCTGAAGCTGTTCCAACGAGCTCTGACGATTCTGTCTTGTCTTGACTTTTCAGAGGGAGAGCCTAGACCTGCCAGGTTTCCTGGCTGGGATTTTGGGGCAGAGTGGGGGGGAGCAGTAGCAGATGCTGCTCTGCGGGGCTGTCCCTGAGCCCTCTCTGAATCCGTCGTGTTGACTTCGCAGCCTCACGTCTGTGTGTGCTGAGCACAGCCAGAGCAGATCCAACTTTCCATTAACATTTGGATTTTCTGGCAGCTCAGCTGCAATTTTCAGTCTTTTTTTTTTTTCCTTCTTCCTGCTTTTAAAAGCTAAAAATAAAACGTCTTGAGGCCCCCTTTCCCTCCATCTTTTCTCTTGAGACATTTGTTTCTTGAGGATTTGATGCCTCTGTTGTTTTTTCTCCTCTTGGATTCTTTTTACCCATGGCTCTCCCAGCACAGGGGATCAAATCCTGGGGGATTTGGAGGCACCCAGCCCTCCAGAAGGAGTCTTTGCTTCCCTCTTCATTGGGTAATTTGGTATCTTGTAGGCTCTAGCAGGCAGGATGGAGAGGCCAATGAAAGCCTCTGAGGAGAAGGAGGAAGGTCCAGCTTCGTCCTCCTCTCCAGGGAGGTGGGAGCGACACGGCTGCCATGGAAGTTTTTATTTTTAGCCCAGCGCCAGCTGGAGCCTGTGAGGCTTCCGGGGAATAAAAGCAGGACCTGAGGGCAGGAGAAGGGAAAACTCAAACCTTGGCTGGGCTGGAGCGGGGATCAACAGGGCTGGTGTGAAGCGGTGGGCTGGGGGTCCCCTGGGCCAGAGAGGACTCACCTGTGTGCTGATCCCTCATCCAGAGGCTGCTGCCATGTTTGGGGTCAGGGTGTGTTTGGAAGGAATATGGGGAGAGATGCTCAGGTCCCAGGGAACCGAGTTCTGCAGACCACAGGAGCAGAGGACAGGAGAGGATTTGTCTCACCCCTCTCCCTCTGGCAGAACTACCCCAAGCTCAGCCCCATGGCTGGTGAGCTCCGAGCTTCTGGCTGTGTTCCTCATGGTGGAATCCAGATTTGAGCACAGGAGGCTTCTAAGGAAAAAGGATTTGTCCTCGAGTCATCTGGGATTTACTATGGGGCTTTCCAGGCATTGATGCCCAGAGCCCTGGATCCCTCTGGTCCCTGGAGAGGGTGAATCTGCTGCAGACACGAGCGTAACCATCGGCATTTTCCCCTCCGTTTGTCACTTATCAGTGGAACTGCTGTCCCTTGAAAGACTCATATGGTTCAGGTCGTGCCTGAGCCCCATCCCGAAGAGCCGGTGTCCTCCAGCTGCACCCAAACCTCCACAGCCGACAGGGCGAGCAAAGGAGCAGCAGCAAAGCAGCAGGGATGAGCTCTTCCTGGAGTCACAGGGCAGGACTCCATCAGGAACGGCAGGACTGGGGTGGCCACGCTGGCTGTGGGGATGAGCCAGGGCCAGATGGGAAAACTCGGCCTCAAATGCTGGTTGCAGTGAGCCTTGGAGCCTCGGATCCACTCCCAGTTGGCATTCTTGTCCTGTGAGTCACTGGCACAAAAGGAGTGGGTTGAACAGGAAGGACCCAGCACGGAGCTCCAGCAGCAGCTCCGGCAAGCGAGACTGTAGTTCCCTGGAAAAGGGGGACCAGCAGCATTTCTTGGTCAGTTATTCCACTGTGGGCTAAATTCCAAATTCTCTAGACTGCTTAAATGCTGTTTAGACATAAAAGAGGCTATTTTATGGAATTTATGGACTATGAAATCATTGAGGCCCTCTTACCTGAGAGCCCCAAACATGAAAATATGAAAATCCAACCACAGAAACATTCTAGAATTCGTTATAGATCCAACATGTTGCACTGAGCCCTTTACACCACAATAAAGAGTGTTCTGGGCTTTCAGAAATGGAAAGAAAGACAGTAGATATATCTTCACACACTTCCAAGAAAAAGTCTGCAAGCTGCTCCCGGATTCCCAGAGGCTCTTGGGCTCTGCTTTTCCTGACAGCAGCACTTTAAGTGGTTCTGAATTTCGTTACTGTACATGTAGGAATTGTTATTTTTTTAAACTGTCCTTCCTCAAGTGGAATTCCTGCCCTTTTAACATGGAATATCCTGGGATTAGAAGCGAGGTTTGTGCCTTAAAACAGTAGCCTGGGATTTCAAAACCTTTGCTTTAGTCTGCAAAATAACTGAATCACTTCTCCATGCTGGCTCGGGTCAGGAAACAGAAAGAAATGCAGGAAAATCTGCTGTTGGCCAATCCAGGAGCTTCCGACATCCCACACCTGCGAGTCTGGGAACGCCGTCCCTGCTGCTCCGGGCTCCCATTCCTGGTGGCGCGGGTGCTGCCCTGGGAGGGGCTGAGTGCCGGCCGCTCCCTGCTGTCGGTGACCCTACGGCCGAGGGGCTCCGCGGCTGCTCCTCGGGCACGTTCCGCCTCCGCCAGCCCCACACCCTGTTCTGAGGGAGGTGGGGTGACAGTCCCACCCGGGGGTTGGCGGCTGCTGGGGGGCCGTTGGGTCTTTTCTTTTTATAGGACCTACCGAAATAGCTGCGGGCTGTGTTTTGGTGGTGCGGTCAGATCAGATTCCCTGGTCACACGGTGGGTCTGTAAGGAATGGCCGTGACCTGCTGTCAGAGGGCTGGAAAAGAGAGAGGGGCAGTGGGGGCCGGGATGGTGCAGGAATGTGGATGGTGGTGCCGGGGGTGGGACTGGGGGGCTGAGGCACCGCAGCTCTGCATCCACAGAGCAACAGCTGAGCTCGTGGCGAGGCACAGCCACACCAGCGCAGCCCCCAGCCCCCGCTCATCGCCTGGTGCCCCCTGTCCACTCCAGGAGAGGCACCGAACTCTTGGCACGGGCAGGGTGCCACAGGCTCCTGTGCCTGGTCACCTCCGGTGGGCAATACTGGCTGTGGGGCAGTTTCAGCTCCTCCCCAGCTGCTGCTCCACCATCCAGCCCCACATCACACGATGCCACGCCGTGCTGAGCCGCGCTACACCACGTTTGACTCTATCACGCCGTGGTGGGCTCTGCCACACCACATAGTGCTGTACCACGTTGTGCCACACCCCACCGTGCTCCACAATGTCCCACCGCACTGCACTGCATCCCACCATGCCACGCTGTGCCACTCTGGCCCCGGCCTCGTCAGCACTGCTCTCTTGCGATGCAGCAACGCCGTGGGTGTGCATATTGCACATGGGTGTTGCACCCTGAGACTCCTCTTGCTCCCCCAGTCATTCCCAGCCCTTCCTGCTTTCCAGTATCCAAACTAGGGCTGGGTGTGCCGGGTGGCTGGGAAATGCTGGTCTCACGGTGGGTGGATGTTAGGGACAGTGGTGCAGCTCTTCTGGGGGTGATCAGAGAGGGGCAGGTTTGACACTCTTTGTGCTTGGGGTACAGTGCACAGGCTTTTCTGAGAACAGCCCTGAGGAGAAGAACTTGGAGGTGTTGGTGGATGAGAAGCTCGACATGACCTTAGAGTCCCTTCCAGTACCTAAAGGCACTCTAAAATTTTGAGAGGGACTTCAGACAAGAGTCTGGAGGTACAGGACAAGGGGGAATGTCTTCCCACTGACAGAGGACAGGGTTAGATGGGATACTTGGAAGAAATTCTTCCCCGTGAGGGTGGTGAGGCCCTGGCACAGGGTGCCCAGAGAAGCTGTGGCTGCCGCATCCCTGGAAGTGTCCAAGGCCAGGTTGGACACGGCTTGGAGGGACCTGGGATAGTGGAAGATGTCCCTGCCCATGGCAGGGGCTAGAACTAGATGTGCTTTCAGGTCCCTTTGAACCCAAGCAATTCCACCATTTCCTGATGACTGTGATTCTCCCTGCCGTTCCACTCACCTGTGCCGCCCTTTGCCCTGCAGGAATGCCAAGAAGGAAGGAGACCTGCTGACTGCCCAGGCACGCCTTAAGGATGTGGAGGCTTTGCTTAATTCCAAGGAGGCTGCGCTCTCCACAGCCCTGGGTGAGAAGAGGAATCTGGAAACCGAAGTGCGGGACCTGAGGGGACAGGTGGCCAAGGTGAGCAGTGGCAGCTCTGTCTCCAGCTGACCCCGGGATCCCTTTTTACCCCCCTACCTGAGGGCTGCCGGGTCCCTGCCATGCCAGGGGCTGTGGGGCAGATGCAGTTGGGTGGTGGGTCCCCAGCCGTGCCGGGTGCAGTGCCCAGAGCCCGCTGTGATGGTCCTTCTCAATTCCCTGCCAGCTGGAGAGTGCCTTGGGTGAAGCCAAGAAGCAGCTGCAGGATGAGATGCTGCGCCGCGTGGATGCTGAGAACCGGCTGCAGACGCTGAAGGAAGAGCTTGAATTCCAGAAGAACATTTACAGCGAGGTGAGCTGAGACATGCTGCAGCGGGGCCGGGATCACTTGTGATAACCCCCACTACGTGTGTTGTGTCGCCTCCCTGAGGTGACACAGTGTCCCCGACCTGTCCCCAGGAGCTGCGGGAGACCAAGCGGCGCCACGAGACCCGGCTGGTGGAGATCGACAATGGGCGGCAGCGGGAGTTTGAGAGCAAGCTCTCCGAGGCCCTGCAGGAGCTGCGGAGCCAGCACGAAGCCCAGATCAGGCTTTACAAGGAGGAACTGGAGAAAACCTACGGGGCGAAGGTGAGCAGCCTCCCCGCACCACTCTCCCCTCCCTCCGGTCCCACAGAGCACGGGTGGGCTGTGCGTGCTGAGATGCTGAGCCCCCTGTCCTGTCCCCCAGCTGGAGAATGCCAAGCAGTCAGCTGAGAGGAACAGCAACATGGTGGGTGCTGCCCACGAGGAGCTGCAGCAGACCCGCATCCGCATTGACAACCTGTCCTCAGAAGTCAGCCAGCTGCAGAAGCAGGTGAGTTGAGACCGAAGCATTCCTTGGGATGTCTGCCCTGGGGATGGTGCCCTCCTGGGGATGGCCCCCTTCTGGACATGGCCCCGGATGGAGTGGCCTCCCTCACCTTCCCTCCCCACAGCTGGCTGCCAAGGAAGCGAAGCTGCACGATTTGGAGGATATTCTGGCCAGGGAACGCGAGACCAACCGGCGCCTGCTCTCCGACAAGGAGCGGGAGATGGCCGAGATGCGGGCACGCATGCAGCAGCAGCTGGATGAGTACCAGGAGCTGCTGGACATCAAGCTGGCTCTGGATATGGAGATCAACGCCTACCGCAAGCTGCTGGAGGGCGAGGAGGAGCGGTGAGCACAGGGCGCTGTGCCCAGCTCTGGGCTACGCGGGTCCCACTCCTTGTGTCTTCTCTGGCTTCATCTCCTCTTCTCCCCCTGCCAGGCTGAGGCTGTCCCCCAGCCCTTCATCCCACAAAGGTACATCCCGAAGCCACCTGTCCACCCCAGGCTCCTCCAAGAAGCGGAAGCTGGAGGACAGTGAGAGCCGGACCAGCTTCTCCCACCACGCCCGGACCAGCGGCCGTGTTGGCGTGGAGGAGGTGGACTTGGAGGGCAAGTTCGTCCGTCTCAGGAACAAGTCCAATGAGGTGAGTTTGCCTTCGGGGAGATCCGTAGAGTCCCTGGGGTGGGGTTCAGCCCTGCTTCACCCTGCGGGCAGGAGGTGAATGGGACAAGCTGGAGAGGAACCGGGGTTCTGAGGGTTGCTGCTCTCTCTCCCAGGACCAGGCGATGGGGAACTGGCAGATCAAGCGGCAAAATGGGGACGATCCCCCCATTACCTACCGCTTCCCCCCGAAGTTCACCCTGAAGGCTGGCCAGGTGGTCACGGTGAGTCACTGCCTGGTGGAGGATCCAGGCAAGATCCCAAACCCTGCCAGGCCACTGGTGACATGGAGTAGTTGGTGTGTGGCTTTTTGTGGTGATAGACCCCCGTCCCCGGGCTGTGGAGTCTGCAGACCTGAGAAGTCCCTTTTCTCCTGCATTCCTCCCTAGATCTGGGCCTCGGGAGCTGGAGCAACCCACAGCCCCCCCAGCAACGTGGTGTGGAAAGCGCAGAGCAGCTGGGGCTCCGGGGACAGCCTGCGCACCGCCCTCATCAACTCCAACGGGGAGGTGAGAGCCAAAGGCAGCTCGGGCAAGGGGTGTGGGGCGTGGGGGTGGCAGGCACTGAACCTCCCAGCTCACCTCCTGTCCCCTGCAGGAGGTGGCCATGCGGAAACTGGTCCGCACCGTGATCATCAATGATGATGAGGATGAGGACGATGATGAAATGAGCATCCACCACCGCCATCACCATGTGAGTAGGGCGCTGGGGATGCTGCTGGGCCCAAAGGGTCTGGGGGGGTGCAGGTTCAGTCCCAGTCAGGGTGGGAGGCAGCTCAGCATCACACAGGATCGGGCATACGGGAGCAGGCAGCGGGAGGCTGCTGTGGATACAGCTGCACGAGAGAAGCCGACAGACCTCTGGCATCTGGAGGAGATTGCTGCTCCCTAAAAAAGCTCTGAAGATCTTGCTGGAAGTTGTCTCCAACCCTAAGCAACCCTGCCATGCCATGAAAAGGGCCAGAGTCAGAGGGAGGCTGAGCTGGTACCCAGCATTGCTTGGAGGATAGCATGGTGGGAAGTTGATGGGCGACACCTCTTGTCAGCAGCTGCTCTGTCCTCTCTGCTTCACGAGGGTGCTGGAACAAATCCAGAGGTGGCTTTGTCCTTCCTCTCAGCCCATCATTCCCCATACAGAGCTGAAACATGCACCAGGAGTAGCAAGAGGCAGAGAGCAGGCGGCATGCCAGGAGCAGAGCTGCAGCCATTGCTCCCGAAGAAACATCCCTGGCTGCAGCCCAGCATCTCCCAGCAGCCCATCCTGCAGGGTGTGTGTCCTGCACACGAGGTGCCCTCAGGAATCACGTGCACAGAGGTGCCATCGTGGCCAAGCCATGCCTCAGCGATGGTGGAAGATCTAATGGATGCCACTTCCAGAGCTCTGCAGGAGCAAAATGGGGCATCCATCATCCACTTCCCTTTGAGTTCTCTGGATCTGAAGAGCTGTGCCGAGACTGCTATCAGCAGGTTGAGCCAGTGGACTGTCCCCCTCTGCTCTGCCCTTATGAGACTCACCTGCAGTGCAGGGTCCAGGTCTCGGGCCCCCAGCACAAGAAGGAGATGGAATTGCTGGAGCAAGTCCAGAAGTAGCTGTGAAGATGCCCTGAGGGCTGAAGCCTCTGCTCTAAGCCAGGCTGGGAGAGTTGGGGGCAGCCTGGAGAAAAGAAGACTTCAGGGGGACCTTAGAGCTCCTTCCAGGGCCTAAAGGGGCCCCAAGACAGCTGGAAAGGGCCTTTGGACAAGGCCCTGGAGTGACAGGACAAGGGGAAATGGCTTCCCACTGGCAGTTAGAGGGCAGAGTTAGATGGGATACTGGGAGGGAGTTCTTCCCCGTGAGGGTGGGGAGGCCCTGGCACAAGGTGCCCAGAGGAGCTGTGGCTGCCCCATCCCTGGAAGTGTCCAAGGCCAGGTTGGACGGGGCTTGGAGCAATCTGGTATAGTGGGAAGTGTCTCTGACCAAGAGCAGGAAGCTGGAATGAGATGAGCTTTCAAGTCCATTCCAACCCAAACCATTCCATGATTCTGTGATTCTCTTCGATATTGACTATCCCTGGACAGAGGAGTCAAGCTCGTGAGGCCAGTGCTGCCCATTCATCTGGAGGCTGAACCCTTTCCAAGAGCAAATTTCCCATGGGAAGGCTGCCAGCTCACGAAGTGGCGAGGCAGAGGATGTTTTCAGGAGCACAGTTCAGGTGTCTCTCATGTGCTGAGAGCTCAGGGTGCAAGGCCAGGGCAGAAGGGCAGGTCACCCACTGGCAGTGTGCTGGCCCCAGTCACTTGGGATTAGAAACACAGTAATAAAGATTCTGTTTTATTATTTCTAAACCATGAGATGGAGGACAGGCGAGTCAGACTCTCTTCAAGGCCTAATGTGAAGAGCTCTCCTGGGTCACAGCAGTGCTGCCCCCATCCTCAGAGCAGGGGCTCAGGGATGCTCTGGCAGGGGCTCGAGGTCATTTTGTCTGTCCCCCCCATGTCTAGGGTAGCTGCAGTGGCTCTGGGGACCCTGGTGAGTACAACCTGCGCTCCCGCACAGTCGTCTGTGGCACGTGTGGTCAGCCGGCCGACAAGTCAGGCACCCAGAACGCCGGCATCACCACCATGTCCTCGGGCTCGTCCACCTCCAGCGTGACCGTCACCCGCAGCTACCGCAGCATGGGCGACTCTGGCATCGGCCTCGGGGACAGCCTGGTGTCCAGGAACTACCTCCTGGGGAACTCCAGCCCCCGCAGGCAGGTCAGTGCCATTCCCAGACCCTGGGTCCAGCCCCTGGCACCAGACCAGCAGCTGTCCTGGTGCTGCTGGGTGTCCACCCTGTCCTGGCATCGTCCTTTCCCAACAGGGCGATGCTGCAGGGGTCCTGTCCTCTCCCACCTCTCCTTCTCCCTGCTCTTCCTCTTCCTCTTCGGGCTGGACCAAGCCTTTATAAGGGATGGGAGATTCTGAGAGGGATTGGAAAGGGATGTGGCCATAGCAGCTTCCCACCCCATTCAGTCTTACACTTGGCCCCCTTGGCACCCCAGAGCATTCCCCATCCTCCACATCACTCGTTCCACTGCTGCCAAGTGTTGTTCGTGCTGGTAATGTGAATATTTCAGCACATGAATATATATTTTATATCTGTATATTAGATGAATATGTAATATATTCTATATTGATACTCTCAGTCAATATTATAATCCTCACATATTGCATACCACTAATTCTCAAATTTTGGAGCTATGAACATCCCAGCTTGGGAGGATTTATTTATCACACCCCAAGGGCTGGGATGGAGGAGGGCACTGTGGGCATCCAAAGGATCCCACTGGACACTTTGCAGTCAGAGCAAATGGATGGTGACACTGGGGTCTTCTTAACTCTCTTCTTTTTCTTTCTCCCTCCCAGGCTCAGGCTGTGCAGAACTGCAGCATCATGTAATTCCGTGGCGCATTCCTGTGGTTCCTGCCCGTCACCAGCTAGGGGTTTTTTTTTTTTTCCCAAAGCAACAGATTTTTTTTTTCCCTTAAAAAACAAGATATCAAAAACCAAGGGGTTTTTTTTGTTTGTTTTCTATAGCAGGAATTTTATATATATATATAAAAAGTGCTAAAAGATGCTTTGATTTTTTTTTTGTAAAGAAAAAATCTATTTCTATATAAAAAAAACCAAACCAAAAAATAGCTTTTCAGCTTCAAATATTTTTTAGAACTTCAGCCAAAGACAGCAAAGAATTGTGTTTACGGAGCAGCCGTGCAGGAGGAGATGGTAGTTGAAATGCTCCTTAGATTGTACCTTTCTTGCCAAAGCTTTTTACATAGGACAGGGAGAAGCACAGCCACCCCACTGGAGCTGCGTGCCACAGGGGCTGCTGTCCTGTCTCAAGTGGAGCACAGTGCCTTTACAACCCTTTTCCTTGGGGTCTGAAGCCAAAATTCCCTTTTTTTCCTCTTTTTTCGAATCGTGGTTCCCGGCGGTGCTGGCGCGGGGGCTCCTGGCAGCTCGCGGGCGATGCCCATGTCTCTCCGTGGCCATTGCCCCCTCCCCAGCCTCCTGCCCGCCTGCACTCCCGGCACTCGATGTACTGTATTCCCCGTATTCCCCATCCCAGGCACCTCTTGCCCATTGGGTTCCCTTTTCCTTAATCAGCCGAGTTGTGCCTTAGCTGAGGCGGGGGCCGGGCTGGGAACCCACTCGGACCCCACACGGCATCGATTGGAGACGGAGTAGGGGAAGTGAAACCCCCCCGGAGCTGCATTCGGGGACCAGATGGATTTGACAGCTGGGGCGATGGACCTCGGTCCCGCAAGCTCAGCCCCAGTGGGGCCCCCCAGGCCCCTCTTTGGGAGCCGCTGCATCCAGCGGGGTTCACCCCAGTTCTCCTTGGCTGCGGTTATTCAGGCTCGTCTCTGGTGGCCGGAGCTCCGGAGCCATTTCAGGGATAAAGTGAAAGATGCTCAGTCCAGGTCAGAGCTGGTTTGCCAGGAAAGCACCTAGGAAGGCTTTTTGTTCAAGTGAGGCGGATTTTGGGATCTGGTAGGGGTGGCTTCCCCCTTGGCAAGAGTCCATCCAGCCATTGACAGATATCTTGGCTTTTTGCCTCGATTGGGAAACACCCACAGCCCCCCCCGACCTCGAGTGCAGTGGGGGAGAGGGGGGAGGGCTGGAGCAGGTGCCAGGACAAGCCCCCCACTCCAGCGGGTTTTGGGGAGGTCGTGTATGTATCCATGCTTCCAAAGCTTCTGTATTACTGCCTATATTTTCTTCCAGAGTCAAAATACAGCTGAACCCTTCCCACACTGTGTGCTGTCGTCATTGCTGTCCAGGGGGATTTGGGGGTGCTGTGCTGCACCCTAGCAGCAAAGGGACCCCCCAGGGATCTCCTTCTGCCCCACAGCCAGGGCTGGGGCTCAGCACCCACCGTGGATGGGGGAAGCAAGGTGGCCCCTTACACCCTGGCTCACCCGAGGGTGGGTTGCTAAGAGCTGGGCCCAGCCGGGCAAGGAGCCCGCAAGAGAGGGACTGGACAGGGGATGGAATGTGGGGGAAAGACTCAGAGATTCCTCTCGGGGTTTTGGGGACCAGACATTGCCCAGGATGGGAGGGACTGGGGGGTGTAGAACTCGAGTGAGCCCCTGAGTGAAGGTTTGTTCCTACCATAGGGATGACCCCCACACTCTGCCAAGGGAACCCCCTGTGCCCCCGGGCCGTGCCAGGCACCGGAGCGAGGCAGGAGGGGATGCTGGGGAGAAGGAGAGCCGTAAAGCCGGTGCATAATCGGCTTTACCAGGCACAGCGCTGCGGAGCCGCGATGTGAGGGGACGCAGGCGGGCGGCCGGGGTGCAGGCACAGCCAGGTAGGTGCCCGGGATGCCCAGCCTGGGGGTACCCCCTGCCCCAGTGCTCGGATGCCTGGGTGCTCCCGTGCTGCACGGGGCCGCATCGCCCCGGGTTTGGGTGCAGCAGGACTGAGGCTCAGGAGGGCAGGGGGTGCCAGGGGGTCTAGGGCATCGCTGCCACTTCCCAGCTTCAAGTGAGCCTGTGGAGACCCAGCAAGGTGCCATCTCCCCTCCCAGGAGAGGGCTACAGGGATGTGTCAGAAGCAGGTGCTCCCAGCACAAGAGGGGGCACGCTGGCCCCCTCTCTGTGCCGTGTTTGCCTTCCATTTCTGCCAGCTCAGGGATACCCATGCCACAACGCTGGGGCAGCTACCCCCACAATGCTGCAGCCTGTCCCCTTTCATGGACATTCAACCCTGCTCCAGGCCTGGCACTGGCAGGCCCCAAAAGTCAGGAGGCTGAGCCCAAAGTAGCGGGTTCTGGAATGATGGGGGAAGCCAGCCATGCTGCTGGGATCTCGTGCTGCTGCCTGGACGTGTTCTTGGGAGGAGACAGGTCAGGAGACATGGGAACTGCCATGAGGAACTGCCATGGGGAAATGCAACAGGGAAATAATGCCCTGGATCCTCCCCATGTCGTCTGCAGGACCCCAGTGTCCTAGCACTCCTGGGCTGGGGAAAGGTTGAGCTGGAGACCTATGGGGTCCCTGCACAGCCCCCAGGAGAGCCCTGTAGGGACAGTACAGGCATTGTGGGCTCCTTACAGAGCCACATGCAGCCCACGCACTCCCCGCTGGGACCCTGCACACCCCTGTGTGAACCTTGCACAACCCGTGGGGACCTTGCACATCACCATGGGGCCATGTGCAGCCAACGGGGATCTGGCACAGCTGAGCAGGGAGCCACGGCACACTGGGACCTCACACACCATAGGGGTGCAAAAGAGCCTGTGAAAGAGCTCCAGCCCCACTCCAGCCAAAGCTCTGACTCGAGGTCAGCTTTCCTCCGCTCCTCCTGTTGTCCCACGGAGCTGAGCCCTGCTTCAGGTCCCCCCGGGTCTGGCAGGAGGGAGATGGCATCCCAGAGCAGGGGCCATGGCCCAGCCTCGCTCACTTGTGCACTGAATGTTGGGGTCTCTTCAGAGGCACCCTGGGTGTGCAGGAGCTCCGGGCTTTGGGCACGTGTTGAGGACCACCAGTTTTGTGGGGAGAAAGTCTAGCGCAGGAAGCCTTGTAGCAGTCACTGGGATGGGGTAGAGCTGGGACTGACCCCAGTGTCTGGCAGCCACCAGGGTTTATCAGCCAGAGCATGGCCGAGTGGGTGCTGGGGGCCCTGCCAGCCCCACGCCGGCCCCTCCAGGCCCCTGCGTGCCCGGGGGGATTAAGGTCAGGCCACCCCGCTAATCCCAAGGGGAGGTTAAGATGTGAGCTTGTGCCCGCTGCTACCCCCGAAGCTGCACCCCAAGGTGCTGCAGGTCGTAGGACCCCCACAGGGCTCCCTGGGGGGGTCAGGGCAGGGCTGAGGGGCTGCAGCTCAAACTCAGGGTGGGAGGAGTGTCCACAGAAGGCTCCAGCTAAGCTCCCAGCACTGGTGGGCACTAGGCACAAGCTCCCTACAGATCCCTGCAAAAGGCTCCGACCTCCAGAACCCTGTGGGAACTGCAGGGGCCCTTGGCTCTGCTCTCCAGCCCTGGCAGAGCAAGTACCCCAGGCCGTGGGCCTGGTGCAGGCTTGTGGCTTCTGGGGGTGCTGGTACTGCACCCCAGCTGGTGCAGAGGCCAGCGCCTCTCTCCAGTGCCTCGGCTGCGGCTGTGCAAGCCTGAGGTCGTGCAGGGAAGGTGGTTGCAGAGTGGGGAGGAGAGTGGCTGGGGATCCTGTTTCGAGGCTCACAGCACCCTGCTGTCACACAGAGAAAAGGGGAAGGGGGAAAGTTCCGCAGAAGGGGGATCTGCAAGCACCAGCTAGGCCAGGCTTTCTGGCGAGGGAAATCCCAAGGGCGGAAATGCCAAAAACCAAAATTTGTGGATGCTGGGTGGGGGGGACACACACGCAGCCTGGTGCCACGGCTGCGCCCCAAGCCCCCTCCTGGGACCCCCCAAATCTATGTAGCACGGGAAGCCAGAGCCAGCAGCACTCATCTGGGATGGGTGAAGTGGGAGGGCTGAGACAGCTGGGATGGGGATGCAGGGATGGGGTGTGGATATGGGGGGGCAGGCATGGGGTGTGGAATTGAGGTGCAGGGATGGGATGTGGATATGGGGGGGCAGGGATGGGGTGCAGGAATGGGACACAGGGACGGGAGGATCTGGAGGAGTTGAGATGGGGCTGCAGGGACTTGTTGCCGAAAGCTGAGAGCAAAACCGGGGTGAAGGGCCCCAATGTAGTTATGGGGGCCCAGGAATGTGTCAGGAGAGGGGCTGCGTGGAGCACCTGCGGGGGCACAGGGGTGTCCCTGCACCTCGTGGGGGTGGGGGTGTCGGTGCTGCGTGCGGGCTCCGGGGCGGCAGTGCCCACACGTGGTGCCGCTGGGCGCCCACCCTCAAACCTGGGGCCGCGTCCGTCTCCCGGCGCGGAAGGGCTCAGGGTGCGCAGCCCCGTGTCC
>VZRR01008123.1:0-10212 GCA_013398015.1 Oreocharis arfaki | reverse complement strand
CCTTCATCCCTCTTCCTTCACGCAGGACGCCGGGGAAGGAGGGGAGGAAATGCAGGCTGGGGATGCAGAAAACCCGGTGGCTTCTCCAGGATGACCTCGGTGACTACGGAAAACAAACAAACGCGGGGAGGGGGAAGGAGCCAGCTGCGTTCTCTGCCAGCCATTCGCTTCTTAGTTTGTTTGGGGTTTTTTTTCAATCTTTTATTCAGCTCTGCTCGTTGAAAAGGCTTTTCCTTGGCGTGTCACGAGTTCTGCAGAGCACGGGGCAGCCAGCACCCGGCTGGGACTGAGCCCAGCCTGGCAGCCTGGGGCTGGTTGCTCAAGCAAACGAGGTTTGGGGGATTGAGGCATGGATCTGCCCGCTGGTTTCCTTACCCCTGGCACCCGGATAACTCCTGAGCCCATTCCCTGTCCCCCCTCCAGCCTGTCCTGCAGCACTTCCCGGGATGCAGGGGCAGCCGCACTCCTTGGAGCTGCCACCCCTCCGAACCCTCCCCGTGCAACAAGGGAAACAAAAACCCCCAAACCTCTGAGCACCGTGAAGGTTTTATTATAAATGAAGCTCTGGGAGCTCTTCGGGGTGATTACCAGTCCTTAACGAGGAAGGTGGGGGTGCTCAGGGCAGGCACAGCACCTTCCTGAGGGTCCCACCTTCCCACCTAATCATCCCCCTGCCGATGCCATCGGGCAGATTTCCTGGCCCCAGTAACGTGGCTCCCAGTGATACAGTGAGGAATTGCAGCCTGGGCCGTGTTTCCTCGTGAATTTCGCTTCCCTGCCAGGGAAAGTTCAGGGCCGGGTCAGATTTTATGTATATTTATATGTATAAAATACACACATCTATAAATGCACGTATATATTTTTCTTCTTTCCAGGTGATTTCCACCTTTCCCCACCTAAACACTCATTCAGCCCCATCTTCCCTCCCCGCCAGGTTTTGTCCTGCTGGCCTGGGTTGGGCTGAAGGAAATAATCCGGGGGCCAAAGCCCACGTCCATCCCCTGCAGGGTGGGGATGCTGCACGCTGCTGCTTGCCCTGGGTGCCACGGGAGCTCTGAGCCTGTCCTCACCCCGCTCGCAGCCAGGAAATGCGGATTTCATCAAGCTCAGCCTCTCTTCAAGGGGCTGGAGAGGGAAGGTGGGTGGCTGGGACTTCAAACAGCCCCGTCCCTCCTCCCACACCTTCACAGGGTCACGGTGCCCCAGCATCCTAAATCCCTGCCCCTCCTCCTCCCCTGCTGGTTTGGCTCATCCCTGCATCCACTGCCCCGGCAGGATGCTGGGAAACGCAGGCAGGAGGAGTGGAGGGTCCCCAAAATCACGTCCCTGCCTCTGCTGCGGGGGATGCTCCGCACGGGGACAGCCTTCAGGGCCCGGCAGAGAGGTAAAACCGCAGGAGGAACGCGGAAAGCCTTTTATTCCGAGCCAGGAGCTGGGCCTGCTCCCTGCCACCCCTGCACGGGCTGGGAGGGACAGGGAGAAAGGCGGCAGAAGGGAGTTTAGGGAGTTTATCCCTCTCCCTTCGGGCACCAGGGCGGGAACACAAGGAGAACACAGCTGCCCCACCCTGAGCTGTGTCACTGCTGCTCCTTCCCCTCCAGATCACACCCGGGGCTTTGCAGCCCCGTTTCACCCATCCCGCTGGAGAAACAGCTGGAAACGCCCTTTTCCCTCTTCCCACGCCCCAATTCCCTGCCCCTCCGCCGTGCCCAAGCTGCCCTGCTCCAGCAAGAGGCGAGCAGGCCCCTTCTTTCAGGACAACAAAGCCTCAAATGTGTCTCCAGGTGAATTTTGTGATGAATAAAACGTCTCCAGGTGAATTTTGTGGTGAATAAAGGCTCCCAGCGCGGTCACTCTTGAAGGGTTCTCTCCTCTTCCTCAGCCAGAGCTCTGGCTGGAGTCAGGGGGTGCTGGCACTGCCCCTGCTGCCTGAAGGTTTTAGGATGCCAGTTCCAGGCACAGGCTGCTGAGGAACGTGCCAGCCCCGCTGATTTAGGGTTTCCTGGATCCTTCTCTTAGGCCACCCCGTTTCCTAACCGAGAATTCCCGCCAGGCAGAATCCAGGAGGAGGTGAAGCCCAGGCACACGTGGAGCTGGGTGTCCCAGGGTGCGGGCACACCCAGGTGGGCCCTCGTGGGAACAGAAAAGTTGGAAAATTTTGGATGCAATCCTCACGGGTTTCTTCTCCCTTGCTGGGAATTAACCACAGCTGCCTGCTGTGGAAGGATGCACCCTTCACCCAGGGGTTTTTCCCCTTCGGGAGGAGGTTTTTTTGGGCACAAACAGGCTTGGGAAGCTGAATTTCAGCAGTTTTCCTCTTTCAGCCTCAAGGAGAAGCAGCTTCCCGAGGCGCTGGTCTCTCACCACTGCTGTGAGAGGCCCTGCCTGATCACCCTGCCCTGCCAGCACTGCACGAGGTGATTTGGAGCTGGGCCATCCTTGCTGTGCCAGGAATGCGATTCCCTTTCCTCGCTGGCAGCTGGGAGAGCTGATGGAGCCCAGCCTGCAGGGGCTCCCTCACCCAGCACCGCTGTGCTCCAGCTGATTCAGCAAGGCCAGGCCACATCCTGCTCCCTCAGGCATCCCAAGCAGGTCCTCAGCCTCACAAACCCCGATCGTTTCCTTCAGGAGGGGAAGGGGAGGATTTGCTGGCATCAAGGCGCTCCAGCCCCTTCACGTGATGATTTTGTTTTTAAGATCCCAGAATGGTTTGGGTTGGAAGGGACTTTAAATCCCATTCCACCCCCCTGCCATGGGCAGGGACACCTCCCACTGGCCCAGGCTGCTCCAAGCCCCATCCAACCCCGGCCTTGGGCACTGCCAGGGATCCAGGGACAATAATCCCGCTAAAAGAGCTGCCGGAGCCCTTGGCTCCCCAAAGCCCAGCCCCGAAGCAGCCGCACACCTTCTCACCAGGGGCTGCCTCTCCCTGAGCTGCCTTTTCCCCACAATCTCAGAGTTTTACGGCCAGCATTCCTCATTTTCCATGTCGTTAATCTCCGCAGGGCCTGGCTCCAAGCAGGCAGGAAGCCAAACGCTGCCAGACAGGTTCCGAGCGCAATCCGACTTGTCTGGGAAGGAGGAAAGTCCAGCAGAAAGTCGGGAAAAGCACTTGAGCCTCCTACCAGCTCTCTCAAAGCACCTGGCAGGACGAGCATGGTGCTGCTCAGCCCAGCAGATGGGCTTGGTGGCAGCCAGGGTGTCTTTTCCCGTTCCACTTGGCTTCTCCAGCAACCAGCCGAAGCACAAGGTGTTCCCTTGAGCTCGCAGCTTTAATTGTGCCCGAGGGGGGAGGGGGAAAAAAAGAACCCCGCCCAACCCAAAGCAAAACGGGGAGATTATTTGTGAGTTTCTTTAGAAAGATGTTGCCTTGAGAGCTGCCCCTGAGCACTGCCAGACAACGCAGTTTTTGGGAGCGTTTTTGCTGTGACTTCTCATTTCCTCACTTTGGAAGCTGTGAATCTCCGCCTCTCCACAGCCCCAAAGCTGAGGATGAGAGAGGCAAAACCTCTTTCAGATAGGGCAAGGGAGGAGAAGAAACCTGTCCTGCAGTCGGGACAAGGGGGACGAGCAAAAACGCACCTGGACATCTCCAGGGGTACCTTAATCCAGGTGCTCTTCGTGGTTCAGCTCTGCTCAGGAGGATCAGAGAATCCCAGTGGGGTTTGGGTGGGAAAGGACCTTAAAAACCATCCCATCCCGCCCTCTGCCATGGGCAGGGACACCTCCCACTGTCCCAGGCTGCTCCAAGCCCTAATGTCCAGCCTGGCCTTGGGCACTGCCAGGGATCCAGGGGCAGCCACAGCTTCTCTGGGCACCCTGTGCCAGGGCCTGCCCACCCTCCCAGGGAAGAAGGAGGAGGCTCCACATGGCAGGAATAACATCCATGGCCACCTCTCCTGGAAGCCCTCGGGGTTTTGGCACGAGCTCTGCTCATCCTGCACCCACGCTGAGCACAGGCCACCGCCACTTCGCTCCCTCAGGGAAGGGTTGGGCTGGATATTAGGGAAGATTTCTTCCCCGAGAAGGAGGCCAGGCATGGGCACAGAGCAACGGTGGAGTCCCCATCCCTGGAGGGATTTAAAAGCCGTGTGGATGTGGCACTTGGGACACGGGTCAGCGCTGGGACTGGCACTGCTGGGGGAACGGTTGTGCTCTCTGAGGGCTTTTCCAACCTTCAGGGCTCCGCGATCAATCCAAGGCGCCGCGTTTTCCGGCCGAGGGGAGGTTGGGGGCCGCCGGGTTCCGTGGTTTTGTGTGACCTCCCTGCCTCCTTTTCAGGGAGCTGCAGGGCCCTGCCCGGGAAGGACGGGCTGGGCAGCCCAGCAGCGCGGGCACGGTGAGCCGGGGTGCTGGGGATGCTGGATGCCCGTGACCCGGGGTGCTGGGGATGCTGGATGCCCGTGACCCAGCTGTCCCCGCAGCGGATCCGAGGTGCGCTCCGGAGGAGCCCTGAGGGAACCTGCAGGCGCCTCCCCGCCCTGCTTGGATCCCTCTCCCTTCCATCCCCCTCCAAGCCTCTCCACCGCAGGGCTGGGAAGCAGCCCTGGATGCTTAAGCCCTAAGTCCTGCCCTTCCCTCCTCACAAAGGGATCCGAGAGGAATTGTTTTGGAATAACAGCGCAAATCAAATTTCCCGTCGCAGATAAAGGGGAGAGAGGTCAAATGCGAGGAGGCTTCAGATGAAAGAGGAATTAGCCTGCAGCCCGCCCGGGATAACTCAATTCCAGTCTCGTTTTCAGCACTCCCAGGATCTGGCACAGCACAGGGCCCCGCTGAAGCCCAGCAGATCAACCTGGCCGAGGCAATTTGTCATCCCCGGCACGGAGCCGCCTCACCAGCCACGGGCTCAGCATCCCCTGTCCCCTGGAACGAGGGAAAGCATCCCGGGGAGTCAGGGGCCGTCATCCATCAGCCCAGGGGGAGCCAGGCAGGCCTGGATCAGCTTCCAGCCAGAGCTACGGGCAGCCACTCCGTGGTTTGGGTGTGCAGATACTCCTTCCACATCCTCCACCTCCTCCTCCTCCCCCAGGCTGCATCCCCCGCAGCTGGGGTTGGGCACCCGGCTGCCCCGTCCTGCAGACATCCCCTAAAAACAGCTGGGGGAGCTCAGCCCCTCTTCCCTTGGCTGCCCCAGCCTGCAGACATCTCCCAAAAACAGCTGGGGGGGAGTGCAGCCCCTCTTCCCTCTGCTCCCCAGCCTTGGCAGGGCTCGGGATGGGCTCGGGATGCTCCCAGCGGAGTTTCCCCCGCTCTGTCTCCGCTTCAGCTTCCCTCCCTTTCCCAGGCAGAGTTCTCTCCACCTTTCCCAAAGCCATTTTTCATCCCTTTCGGTCCCTCTCTCCGTCCTGCCGCAGCGCAGAACAATTGGGGAGCAGCCCCGGGGCAGCGCTGCCAGGGCCGGGCGGGGACCCTCAGCAGCGCCGGGACCTCCTCGGGGATAAATCGGCTCCAGAAATTCCTCACCACCGGCTGAACCCAGCCGGCTCAAAGGCGGCCGCTAAGCCTGGGCTGGCTGCATTATCCGCGGGGATTGGGGAGGATTGCGGGAATTGCTCTGTGCTGGTGGGGAAGGAGGGAAATTTTTAATTTTTTTTTTTTTTTAAATTTTTCCCCCCTTTCAAACCCGAATGTGTAGTTGAAGAGTGAAATTCTGAAAGCTCGCTCAAGGACTCTGGGTATTTAATCACCTTTAAAGCCCAGGAATTGCTCCCCATTCCCTTCCTGATTTAATGGGAAACAGGTTTCTCGTTCCTGCAGGCGCTCTGAAGCTGGTGACCATCGGATAATCGTGCCTTGATATAGCACAAATGCACAATTCCCTCTGCACCCTCATCCTTCTAAACACAGTAAAAAGCCTTTTTTTTTTTTCTCTTTAATTGCACTGAATTTGAAGAAGGAGTCCCTGGCCATGGCTGGGGGCTGGAACAAGACGATCTTTTAAAGTCCCTTTCTGTGATTCTGTGGTTCCAAACCTTCCCGCCTTGGGGCAGGGGAATGAATTAATAATATAAAAAAAAAATAGATGAAAAAGGCTCAAAAGGCCCGTAATAAATCAGATAAAGGGCACCTGTCTGTGGCTAGTGCACAGCAGTGCCCTGGCCGTGCGATCCAATCTACACAAGAAACGTTTTCCCCACTTTTTGCTGTGCAGGAGTGAGATTTTTGGGGTGGTTTTGTCCCAGCCCCCTGCACTCCCTTCAGAGGGGCAGCAGCTTGGCCAGGCAGAGAGGCCCTGGAGAGGGCAGCCCGTGCCACAACCTCTCCTCAAGGCCTGGCCCAAAATGTTTCCCTCTGCTACTGGATCGTTTAATTCGCTGTAAATGTGGGCAGAGGTTTGCTCGTCCCTCGTGGACATCCTGGTGATGCCTTGGGTTGTCACTTTTGTATTTCCAAACCCTGCCCTGCCTGCTGTGTCTCTGTGCAGCTCCTTGCAGCTGCTCCCTGCTGCTCTCCCAGGCCAGGCAGGCAGAACAAAACCTCTCCAAGCTCTCCAAGGACACCCAGCCTGTCCTGGGCCTGGAATGTGTAACCCAACATCTTGGGAAGGGGGGTGAGCTTGGGGAAATGACATCATTAACTGAAGCTTTAATTGGCTGAATTTAATTGGTGAAATATCATTTTTTAATATGCAAATGAACCAAACCTATGAAAGTGTGAAGAACTCGTGACTCCTCGTCCATCCTGGGGTCCATTTTGAGAGCAGCCTCTGGCTCCCCAGGGTGTACTTTTGAAGGCCTTTCAAATGAATATCCACCTTTATTCCTGTCCAGTCTCTGTTTCCAGGCAGCCTCTCAAGGCATCCCTGGCCCTTCTGTGTGTCCCCTGGCCAGGATCCTTTCCCTCGGAGCCCGTGGTTAGTCTGGGATTTGCTGCGTTCCTGCCGAGGCCTTCCATTGGCACAGCCGTGAAGTGGGAACACATTCCCCGTCCTCAGCAGGAACTGGCTTTGCCAGCTTGTGCTGCTGGAGAAAAAAGGGCAGACTGTGCCTTCCCCACAGCCCTGGGAGCTGGATTTTTACCTCTCCCACAATCCTTAAAATGCATCCTCCCCTGCTCTGCCAACAGCCCCGCTGAGCAGCCCTGGTTTTTCCGGCACCTCCGGAGGTTTGTTCCCCGAGCAGCTCCTGCAGGAGCCGCTTTCCGTTTGCCAGCACTTTCCTTGGATTTCCCTTCCTGCTGCTTTGCTCCAGCTGAGCCTTTGCAGCTCGGCCCCCTGGCCCTTGCACTTTGTAACCCACCTTCGTTTGACCCACGAGCTTTCACACTTTTCCCTCTCCTCTCCCATCCTGCTGCAGGGAGTGAGTGAGGGCCTGGCTGCAGCCTGCACGCTTTTGGAACCCTTCCAGGGGTGGTGACTGCCCTGGGCAGCCCGTTCCAAGGCCTGACCACCTTTTCAGGGAAGAAATTTTCCCTAATTCCTCCCCTGGCCCAGCCTGAGGCCGTTCCCTCTCCTCCTGTCCCTGTTCCCTGGCAGCAGAGCCTGACCCCCCCCGGCTCCCCCCTCCTGTCAGGGAGTTGTGCAGAGCCACAAGGGCCCCCCTGAGCCTCCTTTGCTCCAGGCTGAGCCCCCCTAGATCCCTCAGCCCCTTCCCAGCTCCATTCCCTTCCCTGGACAGGCTCCAGCCCCTCCATGTCCCTCTTGCCATGAACTTTCTCCTGCCTTGGCCCAGCTTCAGCCTTTTCTCCCATACCCATGCAGAAAGCTCTTAGATTCCCGGACATGACCCTGTTATTGCACCTTTCCATCAATTCTCACAGCATTTTCCTCCAGGGAAACAGTGGGCAGCACTTCCCAGCCTCTCCCTGCCAGGAGCTCCCAGTCCCCTTGGACACCCCCTGGAATTTCACCCCACATGCTATTTTTCTCAGCATTTTCTCTCTCCCAGGGCAGCTTTGCAGGTGACAGCGACACATCAGATCCAGGCAGGGACAGCAAATGAACTCCCAGGTCCCTCAGAGAGCTTCAGAGAATCCCCTAAGAGATCACCAGCCCTAGGAGAAGGCTTTCACTCCACACAGCTCCAAATCCCACCACAAATTCAGGACGTTTTGCTGGCACAGACTGAACTCCTGCCCGCCGTGTGCTCAGGTTGTGCATTTAATATCAGACCCTGCCCTTCCCCCTGCAGGGCTCCCACTGCCACAGACATCCATCCGAAGCACAGAGCCTTGGCTCGCTGCCCAGAGGGAGAAACCGCCTCTTTCTCCTCCAAAAATATTAGGAAAACAAGCAAAATGAAGAAAACGAAACCCTGGGAGAGCCCTGGGAAGGGTGTGGGGCATCACCCACCTCAGTGCCAGGGGGGGCATCCATCCCTCACACCCAGCCACGGGCACACATCAGAGGAGGCAGGAAAGAACCTTCCCAAAAGCACCTTGGATCACACCCATTGCAGCACAGCGTTATTTCCTTTGGGATTAACAAGTTTCTGGCTGTAAATATTCCCGTGGCTGAAGCAGTGGGAGCCACAGCACTGAGTTCATCCCTCCCCTCAGGTTCGTGTCCCTGTGCTCACGGTGAGCCCAGAGCATTCCAGGTGAGATTGTGCCTGGCACAGGGACTGGGATCACGTTTGGAACAGCCCCCACCCCTCAAAACAAGGCCTGTGCCTCAGCTGGATCGCCCAGCAGTGGGATTTCACTCCCAGAAATGAGCTCTCCCAGCTCCTGGGAGCCCCTTCCCAACCTTCTGCCCAGAGGAGCCCCTCTGGCTCTGCTCAAGGGAGCTGCAGGTGCCCTCCCAGCCTGGCTGGAACCCCCAGACCAGGATCCTAAAATAATCATCACACCCTCATCTGACACAAATACAGGCTCCAGGGAGAGCTCAGAGCCTCTTCCAGGGCCTAAAGGGGCTCCAGGAGAGCTGGAGAGGGACTGGGGACAAGGGATGGAGGGACAGGACACAGGGAATGGCTTCCCACTGCCAGAGGGCAGGGATGGATGGGATATTGGGAAGGAATTGTTCCCTGGGAGGGTGGGGAGGCCCTGGCACAGGGTGCCCAGAGCAGCTGTGGCTGCCCCTGGATCCCTGGCTGTGTCCCAGGCCAGGCTGGATGGGGCTTGGAGCAGCCTGGGACAGGGGGAGGTGTCCCTGCCATGGCAGGGGTGGGATGGGATGGGACCTCCAGGATGCTTCCAACCCAAACCATGCCGTGATTCCCGTGAATCACGCTGAGGCAGCAGGGGATGCTTCACTGCCGAGGGAATCGTGATGACCCCAAATTCTCCCTGTGAGTTCCACCCTGCAGAGCCCAGGAACACCAACCTGCTGCTTCTCCCGGGAGTCACTGCAAGGAGCCCAGCACCGACGTGTGGCCTCTTCCCCTGTGACCAGAGGACAATTCCGGGTGACACTGATGGAGCAGCTGGATTTAGGATGGTTCAGGGGGCTCCGGGGACATGCAGGAAGCCAATTAAGAGGGAAAACCCTCTGAAAAAGGCCATGAAAGGCGCAAAGGTGGAGCTGCTTCACCTGGAAACTCAATTTTTATTTTGCAGGCACTCTTTCAACACACCACAAGGGAGCCACAAGGGAACTGGGAAGCTCTGGGAACTTTTCCATGAACACCCCAACGTAGACATGGGTGTGTTTTGCCCAAAAAACCACTCTGGCACCGAGACCGCCTTCCAGGACACCGAGAACCCAGGAGATGAAACATCCCACCCCAGCACAGGGAGGAAAGATCAGCAGCAGAAACCCGGCTGGTACTATAATTAACTTTTTTCTTTTATTTACACCACAAGAATAACAAGTTGTCATAATGTGGTACAAAATACTGGACTCCTAATAAAGTTGAAATTGAAGTCGGTACTGTCAGAGAAAGACACCATTGGCCAGTAAAAAAAAAAAGTGAAATAAAATAAAGAGAAAAGAGAAAAAATAAAACAAAACGAAAATAAAACCAAAGAAAGAAAAAAAAAAACCCAAGGATGCAAAAAACATTCCAACTCCACCAGTTTCAAAAGAAAGGACCATCGGGAAATCGAGCACAAAGAATGCTACCATCACTGAAAGAAGGGTCCGTACAAGAAGAGTGAAATTGTGTCTAAATTACAGCGTAAACCGGTAGCTGCTACCAATGGTGACGTCATACTGAGCATGTATAGGTATAAAGTAGAATATAATATAGTTACAACTTTCTGATACTACATATCTGTAATAAGCTCTCGGGTGAATAATGTTTCAACCCCTTCCCACCCCCCCTCCCC
>VZRR01008110.1:0-10416 GCA_013398015.1 Oreocharis arfaki | reverse complement strand
AAACCATTCCATGATTCTACAACAAAAGCCGGCAAAGAGGGGCAATTTTGAGGTGTGCAAGGTGTCCCTGCTTGTTTCCAGGTGGAAACTGAGGATCTCTGCCTCAAGATGTGTCACTGAGGGGCACAACTGCACCGAGACAACATCACCTCAGGTTGGTTTCTCGACTGGCGGAGCAGAAAGTTGCACCGTTATCCCTTTGCCCATCCATAGAAACCACCAGAAATGCCTCCATCAGCTCCGGGCTCGGGTTTCCACCCCCGCCGAGAGCAGGCAAGGCAAAACCCCAACTGTTTCTATCCTACAGCCTCAACCCATTGATCCCAAAACACTCTGCAAACACCGCCGGGCCCAGACTCCCCACGAGGCCCTGGGGGTCGCTGGCGTTACCGGGAGCTCTTTGATGAAGACCCCAGCCACAAACTGCTCCCCATGACCCCTCCGGGTGCCCCCTGTCCTCCCTGGCCATGTCCCACCCCGTCCTCGTGGTGCCAAGGCCGGCTCAACCCTAATTGACATCATGTGTGCACGGGGCTGGCTGCGCCGGAGACTCCCACGGCACCGAAGAGCCGTGGAAAAAACCCAATAACCAACCCCCGAAAATCGCATTTTCCCTCCCCGCTCCGGCGCGGGAGCAGCACCCGTTGTTAGGCCCGGTTTAAATATAGATCCAGCTCCGAACACATGAATAATTGCGGTGCTTAAAACGTCTGGCTAATCTTTAGCAGAGCTGCAATCAATCACCGGTGTCAGACTGGGACGCGTTTCTCAGTTTCATACACAAAAACCTCCCTTCAAATGCAAACTGTATCCACTTTCAGGGCCTGGCCCGCCTTCCCCATCTGATATTAATGGAAGAGCTCCCGGCACGAGGAGGCTCCGGGCGGAATTGATTTGGATTTTCCAAAAAAAAAAAAAAAAGAAATTTAAAAAAAAAATAGGTTCAGTTGGGAATGACAGTCCTAGGAAAAAAAAAAACAAACCCATAGCTGCCGAAGGGGGATTTGGATGGGTTTGGAGCTTCGGGAAAGAAAACACAGGGAACACGTTCGGCTGATCCCGCTCTTTGCTCGCCGATGGAGCAGCGAGGAAAAGCCAGGACTCCGGCTCAGCCTAAATCCCTGGAGCACTTTGTGTCCTCCAGCCTTACGGTCTCTCCCCTGGAAGTGCCTCAAAATGGTGGAATATTAAATAAAAATTACCATATTGTTGACAAACTGGAGTTTTCTTCTTCATCAGCAGCTGATGTTCACTAATTTGAGGGTCAACGGAACACCCTGGTCCTGGTCCTGGCTAATCCCAGAGCCTCGCCCATCCCTCAGTGGACAATAATCCATGTCCAGCTTTCCCAGGAGAGTATTCCTCATGTTTTCCCAATTTCCTAGAGAGCAGCTGGAGTTCTTCCTGCAGCACGGGGCTCACACATCCCTCCTCGGGTGGCAGGAAGCCCCGACCAAGTAATCCTTTAATCCTTTAAATTAATTAATCTGAGCTCCGGCCGACCATGGCTCCACAGAATCATTCAGGTTGGCAAAGACCCTCTGGATCACCGAGTCCAACCATTAAACCGGGAATTACTCACGGATTGAGCACAGGGGCTCCCATCAGACCCGGGCCCACCCTCCAGAAGAGCCAACTCTGCTCATCCAGGAGATGGAAGAACTCAACCAGGAGAACCAACTCCAGTCTCCTTCTCCCCACCAAGAGCTGGAGAACACCTGGAAGACCCTCCCGAGCTTTCAGAGGGTGAAGCTCACCAGCTCACCAGTTTTACAGCCAGGGTTATTTTCCCACCTCGTTATTGCCACGACAGAAGGGTCCTGCCACCGTTTCCCCTATTAAACCAGAAAAGCCCGGAGCTGGCAGCAGTGGAAGCAGGAATTGTGCTGGTTCCTGGCACCAGACCATGGTGGAGCCCGGACTGCAGCTGAAAATCTCTGCTTGATAAAGCTCACTGAGTGTTTCGAAGCTGTCAAACCCCTCCAAGTTGGCTTGAGATATGAAAGAACCCGATCTGATTGGATCCTGAGGAACTCAGAGGGGACACGAGCGAGCATGACCCTGGTTAGGCACCTCCTGCCACTTCGTTCTCTCCAGAATTTATGGGGTTTTTATGGGTTTTTCACTTATTGGGGTTTTTTGCGGGCAGACTCCGAAAGGCAGAGCGCTGACATCTCCCAACAAGACCACGGGCTGCCCCAAAATTAAAACGTGCGAACACTGAAGGTGGTGATGGTATCTGGGCGCCCTTCAGGGGTGGAAAGTTGATAAAATCTGGTGAGTAATACCTGGATTTTTAATCAGCTGCCATCTGAGCACGAGGGGAGATGCGAGGTTGAGGTTTGCTCCTCCAAACACCATGTTTGACTCATAAACGCTCTTTTCTTTTCTCCCCTGGCTCAGCAATCCAGCTCTTATCACCTGGGCATGGATGTGCCCCCTCAGCGAGGTCAGGAATTCCTGTCTCCCGATGTTCATCGCCACTCCCAGCCCCTTGTGCCCATCCCCTGCCTCGCTCACTGAGCTGCAACCCAAAGTCAGGTTGATTTGGGTCATCTCAAGAGATAAAACGAACTACAAGAAATCACCCAAGCTTTGGTTTGGTTGCTGGGCAGTTGCCTGCGGGGTTTTGGAGCAGGTGGGAGCGTTTTTGGGGGCTCCTCTCAGCTTGGGGAGTTATTTTACAGAATTCCTCTGCATTCTCCATCCCTGGGAACTTCCAGAGCCAGGCTGGACAAGGTGCTGAGCAGACTGGTGCTGTCCTGGCTCGCTGCAGGCACAGACGGCCGCTAACCCCCTTCCAACCCCAACCATCCCACGGTTCCACCGCCATCCTTCTCCTCATCCCCACCAGCAAACCAAGGGAATAAGGGCACTGCCACAAACCCAAGGAAAACCCTTGGGCGCTCCAGGAAGTGCCACCACCCCGGTGCCCCTGACCCGATGGTCTGATATTCCCGGATGCAAATCCGTAATCCAAGGCGGGAACACCTGGGCCGGTGGCCCCAGACTCCGCGGTCGGCGCAGGATTCGTGCTCCAAAAAACGTTGGCTCCCGTTTTTGGCTCCCCCTCTCCCCGAGGCAGGTGCGAGCCCAGCCCAGCCTCCCCTCGGAGACACCCCACTGTGCGGGAAGCACTGGAGGCTGCTCCCCTTCCTCGCGGATCAGATAAGTCCTTGTGGGAATTTTGGCAGCGGAGCTCCGAAGATGAGCTTGGCTCCGCTCCAAACAGTTGGAAGCACCTCCGAGGCAGGATTTGTCTGATAAGGGATCTCTGGCTTCCTCCTTCCCTCTGCCCCGGCACGTCCGTGGCTTTGCTGATCCTGTTGCGCTCCTGCCCCACAAGGTCAGCACCAAAGACGTGCTGGTGGAGCTGTTGTGACCCCAGATCCGCGCGTGGCCGAAAACCCCGCGGGGCTGCGTCGGGGCTGGAAAAGATACCATGGAATGGTCTGGGTTGGAAAGGACCTTAAAGCCCATCCAGTGCCACCCCTGCCATGGCAGGGACACCTCCCACTGTTCCAGGGGGGTCCAGCCTGGCCTCGGGCACTTCCAGGGATCCAGGGGCAGCTACAGCTGCTCTGGGAACCTGTGCCAGGGCCTCACCACCCTCAGCTGTCAGGAATACCCTCCCATCCTATCAGGGATTTCTTCCTAATATATAATCAGGAAATTATCCCTGGGAAACAGCTATGGACTTGTGCCACAAAGGTATAAAGGGTCGGGATAAAACTCATCTGGTCTGCTCAAGGTTTCGGGAGGACTCTGTTCCACACCACTGAGGTTTCTCGCCATCCCTTGAGGTGAGCTGAGGGTTAAGGAGGTTGAAACGACATTCCCAAGGCAACGGCAGCGGAGCACATCCAAAGCCGTGGGAAGAGCCCTGTTTTCCTGTGTTTGTGAGGAACTGGGGGACCAAAACCCCCAGAGACTGTCAGCCTGAGGGATGAATTCAGGGATCTGATAACCAAATCCCACATGCAACGGATGATCCGTAGGGACCCATCCTGCAGATTCCCCTGGATATTCTCGCTTGAAATGCAGGGCAAAGAGTGGATTTACTCCTTTCGAAGCTTTTACCACCTGCACTTTCTGATTCGGGGCTGGTAGGAGACTTGGGAAGACAAACGCTGAAGGAATCCAGACGAAAGACCCCTAAAAGCTGCTAACGCATGGTAGAAGCATTTTCCTTCTCATGCAAGAAAGGTATTGGGATATTAAAACGCTGGGATATTAATCACAGATTCCTGCAGCATCAGTTACTGGGGTTGCAATGGTCAGGATCAAAAATGAAGCAAAACCCGCCAGTCAAAACACTAAAAAACCTAAAATTCCTCCTGTCTCTCGTCCTTCACGACGATCCGGAGCTACTCCAAGCTGACACCGGCGATTCCTCCAGGCTGTAATTCAGCAGCAAGGCCTCACTGCTTTGGAAAAACAGAATTTATTAGGAAGGCTCCCAGCCATCCCTTCTCTGCCAGCATCCAAACCGAGAGCAGATTCTGCAAGGAAAAGGTCTAAAATTTTCTCTCTCCTGGGGGAAGCCAGGTTGGGACACCGGAAAACTCACAGTGTGTGAGCTTCAGATCGGTGGGCCACGGGAAATTTGCTTTGTGGGGGCATCTTCTCAAGCTGCTACCATGGAATGATGGTGGCCATGGAATGACCGTCCCTGGAGAGGCCCTGCTGGGCACAGGATGCACAGCTGGAGGAAAACACCGTCTGGAAGTTCATGAAGAGGTGGACAGCGGGATCTAAGAGGGTGCAACTCCCTTTCACCATCCGGTGTGGGGCCTGCCCATGGAATGAGATGATTTTGGGGCCCCTTCCAACCCAAACCGGGCCGTGATGCCACAATTCCATGACTCCATGAACGCAAGGCACCCAAAACTCCAAGAGCCGAGGCTCCCTGTGCTGGTGCTTCCTGCTGGAAAAGCCACTGTGCTTGAGGCTGGGCTTGGAGAACTCTTTGCAGGCAGTAAACACGAGGAAATTAGGGCAGGATGGGAGCAAACAGATTGTAAATCCCAGCTCTGGTTTGCTCCCTGCTCATCACCCCTCACAAACGACCCCTTTCATTGCCACTTAAACCATTTGCCCAATTGTCAGCAGCAGCAGGCGACTCGTGGTGCGGAATTCCTGAAAAACCAGCAACAAAAACACGTCGACAGCGAGAGGCCTCTGGAAATCTGCATTTCTGGGGAAGTTTCCACCCCGTAAACACCGCGGGAGTTCGATCAGGGCCCGGAATTCTTCTGCTTTCTGTTCTGACTTAGTTCTTGTGCCCGTGCCAGCTGACACAAGCGAGGGAGCGCGGGACGAGGGACGGGGACGTGGAGGTGCAATGCTGGAGCCACTTCGCTGCCCCCGGGCACAGAGAGAATCCCTCCAGAAACCGAGGCTCTTGCTCAATGCACCCACAGCGTGCCCCGACACCTTCCTGGAAAGGCGCTAGAACCTCTTTCGTGTCTTCACTGTCACACGGAGGTTACGAGAGATTAAAGCCAGGAGCATTTAAACCCGAGAGGAGCATTTAAACCCGAGCTGAGACGAGCCCTTCAACCCCTGCCACCTCGGGACGTGCTCGGGTCACCCCTGAGGGATAAATCCGCGTCAGGCCCGGGGCTGGCTCGGGGCTGGAGCTCCCCGCGGGCGCCAGGCAGGAGCTGTCACAAAGCCACCCAGATGTCAGCTCTGCCGCGGCCACCCTTCCAAGGGAGGATCCGTGGCGTGGCCGGCGGCCAGGTGGGGGAACAAAAGGCGCCTGCTGGGGTTTTTCCTGCCGTCATTCAATGCCGGCTCGGCGGCCACAGCGCGTTCGCCTCCTCGGCTCTCCGCTGACGGATGCTCCACACGCGGCGGGGCCTGGCCTTCCTCGGGGCTGCCTGTTCTCACCTCCGCGCTCCTGCGAGGCAGCCCAGGCCAAAACATAATGTTCCTGGGATTTGCCGGATGAGAGCGCGTTAACAGGCGGATCTCTCGAAACTTTCCCATTCTTCTCGTAATTTATCGATGAAAGGATTCCTCGCGCGTCAGGCAACATCCCCCGCGGATGAAAGCCTGGCTTGGGTTCTCTCCTTTCTCCCCCCTCGGTAAACGTACACCTCCTCTCGGAGGGCCCCCGATGAAAAATTCCCTGCTGGCCGGGCTGTGCTGCCAGCGGTGCTGCTGATGGATCGTGTTCCTCTCTACCTGCTCGGATTAATCAGGTTACAGCTCCGGCCTGCCAACGGAGCCCGGCCTCACACCTCGGCCCAGGCCCGACATCCAACATCCGAGTCGGGCAAAGGCCGCCCCAGCTTGAAACCCAGCCTAGGAGTCGGGGGAGGCCTCTGCCATCACTTCAGGTGAAAAGAATCCTTCATTTGCTCCACGTCCCGCTTGTAAATCCCGTCTAAACTTCCAAAGTGTGAGGCGCGGAGCAGAGTGCCGGCCTGGGTGGTGGGAACTGAGATGGAGGAGCTCTGCTGCTCTAAAACGCCATCGATGTGCCAGCTCCCAGGCTGTAAACCCAGCACAAAGCTTCCCCTCCCGCTCAGGCAGGGCTGCCTGGAAGTTTAATTTGTGTTTTTAATGATCTGAGACAGTCCTGAGTGAAAGCTGGGAGAGAAACACTCCTAAACACGTCACAAATTCAGCGCCTGGCCAGGCAAAGTTTATCACTGGGAGTAACTCTCATCTCACCAGAGGACAAGGCCCATAGATCTCCTCGGCGTTTAAACCCAGCTTAGTGGCCCTTAGGAATTTACTGCAGGGGAGTAAATCCTGGCTGTGAACTTGTCTGATGGAGCACTTCCATCACCCACTCACCCCGTGACCGACCAGGCGGCTCCAGTTACAACTGAGTGTCACAAACCCACCTCGAAAGATGGTTTAAAACACAGGGAACAGGTTGGTTTTGCGCACAAAAATGGATCTGGGGGGGGGGTTTTAAAACAAGAAACTGAGGTGCCCGTTCTGCCACGGACACACAGACGCAGGCTGGGGTATGGATCTGTGGCTGGAATTGGTGGGCGCTGCTTATTTCTAAATTTAATTCAAACCAGGGACGTACCAGCCCTGGGGCCAACAGCAGAAGGACGTGGAGCTGCTGGAGCAGGTTCAGTCCAGGATTCTGGAGCCCCTCTGCTCTGGGAGAGCTGGGAATGTTGCCCTGGAGAAGGGAAGGCTCCAGGGAGAGCTGGGAGCCCCTGGCAGGGCCTAAAGGGGCTCCAGGAGAGCTGGAGAGGGAGTGGGGCCAAGGGCTGGAGGGCCAGGAGGCAGGGAATGGCTTCCCAGTGGGAAAGGGGAGCTTGGGCTGGGATGTTGGGAAGGAATTGCTGTGTGTGAGGGTGGGGAGGGGCTGGGCTGGAATTGCCAGAGAACCCCTGGATCCCTGGCAGTGTCCGAGGCCAGGTTGGACATTGGGGCTTGGAGCAGCCTGGAACAGTGGGAGGTGTCCCTGCCCATGGATGGGGTGGGAATGGGATGATCTTTTAGGTCCCTTCCACCCCAAAGTTTTTAAGATTCTGTTCAGTGCTGGAGCTGGGCTGGACCATGGGAAGAACACGACCGACCTTCCCCAAATCCCAACCTTTGCTTCATCCCCTCGTTTGGCTCAAACCAGAACCAATTGCTCAACTTCTCCTCCTTGGCTTAACCTTCACCAGGCAACCAAATTCTGGTGAAATGAGGTAAGGTTTCACCTGTGGGAACCACAGGCAGCTTCTGCAGCCAAATTCCTCAGCGGAGCAGCTCCAGCGCTGTAATTGCGTTGTCACTCATCATCAATGTCATGGAGATTACTCAGCAATTAACACCAGCTCCCGAGAATTGCAGCCCTGAGACAAAACGAGGGCGTCTGCAAAGGCAGCGATTTTTAACTCATTGCTTTTCCAACAAAATTCAGAGGCCAAGAGGCTCAGCCTCCAATGCTGGGACTCAAGCTAAAAAACTGGAATATGCTGTAATAAAAATTTAAAAAAAAAAAAAAAAATTAAAAATAGAAGCAATAATAAAAAATACAGAACCAGTAAGTAAGAACCACTCCATGCTTTGGCTTTTCTCTGAAAGAAAACCAGGAGCTTCCTAAGAAATTTTCTTGAGCAGTTCTGGCAGGTTTGGAGCAGGGTTGAAACTCACGGTTCTCTGCTCACAGGTGAAAAATCCCATTTCTTCCCATTTTCAGAGTTATCACGGAATTCAAATGAACTGGTTGGCGAGACTGGCCTCACTGTGGTATTTTCCTATCAATTTATGTGGCTGTGGGGTTTTTTGGGGGCTTGTTTTTTTTTAATCTGAACCAGAAACCAGCAGATGAACAAAGCCTCAAGTCCCACACGAGGTAGGACACGTCCTCCAACAGCTGTGCGAAAACCAAGGACAAAAGTTGCCCAATATCAGCCAAACCTTGAGCTCCCCAGCTCCCAAAACTATCCGTGGAAATTCCCTTCCCTCCCTCTTCCAAGCACCGCTGGAAGAGCTCTTGGAAACGAGGCTGAAGGAGGTTTTTTCTCCATCATTTCTTCTCCTCCTTGGCTCTGCCGCGTGACCCCGGGGTGGTCGTGGCTCTCCTGACTCTTCACCCCAAACCCAGCGCGTTGTTTGCTGCAAAACGCAGCAGGATTTTCTCCTCCCTGAAATGCCCAGAAGTAACGGATTAACACCGGCCAGGATTCCCCGCAGGAGCAGAGATTCTCCGAAAAGCTCCAGCAATGAAAAGAATGCGCACGGAGCGACGGGAGAAGAAGGAACGGCTTCAAAAAAAAACAACAAAAAAAGAAAGGGCCACAACATCTGGCTTAGCTTAGCCTAAAGCTACCACCAAACCACAGTCGCCTCGGCTCCGCTGGCACCGCGCTCGGGAAAAACCCCACAGCCCCGGGATGACAGTCGGGAGCCGGAGCGGCAGCGAGGAAATATCCCTTGATGAGGTGTCAAGGAAAGCCGTCCTCGCCGAAACAGAACTGATGGTGCGGGGCTTGGATCCCCCGGGAACGCCGTTCCGCGGCGTAACCGGATCATTCCGGCGAAGGCGAACGCGTTCGACCCCCGCGGAGCCGTGGTCAAGCTCTGAGGTGTTGGCGGAGAACCTCCCAGAGTCCCCAGAAGCCCAGGGCCAAGAGGTTTCTCTGCAAATCCACATTCTCTGCTTCGGCACTCCTTTTTTTAACCCTTTTTTCCCGGGAATTCCATGGGAAAGACGTGCACAAAGCAGCTCCAACTGCTGACATTATCACGGAATCGTGGAACGGTTTGGGTCGGAAGGGACCTGAAAGGTCATCCTGATCCACCCCCTGCCATGGCAGGGACACCTCCCACCGTCCCAGGCTGCTCCAAACTCCAATGTCCAACCTGGCCTTGGACACCTCCAGGGATGCAGCTTCTCTGGGAATTCCAGCCCTTCCCCACCCTCACAGACAGGAATTCCCCCAATCTAAATCTCCACCCCGTCACCTTAAAGCCATTCCTGTTCGTCCTTGGAAAAGCTCCTCTCCAGCCTTCTCGTAATCTCCCTTCACAGCCCGGAAGGTGCTGAAGATCTCCCTGAAGCCTCCTCTCCTCCAGGCTAAGCATCCATGCCTTGGAAAACACTTCCCTGACTCAGGGCATGGAAGCCAGAGGAAAACAAGGGCACTGAGGTCCCCAGAAGCACGAGAATAACACAAAACCACTTTAATTCATTCACTTTTAAGGCAAAACTCGCAGCTTCAAAGATCACCTAAATGAGCTGGGGTTTAACTTAATCCCAGCCTAATTTACCACACCACCAAAAGCAAATTTAGGCTTCAGGACCAGTTTTGGCAGGAGGAAACTGCTCCTGAGGTCGTGTCTCTCAAGATGCTGTTCACACCTCGAAAGGCGACGGGAAAACATCGTTTAACACTGACAGATTCGATGGCGTCACTGTAAAAATGACTCAAACATGTTGATAAAGGCTCCAGCCCAGGCAGGATGAATGTGGCATTGCAGAGAAATTCGGGAAGCACAGGAGAGCTCCTCATTGCCCCAGCCACGGGCGAGGAAAGCCGGAGCAGAGCCGGAGGATGCGGGGTGGGAGGAGATGTTATCTCCAAAACAAACCCTCCAACCCACCCGGCGTTCCTCCCGTGTTCCCAAGGGTTTCTCTGGAAGGCAGCCCGGTGGTGCTGCCCTTCCCATGGAACAACACCACGCTCCCGGGATTGCCGGGATTCTTCCCGAGCCGAAAGAATGGCTGGAGCGGGAGTGGGAATGGGAATGTGACATCTCGTGTGCAGTGAGCCGTGCATGGGATCGTGCTGGGAGGGCTCCGGGAGCCTCATCGACCTCCCAGCTCTGGCTTTGCCCTGATGCTGCTTGGGGGCAGCTCCAGCTGCCCAGTCCTGCTCCACAGACTCAACTCCCAGGGGTCACCGAGTCAGAGAATCATGGGATGGGTTGGGATGGAAGGGACAT
>VZRR01008102.1:0-11616 GCA_013398015.1 Oreocharis arfaki | reverse complement strand
TTTTTTTTTTTTTTGGTTGTGTTGGGTTTCTCCTTTCTACCTGGCGCTGTCTTTGCCTCGCACAGATGAGGGGAGCAGGCGGGAGGGCAAAGCTGCCCCGCTGGGAGCGCGGGGGGTGAAGCTGTGTGGGTTTTGGGAGCACGGAGCTGCTGCCTGCACCTTTCTCTGCTGCTCTTTCTGCTGCTCGAGGTTGCAAATCTCCTCCTGCGATGACAGCTCCACTCACCATGGACAGGATGGATTTCTCAGGGTGAATCCCAGGATCCCTGAGGCTGGAAAAGCCCTCCCAGCCCAGCCAGGCCCAGCTGTGCCCGATGCCCACCTTGTCCCCAGCCCAGAGCACTGAGTGCCACGGCCAGGCCTCCCTTGGGCACCTCCAGGGATGGGGACTGCAAACCTCCATGAGAGAATCACAATAACCAGCAGCTGGAAGAGCCGGAGTGACACCTTAGAAATAAATAAAATGAAGTCCTGGCCACTCTGGTCACTGAGCATTCACCAGTTTGGGGTGGGATGCATTTGGGAGGTGTTGGGTGCTCAGGGTGGGTAGGGCGGGAGCTCTGCTGAGTTGTCCAAGGTATTTGAGGGAGCCTGGGGCCAGGATTTGGTTTGCTGCCAGCAGCCAGGACACCCCGTGGTGGAGGGGACAGGAGGGAGCCTTTGGACCATCTGGTTCTAGAAAGATGCTGGGCAAAGGTTGGACTCTGTGACCTTGGAGGTCCCTTCCACCCTTACAGATTCTGGTCTTTGATTTTACACCTCAGAGCAGGAGGCCCGGGGTGAATGAACCAGGTGTGGCTCCAGGAAAGGGGGAAGTTTGAGCCCAAAGTTCAGGAATGGAATGGGAGAGGAGGAGGAGGAAGCACTGCTGAGAAACCCCTGGCCCGAAGAGCCCCAGCCCTGCCTCCTTCATCCTCCCGAAGGAGGGCACTGATTCTTCCCCTGCTCCCTCAGTGCCCCATGAGTGAAAAGCCAGGCTCAGGACATGAAACCTGCAGCTGAGAGCTGGGCATTCCTGGGCCTGTCCCTGTCCTTCAGGGTCCAGTGTAACAGAGAATTGCTGTTTAGTGTATTAGTACTTTTAAACTACTTCCTCCCCTCAAAACAATTGAATCCCTAATCCCAAGTTTCCAAACAGGCGAGATGAGAGCTGCTAGAAGGAATCATTTACACAAATAGCTTGTACAGCGTCCTTTGAACACCGTGCTCTAAATCTTTTGAGTCTCATGAGTATTCATCGCGGTTTTCAAATAATTTGAAAGCGATTTCTTAATGAAGGCTAAAATATCCCTTTTAAACTTCTAAGTGATGTTGTCTTTCTTTGATCACCTCTGCACATCCCATATTCCCGTGCCCTTCTCTCTGCTGCATATTCATGTCCCTGGGATAATTCCAAGGCATGTTTGACAGCCGTAAATAAAACTCATCCATCACAGAGCAGAACCTCTGGGGAAAATGAAACACCCCCAGTTCCAGCACTGTTCTCTCTGCACCATTATGAACCTGATCCAGAGCTGGTTGAACCCCTTGCAATATTTAAGGAGCTGGCAGAACATTTATTCCTGGTGAAAAGGGAAGAAGACTCCATGCAAGTTTCCTTCTGGCAGTTGCAGACCCTGGGACACGGCCAAACCTTGCTCCACCCTGCTGACAAACCCTGGGATTTGTCCCAGGTGTGCCCTCGGTGCTGCTCCAGGAGAGGAGGGATGGAGGCTCAGGGCTGTGCTCTGACTCACCTGGGAAAGGTGGGGAATTTATTTGCTTGTGGGATATAAATACAGTATTTTTTGAGTGCCTTTTCAGTGGTGTGAAGCCATTCCAGCTCGGGACGCTGTGGCTGGAAGAGGCTCCGGAGATCCCTGTGCTCATCCCACAGGTGCTGCTGCTCCTCAGAAATGGAAATACCAGCCTATTTACCAGCAGCCCTCCCTGTCCCGGGTGTGACACTGGTCCCAGTCCTCCCGGGAGCTCTCTGACGTGGCAAAGCAGCACTGGAGCTGGAATTCAGGGAGAGGAGCAAAGGAGAAGGGAATGTGCACCAGGAGCACCCCAGGGCAGCCGGGAAGGGCACCACGGCTTGTCCCAGCTCCGGTTCTCCCGCACAGGTTGGTCCCTCTGAAACTGGGGAGGTTTAGGAGGGCATTCCAGGCTGGCTGTGGGGCACTGAGCCCTGCCTGGCTGCTCAGAGGGGAGTCTGCTGTCAGGGCTTATCTGGGGAGGGGGGAGGCACCGCTTTGGCATGGGGAAGGTTTTAGGGGCCTGTTTTCCCAAAACCACCCCAGCAGCCAACTGCACCAGCAGAAGGGGGCTTGAAATCCTGTCAGTGACTCGGTGCTGGGATGCTTTTTTGTTGGACCCTGCCCATCCTCACATCCCAGCCCAGATGGACCGAAGGAAAGTGAAAGCTTTGTGTGGCAGGAGCTGGGGCAAAGCCACACCTTTGAGCCAGGAGGGGAACAGGGCAGGATTTATCTCACCTCCCTCAGGGCTCCCGGGTCCCCTCGGTCACTGCAGGACAGGTGCAGGGAAGGGTGGCTGCATCTGCACCTCCTGTAGGTGCCAAAATGGGGCAGCACAGCCGGTTTGACCCAGGCAGTTCATTTGGGGCTGGTTAAATCAGGTGTGGGGGGCACAGAGCCCTCGGGCGTGGTGGGCACAGAACCCTCACCCTCGTCTGGGACAAGATGCTGTGCAGGAAGGAGACGCTGTGGGTGCCCAGGGGAGCCGCAGGGAGCGAGGCGGGGCGGGAGGAGCCGCGCTGGGATCCAGGAGGGCTCTGCCCGGCCGGGCTGAGCCGTGCAGCACCGGGCGGAGGGCAGGGAGCGGCACAGCCGCGTAAATCGCGGCCGGGGCTCCTCGGGGATTTACGGCCGGTGAAAAAGGAGCGGCCTGACCTTTCCTTCGGGGCTACAAAGGCTGCGCTGCCGGGGCGCTGCTCCCTCCGGCCCGGCCGAGCCCGTTGCCACGGCGGTGACAATCTCCGACGGCGGTGACATTCCCCCCACGACGGGGACATTCCCCCTTAGCGGGGACAATCCCCACTTAGCGGGGACATCCCCCCCACGGCGGTGACATCCCCCCATAGCAGGGACATCCCCCCACGGCGGTGACACTCCCCCCATACCGGGGACATCCCCGCAGCTGCCGCAGCACCGCGCGGAGCCGCCGGGCCGCCCGAGCCGCTCTCAGCGGCCCCCGTGGCACTCGGGATGCTTCATGCGCCGCTCCGGCGGCCGGAGGCGCAGGCGGGGGTCAAGACCTCGTCCCGTGTTCTGTCCCTGCTTAGCGGGGTCCCTCTTCAGCGCTCTCAGGCGGAGCGGGAGATGCTCGTGTCTGGTGACCTGTCACAGCAGCACTCCAGCCTTTTGTCCCGGGAAATTGGCCTTCCTCTTGTGGCGCTGAGAGGATTCGGGCCGCGTCCTCAGAGCCAGCAGCCTGCCGAGGTTAAGGGAGCGAGGAGGGAGAGCGGCTTCTCCAGGAGCGGCGGCGGGGCTGGAATGTTTCATCTCCTTTCAAAGCGCGGTTCCCGTCCCGGCGGCACCAAACGCTGGGACCGAGGGGACTCTGCCACTCCCGCGGGGTGTGGCTGCTCCCTAAAATCCATGGACATTTTCCAAACCTCCATCCCGAGCCTCGCCACCTCGGCACATCAGTGTCTCACAAAGAAAAGGGGGAAAAGCCGGTCTTCCCCTGCCAGCCAGGGCTGTAGGCTCTGCTTCTCCCTTACTCTCATGTCCCTCAGTGGATTTTGGCTGGAATGCTGGTGGGAGCAGGAGCGGGGATTTCAGGTCCCCCCTCCTAGAGGGTTTATTTTAGAGGCACTGGTGCCTTTCCTGCTGTTCCCAGGAGGAATATCGAACAGATCCTGCACAAACCTGCTGGTCCGTGGCATCTTGAGGAATCCAAGGGGAAGTTTGGCCAGCTCGGGCTCAGCAGCTCATGTGGATTTTATCCAGAGGCTCTGTGGGTGGGAGCACTCCTGAGAAGGAATCTGGGTGGTCTGAGGCAAGGGAAGCAGCCAAGGACACAGAGCAGGGCTTGGACAGGTCCTCAGGGGAACAGAACTTCACGGGGCTTGGGAGGAGGGGTCTCCACAGGAGCCACCCTGGGGGGGCTGATCGTGGCCACGGCGTTGGGTCCTGGGCCACCAAAGCCACTGGTTCTGCTGTGAACTGATGGAAAAGAGTTCCTCCATTTCCTTCTCTTTTCACAGAATCCCAGGATCCCTGAGGCTGGAAAAGCCCTCCCAGCCCAGCCAGGCCCAGCTGTGCCCGATGCCCACCTTGTGCCCAGCCCAGAGCACTGAGTGCCACGGCCAGGCCTTCCTGGGACACCTCCAGGGATGGGCACTGCAAACCTCCCTGGGCAGCTCTTGCCAAGGCCTGACCTCCCTTTCCATGGAGAAATCCTTCCTGAGAAGAAATCTCTCCAATTCCCATCCTCGGGGAAGGCAGCCCAAGGGCCAGGGCAGTGAGTGAGCAGGGCACAGAGATCCACCTCAGTATTTTTGGGATGGAGCTGAACTCCAGGTCCCGCACTGTGAAGCTGCCTTGGATTCCTTGAGCTGAAGGAACAACCTTCCTGAGGGCAGCTTTGGCATTTCAAAGTGTCTTCCTAAAGGTTCCTCCCAGGCGAGGTGGGTTGGACCCTGCCCGAGGGCTGGGCCAAGCTGCTGCTCCTCTCCCTGCGAGCTGTGTTGGGCTGACTTGGAGCATTGGAAATTTAGGGCTGGGAGCTGTCTGGTTGGTCTCAGTTGGCTCCGTGGCTCCTGATCCTTTCCTCCAAATTCTCTCTGCTGAGGGTGCTGTCGAGGCTCTGCCAACGCCACCCAGCCCCCAAGGGCTGTTCCCGTTCCAGTCTCCTATTCCCATGTTCTCCACGAGCCAGGCTCTGTTCCAACCCTGCTGCTGTGCCAGCCTTTGAGGGGAGTTCTGTGAGTGCAGGAAGGCTCCTGCCCAGGTTCCAAGGTTGAGAGGGCTTTCCTCATGGAATGGGTTGGGTTGGAGGGACCTTCAAGACCATCCATAGGCAGGGACACCTTCCACTGTCCCAGGCTGCTCCAAGCCCCAATGTCCAACCTGGCCTTGGGCACTGCCAGGGATCCAGGGGCAGCCACAGCTGCTCTGGGCACCCTGTGCCAGGGCCTGCCCACCCTCCCAGGGAACAATTCCTTCCCAAGATCCCATCCAGCCCTGCCCTCTGGCACTGGGAAGCCATTCCCTGGCTCCTGGCCCTGCAGCCCTTGGAAATTGTCTCTCTCCACGTTTCCTGTGGGCTCCTTCAGGCCCTGCAAGGCCACACTGAGGTCACCCCAGAGCTTCTCCTCTCCAGGCTGAACAATCCCAGCTCTCGCAGCCTTTCCTCCCAGCAGAGCTGCTCCATCCCTCTGCTCATCCTGGTGCCTCCTCTGGCCTCTCTCCAGCACGGTGACTGTGGAATGTGTGGGAACAGGAGCGTGCTGCCTCGGGATCCCCAGCCCAGCCAAACCAGGGCTGTCCCCCCCGGGACACCAGGCCCAGCAGGACTTGCTGCTCTTGGCCGGTCCCACGGTGGTGGCACCCTCAGGTGGGGCAGGCCCGGCCAAACTGGACAACAAGGAGCAAAGCAGGTCAGGCACTGGCCCTGCTCCGCTTCCAGCGATCCCCTCCTGGGGAAGGAGGGGATTGGGAATGAGGGCTGGTGGCCCTGCCCCGATGTGGCCGGACAGAGTGACCCTGGGAGAGAGGGCAGGGAAGCTCAGAGACGTGGGAGCTGTGGCACCTCCCTGGGCAGGCCAGCAGCTCTCTGGGATCCCAGCCTGGCTGCTCTCCCTGACCCTTTGCCTTGGGCTTGGTGTGTTGGGGTTGGTTTTTTTTTTGTTTGCTTGGGGGGGTTTTTTTTGTGGAATTTCTTTTTTTTTTTTTTTTCCCTTGAAAGAATTAAAAAGTACGGCTTCCATGAATAAATATAACTCTTAGCTCCATCTTATTAACCAACAGCAATTTCGGGCTAAATACAGTGAGCGTTCACAAAAAGCCGAGAATAGAAAATTGTTTAAGTGGCCAAAGAAAGTTTCTCCCATTGTGCTGCGAGCCAAGCTATGCCAGCTATATGTAAATGTATGCAGTGGGCTCTGTGCATGTGTCCACTTTGAAGTTGCCATCTGAATTTAATTCTGCCTTTGTGATTAAATCAGGCCATTACGTTTAATCTCACTTAATAGTAAGAAACGCTCTTTGTTGTTTTCTATAGGCAACATATTCTGCCCCTAACATATACAGCTTGGCATTCACACTTCCCTATTAATCCCCGATGGCTGATAATTGCCTCAGCTCCAAGTTCTCTGTCCAATTCACAAGGGAACTGATTGCAGCCATTCTTCCCCTATACATTAATGCCCTGTTTTGGTCCCACTCCTTTGGCTCAGTGAACCCTATCAAGCTGGCCACATTTTCTGGCCGTGTGGGCGTATTGTAAGATGTTAAATTAAATTCGGGGCTGACCCCCTAAACACCAGAATCCATTAGAGCTGCGAGGTAGCTGATTGACAAGTGGGGCTACTTTGCCACTCAAAAAAAAAAAAAAAACCAACAAACCAACCCTGACATAAAAAAAACCCCAAACCCAAACCGGGCTAAAAAAGGCTGAATATTTTGTTTCAAGGTCTTCTGCCTGCTGTCTCTCTCCTTCCAATTTCATTACTGCCCTCGTAATTATTGCCATCGTATTGTCTCGTTGATCCTACGTATGTCAGGCAAGGAATTTCTTTGGGAAAAAGAACCAAGGAGCTGGGAGACATCTTTAGTTTGCTTCAGTCTGGGAGGCCATGCAGGTTTTTTTTTCCCAAGCGCAATCAGTTGAGAGAGTTGGGCTTTGGGGGTTCCTTTTTCCTTATTTCTTTTTCCTTCCCAGCAGAGGGGCCAGATTCCCAGTTACTGAGTTATTCCCAAGGGGCCTCAGGCTGTCATTTTTAAAATTTTCCCAGATACGATAAAAATCCCAACTCAGGGCAGATTCTTGCAGGGAGAGGATTGGAAGGGACACTCAGACTCTGCAGGGACAAATACCAACAGTTTGGGTCCCTTTCCTTTACCGAAATCCTGCATTTGAACAGACCCAGAGCTTTTTAATCACAGAAAAAATAGACTGAGATGCCAAAACCCACAAACGAACAGGGCCTTGTCTCCCATGTTGCAGCAACTTCCACGGCTCCTGAGCAGGGGCTGCAATTCCATGTGATGACCTGAGGGACAGGGTCACAGAATCCCAGGATCCCTGAGGCTGGAAAAGCCCTCCCAGCCCAGCCAGGCCCAGCTGTGCCCGATGCCCACCTTGTGCCCAGCCCAGAGCACTGAGTGCCACGGCCAGGCCTCCCTTGGACACCTCCAGGGATGGGCACTGCAAACCTCCCTGGGCAGCCCCTTGTTCTTTTTTTTTTTCTTAAATTCCACAGGTATTTGTAGCCTAAAATCCGCAATGTATCCCCAGAGATGTTAACTCTTAGATAATATGAACTTAAAGTCTCTGAATCCCAGAGTGGGTTGGATGAGGAGGGACCTTAAAGATCATTTTGTTCCATGGTCAGGGACACCTTCCACTGTCCCAGGTTGTTCCAAGCCCCAGTGTCCAACCTGGCCTGAAATGGATTAAGAGAAAATGCTGCCAAGGAATGTGGGGCCCTGGCACAGGGTGCCCAGAGCAGCTGTGGCTGCCCCTGGATCCCTGGCAGTGCCCAAGGCCAGGTTGGACATTGGGGCTTGGAGCAGCCTGGGACAGTGGAAGGTGTCCCTGCCATGGCAGGGGTGGCACTGGATGATCCTTAAGGTTCCTTCTCATCCAAGGCCTTCTGGAATTCTGTAATTCCAAGAAATGGCTTCTCTGAATCGCCTGGACTCAGCACAGAACCCTGGAAGTGTTTGTGGTCCCTGGTTTGCCAGGGCCCGCACAAGGGACAGGTTCATGTGGGAAATGTCCCACTGGGAGAGTTCTCTGCAGAAATCGCCCCAAGTCCCCAACCAAGGGAGATATTTTGGAATTTACTTGGAAAGCGCCAAAAAAAAGAGAAGGATTTTACCACCTGAGTCACTTGAAAAACAGCCTCTGAGCCCAGAGAGCCAGAACTCAGCAGCTATTGCACAATTCCATCAGTCTTTGAGCATTCTAACGTGAAAAATCTGATTTGAGATCCTTTTATAACCAGTTCTTAATGGAAGTGCTGTAAAACAACCCCAATAAATGGCAGCTCGATATTAGGGGGGATTAAGTCCAAAAATCCTGAGGAGCAGAAGATGATCTGAGCCTCATCTCTGGATTTCTTCCCTGCCTTTCCCCTTCCTCACAGCCCCTCAGTTCGGAACCAAACACTTTCTTTGCTCCATGTGCATTTTCCCTGCCATTTTGTTGCCTGTTCAGGAGGCTCCTGGTGTGGATTGATCAGAGCAGAACCTCTGGGATTTATCAGCCACTCCTGGAAAGGACAAAGCCACCATGACCCAGAGGCCCATCAATTTCTGCCAGCACCAAGCACAGACAGAGGAGGCTCTTTTTATTTTTTTAAATGTAGATGCTGCTCCCAAAGCTGTGATTCCCAACATTCACCCCCAAACCAGCGTCCCTAAAACCCTGCACGGCTGCCTTTTATTTTTAGCCTGTTTCAGCCTTTTCGTGAGGAGTTCCGTGGCTCCTGTGAGGCATTTTAATTAATTAATTAACGTTGCTGCCTTGCCTCACACTGGCCTGGACAAAAGTCACTTTATTTCAGAAGCTGCCCCTGTCTTGCTGCACTCTCTGATCTTGGGGCTGGACACTCTGTGAGAGCAAAGGATTTTGTCCTGGTGGTTTCCAAGGGCCACTCTAAGGGAAGCTGGTAGGGAGTGAGATTAATGCTTTAATTAAAGGAGCGGGGGAAGAAATCTGCTGGGTTTGTCTGAGCAGAGATTTGTGCTGCGACAAAACCTTCAGAGCTCCCCAAACCCCCCAGAAGTTGAATGGTGTTTAATAAATCAATAATCTGATTAAGTTTTCCACCCATCCAGATAATGATCTGACTTTATTGGGATTTTCTCTGGACTGTGCTGCAGCCTTAAACTTATCCCCATTGCTTTGGATCAGACAAAGCTTCGGAGCGAGCCTTGGGAAGCCTGGCTGGGGTCTGGAGCTGGTTTTTCATCTTTCATTAGAGCTCAGGTTAAATGTCAGCAGTGTGGGTGCTGCTCATCGGGGAAACACCCACGGAAAGTCGAGATTTGCTTTGAAAACGGCCATAAAAAGCGGCTCCAAAGCTGCTGACCACTGACCCCAGCACAAAACTGCAAGTAGCAGAGTCACAAATAAATTCAAAATTAATCGTATTTGTCCCTCTCCGTGTTTAAAGACCAGTTTAAGTTTTGAGCTTCTCCCAGGCTGCACAGCAGCTGCTTTGGATTTGTTCTTGGCATGGAACAGGGGGCTGGTGACATTCCCAACCCAAGACCCCAGAAATTCCGGGTGTCTCCTTGAAGTCCTTTTGCAGGAATACAGAAACAAAATCGTGCCAGCCTTAAAAGGACTCGGAAATCCCTGCAGACAAAACATGCAACACTTTCATCTTTGAAAGTTGTTATTAACCAAAGTTTGCAGTGTTTTCCTGATAAACCCCCCCGGGAATTCCGCTGTTGGAGCGGGGACCTGTGACAGGCAGCACCTGGGGGTGACCTGTGAGGTCACCTGAGCAGGACACGAGGGCAAGAGAGGCTTCCCCTGAGCTGGGCTCTGAGGAGCTGCCTTTCATTTGGAATTCAGAGCCTGCGTCCCACTGCAGCAAAAGGCTCCAGCTCCGCTGCCGAGCCTTTTATTCCTGGAAGTGCTGCAATGTGTGCGCGGCCCCGGCAGCGCCCGGCGATGTCTTGCCCATACCAATGGTGCCAGGCCGGCGCTGAATGCTTGGCAAGGCTTTCCCGGGAGCTGTTCAAGCTGCCCAACCTGCATCTCGCATCCTGCCACCACCCAAGTCGTACAATAACCATCTGGACTGGCCTTGGAGCTCCATTCAGTGCCCGGGACAAAGTCACTGGTTCTTTTCCATCGGCGCTGCCTCGCCAGCAGCGGGGCCGGCGGGCGGAATTCTTTGGTCTCCAGGCTGTTCCTGGAGGATGATCCTTTCTCTCCCGGACCCCGGGACTATCTCCATTTGTCCTCACGGATTCAAATGCAGAGCAACACCCCGCTCGTCCTGCTGCTGTCCCCTGGCAGGTTTCGGCTGAGTTATCCCAACGCTCTCCCTGCCAAGTGCCAAAGCTGGTGATGGGATATCCCCTCCCAGCTGGCAATCCATGGGCACGGCACCTTCAGCAGCTAAAGTTAATATTTATTATGTAATTATTAAATATTACAGGGTTAAGATTGCCAAGGCACTGACAAAGGAGGCGGAGGAGTGGATCAGGACACTTGGCTTGTCCAGCGGGAGCAGAGGAGCCTGAGGTCAGAGCTCCCCGGGGCTGCAGCTCCTCCCGAGGGGCAGCGCAGGGACAGCTCCGAGCTCTGCTCCTGGGACAGGGACAGCACCCAGGGAGCGGCTGGAGCTGGGCCAGGGCAGGCTCAGGCTGCAGAGCAGGGGAAGGTTCTTCCCCCCGAGGGGGCTGGGCACTGCCCAGGCTCCCCAGGGAATGGGCACGGCCCCGAGGCTGCCAGAGCTCCGGGAGCGTTTGGGCAGCGCTGCCAGGGATGCCCAGGCTGGGATTGTTGGGGGGTCTGGGCAGGGCCAGGGCTGGGACTGGGTGATCCCTGTGGGTCTCTTCCAGCTCAGGACATCCTGGATGCAGTGATTCACCCATGAGCTGATGTCTCACCTCTGGCTCCCTCTTTTTGCGGGTATTTCGGTAGAACCCTTTTTCCAGGGAAAGTCGCGTCCCATCAGACGCAGGATCCCGGCAACACCGACAGCTCGGCCCTGCCCTCCCCACGGACACCGGGAAAGCCAAAGCAGGTGGAAAGCGAGGGGCGGGAGGAGCCCCCGAGGCCGCCCCGTCCCGCTCGATCCCCACCGCTCCCGCCTCTCCTCGGCAGGTCACTGGGTGATCCCTGTCTGGGGCAGGGCCGGGGCTGGGGCCGCCCCTCCCGCGGCCGCTCCGGGCCCCGCGGGCACTCTCCTGCTCGTCGGAGGGACCCGCGGAGCTCTGGCCCCGCAGCTCGTCCCGTGAGAGCCTTCAATGGGAACCGGAGAGCGACGGCAGGAAAAATGATCCCACCGATATTCACACATCCCACCCTCCTCTTCCCGGGATCCTGGAATGTCCTGAGTGGGAGGGATCGGCCAGGATCATTGATCCAACTCCTGGCCCTGCCCAGACCCCCCAACAATCCCAGCCTGGGCATCCCTGGCAGCGGTGCCCAAACGCTCCCGGAGCTCTGGCAGCCTCGGGGCCGTGCCCATTCCCTGGGGAGCCTGGGCAGTGCCCAGCACCCTCTGGGGGAAGAACCTTTCCCTGCTCTGCAGCCTGAGCCTGCCCTGGCCCAGCTCCAGCCGCTCCCTGGGTGCTGTCCCTGTCCCAGGAGCAGAGCTCGGAGCTGTCCCTGCGCTGCCCCTCGGGAGGAGCTGCAGCCCCGGGGAGCTCTGACCTCAGGCTCCTCTGCTTCAGCTGAACTGACCGAGTGACCTCG
>VZRR01008100.1:0-14324 GCA_013398015.1 Oreocharis arfaki | reverse complement strand
CCCGGGGCAGCGCGGTCGGGCCTGGCCGGCATCGCCCGGAGCGGGCGGGGACCCCCGGCCGGCCCCGCGGTGGGACCGCTCTGCTGCCCTTCTTACTCGGGACACCCCTCTCTTCCGCTGCTCTCGCTTTGCACCCTCAAAGCCTGGTAAAAGTTTGGCCGGGCTCGTCCCCTCCCGCAGCGGCCGAGCCGAGCCCGGGCCCGAGCCGGGGCCGCTCCGGTGGGACCGAGGGCCCGATCCGCCTCCGCAGCCGCCCCTTCCCTTCCCTTCCCTTCCCTTCCCTTCCCTTCCCTTCCCTTCCCTTCCCGTCCTTCCCATCCCCCGCACGGACCCGCCTGGAACACGTTTGCGTCCTTGGCAGAGGCGGAGGTAACGCGTGGTGTGCAGGTGTAGCCTCGGAGTATCCTCGGAGTATCCTCCGGAAGAACAAGGGCTTGCTCAGTGGTGGGACAGGGGAGCAGGCCCTCGGTAATGCTGGGGAAAGTAAATCAGAACAACGAGCAGCCCTCAAAAAGCACAAGAATTCGCTCGTTTTTCAGCCTGGCATGTTTTACAAGTGAATTCAGGAAGTAAGGACTGTGTTTACAAGGGCCTGGAGGGGCAGGACACAGGGAATGGCTTCCCATTGCCAGAGGGCAGGGCTGGATGGGATCTTGGGAAGGAATTGTTCCCTGGGAGGGTGGGCAGGCCCTGGCACAGGGTGCCCAGAGCAGCTGTGGCTGCCCCTGGATCCCTGGCAGTGCCCAAGGCCAGGCTGGACGGGGCTGGAGCAGCCTGGGACAGTGGGAGGTGTCCCTGCCAGGGCAGGGGTGGCACTGGAGGGGCTTTGAGGTCCCTTGCCATCCAAACCATTCCAGGATTCTGTGATATTCCAGCAGTAAGAAGTACATCCTGACACACGTTCTTGCTCCCTCTTGCACACCCAGTTTCTCAGTTTGCTCCCAAGCTCGTGCTGATTATTTTGGGAATGAGTTTTCGGGTGTAAAGCTCAGTTTTCCAGGCAGGCTGGAAATGGAGGAGCCCAGTTGTGCAGCACTTTCTCCTGGGCCGTCGCTTCCTCTTCTGGAGCTGTGCCTGATTTGCATGATTTAAAACTCGGGAAATAAACCGAACTCAGGGAAATTCCGGCTCCTTAACGTGGGAGAAGGAAACAACCCCATCCTGCAGCCTGAAAAACGCCAGAAAATGGTGTTGGAAGCTGAGCTGGCCGAGCGTGAGGCGCTGGTAACTCGAGGCGGGGGCACTGCCTGACCTCCCATGCGCAGGGTGCAAAATCCAGCTGGGAAGCTGGAGCCAGCCGGGAGCAGCCGGGTAAACAGGCTGGCAGATGCTGCTTCCCCACTGCCGGGACGGCAGCAGGTGTTGGGAGCAGGGGCTGGTGTGATGTCCCCGGAGTGTCCAGCACCGCTGGCACAGCGGGATCCAGCCCCAGGGCTGGCGCCGAGTGGCTTCTCCCTGAGCCTGGCAAAGGCGAGGATCCCGAAAATCCGGAGGGTCTGCCCTTTGTTTTGCAATTCCCAGGCTGGGGAAAACAGCCGCTCCCATTGCTGCCATCCCCCCAGGGCTTGGTTCTGTCCCAGTTTGAGGAAGGGCTGCGTTGTTTGGGCACCAGGAGACGCAGGAGGCCCTGGCCAGGCCAGCGAGGGCTTAGGGGCTCTAATCTCGGGATTACTGAACATATGCTCGTCCTTTGGACATCCTTGTGTGCCTGCCGGGGATTTCCTGCCGGGACTGCAGGCAGTCTGAGGGGATCGCTCCCTTGGGTGGGAGCTGATGTTTCCAGAGCAGCCAGGGGCGGGTGCCGTGCCTGGAGCAGGAAGGAGAGGCCTTTTCCCAGGAGCAGGAGGATCAGGCTGTGTGGTGGGCGGTGTGGGCAGATCCCCCACCCTGATCCCTGTCCCTGGAGCAGCAGGGATTACAGGCTGAGTCCCAACATCCAGGTTGTGCTGTTCCATGGAAGTTCAGCGAGAAGGAGCCTTCCTGTTGTTTCAGGTGCTGGTTTCAGGTTTAGGAGAGTTTTTCCCAAGTTTTGGGATTGGCACTGTGCCGTGGATCTGTGTGGGTTGAGGCCTTGGAATGCAGCCTTGCAGGTACCCCCAGCTGATGCTTCCCTGGTGCGGAATTAGGTCCCCATTAAAGGGGTTTTGTTGGCACGTGTTGGAAAGACAGAGCCTGGGTTCCCTGGGACAGGAGGCTGCTGCAGTCCCAGGACTCCCGGGCCTGGAAGCAGCTCGGTGATGCCGTCCCTGGGCAGATGGCAGTGGGAAGGAAAGTCGTGCTTCATGGAGAAGTCCATGGAGGCAGCGGGACAGAGGAGCCGAGGAAGTGTGGAATGTTGTGCCAGGTGAAACTGAGGAGGCCTGGACATGTTGGAGAGGGTACAGTGCAGGAGAAATCCTCCCCTCTGGGGGCCGGGAGAGCAGTGTTCCTGCTCATGGAGTGGTTGGGATGGGCTTGGAGGGGGCCAGGGGACAACAGCCAGGGCTGGAGCTGCTCCAGAAAGCTGCTTGTGCTGGATAACCCCACCCTTCCCGAGGGAGAGGCTTTCCAGGGCAGGTTTCATCAGAGCCCGAGCCTGGAGCTTCTTCCAGCGCTGATCCAAAGCAGATGGACACTGGCCCTTGGAGCGGGGGAAGGAGGGCAGCGGCAGGGCCCAGGCACGCTCTGCTGCTCCTGGAAACGCGACAGCGACCGGGAACGACGGGGGAACAACGGCACCTCCGGGATCGCTGCTCCCTCTGCTTCTCCCGGGCCTTCCCGGGAGCACTCGAGGCCGTTCCTGCAGAGTTTGGCCCTGCAGGAACACCACGGGCAGGGTTTGTGCCAGGCCCAGCTCTGCTCCTCCCCAGAGCCTCCTGCAGCTCCCAACCCCTTTGTTCCTCATTCCTGCTGCTGCTCCTGCAGGATCTGAATCCCTGCGGCCTCTCCCTTCCCTGCCCTGAGACGTGCAGGGCTCCGGCTGTGGGGCTGTGGACAGGCAGGTTTGTCCAGCCCAGAGAGCTCTGCTGCTGCTGGAGACGTTCCAGGAGTTGTCCTGGGCCTGCTGGGGGCTGTGCCTGTGCCGTGCCCTTCTCCCTTTGGTTTAGCACTTCCTCGTGGCTGCATTCAGCTGGGATCTGCCTCCTGGAGCTCCTCCTGTGCCACACACGGAGGTTTTCCGAGCGCGGGGGATTTGGGGGCTCACAGGGAGCTGCAGCAGAGTTTGCAGCAGCAGCAGCATCTCCATCCCAGCAGCACCTCCCAGCTCGAGGTCTGTGCCAGCACCAGCCCAGGCTCTCCCTGGCACCCTCCCAAGAGGGATTTGCTCACAGATAAGGAGGAACAAAGGGGAAAATCACCCTTTTGGGCTGTGCTGGGGGCTCGGCTGATCCCAATCCATGGGCAGCAGAGCTCTCCTTGAGCCCAGCCCCATGCGGAGCTGGAATCCCGTTTGAACAGGGATGGTTTCTGTATCCCGATGGGAAGTGCTGCTGCCCGGGCACGAGGGAGGAACTCACAGAAGAGCTCTTGGTGCTGGGCCAGGCTCTGCTCCCAGAGCCTTGGGCGAGGATGGATGTGGGCTCTGTCTCCCTGGTTCCTGTCAGCATGCACAGAGCTGGATCCTGGGGCAGGACGGGACGGGTGTGGAGGGGGAGCCTTCCCCCGGGTGGGGAGGTGCAGGGAAGAGCAGGATCCTGGGAGGGACATGCAGGGAAGAGCAGGATCCTGCAAGGGGCATGCAGGGAAGAGCAGGATCCTGGGAGGGACATGAAGAGGTCCTGGAGCTGTTTGCACAATTCCTGCTTTGCCTCAAGTTCTCTCTCCAGCCCAGCTTCTTGCTGCAGATCCATCCTGAGATTTATTGCTTCTCCTTCCTGCGGCCAGCCCCCGGTTTCTGGGCTGCCCTTCCTCAAGAAGGGGCCTTTGGCAGGCTCGGAGGCTCCTGCCGTGCCAGCAAACATCCCTGGGGAATGCTTCCAGCCTCCCGCTGGATGCAGCCGGGGCCGTTTCCGAGCAGAGCTGCCCCGGGGCCCGTGCGGCGGCCTGGGATGAACCCCCGGCGCAGCCCCATCCCTCGGCCGGCCCTGGCAGGGACAGACACGAGCTGTTTGCTGTCCCGCTTCCAGAGGCTCCGCGGGGAGGGCTGGACGGGATCCAGGCTGTGCCTCCGCTGAGCTTGCAGGGTTTGCCCTTTGTCCGCCCCTCGGAGGGGAGGGGACGGGGCGGGCCCGGGGGTGGCCCAGGGACGGGGGTGCTGGGCAGCAACGAGCAGCTCGGAGCTGGGTTAATCAAATTTCCTGAGTTTAAGCCCTCTGCATCCTGGGAATTGCCAGGCTTTCCAAAAGGGGCTGGGGACAGGCTGTGCTGCTGCTGCAGCTTGGCTGGAGGTTTTAGGCTGGGCTTGTGTGAGAAGGGTCTGGGAGCCTTTGGAGGCAAGTCTGCCCCAGGCACTAGGGACTGGTTGAGCCGAGAGGCTTCTCCGTTGCAAATTTGAAAATCTTGAGGGTAAACTGAGAGGAAAAATCTGTGTGGGGTGTTCTGCCCTCCCGTTATTGCTCATCCAGGCGATCCAGCGCGGGTCCCCCGGGCTGGAAGTCGCTCCCCGGGCTGCTGAGCCGTGCCTGATGGCTCTCAGATGGTTTGGGAGGTCATGGGGAAGTTAAAGTGTGACAAATCCGAGTATCCTTGTGCTGAACCTCTCCCTGCCGACGGAATTGTCTCAATGGAGCCCTTAAAGAGCAGCTGGACACACGAGAGGCCTGGCCCAAGGATGTGGAGCTGTCAAAGACTCTCTGAAGCCTCCAAACCTCTCATTTCAGGGATAGATCTGAAATGTGCTCCACGGAGTGGCAGAGGGAGGGAGGAGAGACTTCATGGCTGCCCTGGCCGAAGGACGGGAGCTGGGCATGGCTGGGTCAGCTTCAGGCAAGCTCCTGACAGCATTCCCGGGGCAGGGAATGCCTCTGTAGCCGTGGAACCTCCCTGGCCCTCCAGACACTGAAAACACCCAGGGTTTCCCTGGGAGCCATTTCCTGCTCCCGCTGGCTCCAGGGAATGCAGGCTCTGCATCCAGCCTGGCCTCTGCACAGAGCTGCTCCTGGGGCCCAGCAATTTCAAATTAAAAGCTTCCCAGCTCCTTCTGGGGTTTCTGTGCTCTCCAGAAGCCCTGGCAGGTGTCAGCACAGGTTTGGGTCCCACGGGGGTTACCTGGCCTTGCCGGAGCTGATCCTTCTCCCCAGGGATCTCCCGCTGGCACAGGCACCGGGAGCAGCTTGGACTCTTGGGTTTGTGGGGGTGTTTTTAGGGTTTTTTAGGCTGCAGCTCTATCAAACCAGCCCCCGCTGCAGCTCTGAGCTGTGGAAGAACAATATTCACTGTGTTTGTCGCGATTCACAGGGTGTGGGTCCTCCCGGCCCTGCCACAACGGATTTCTTGATAAAGCCACAGAAACTGGGTCCTGGCCCTGTGGTTTTGGCACAGAAAGGTGCTGCTGGCCCCGCTCGGCTGCTGCTGCCGGAGTCACGAGGCCTTGCGCAAAGGGGGCTGAGCGGCAGGAGAGGAACATCTGGGAGGAGGGAAAAGGAGCCTCCTGCCCTGGGGCAAGGGCAGCCCGGAGCCCGGGCTCCAGAGGCTCTGGAGTGAGCCCGGTGGTGTTTGTTGTGTAACGGGCTCAGCCTGCGCCTAGCGGGCTTGAGCTCCCACGTGCAGCGCTAATCCCGGGGCCCTGCTCTGCCCTGATCCCGGCTGGAATACACCGCTCCTCCGGGATCTCCCACTGGCACAGGCACCCGGAGCAGCTCAGACTCCTGGGTTTGTGTTTAGCAGCTTTTCACGGATGCTGGAGGTGGGGGTGGTTTTTAGGGGCGTGTTTTGGCTGCAGCTCTATCAAACCACCCCCTGCTGCAGCTCTGAGCTGTGGGGGACAGGCCGGCTGCATCCCGTATTCCCAACCCTGCTGCATCCCGTATTCCCAACCCTGCTGCATCCAGGGTTGGCTCCCCGGTGAATCCCGGTGTGCAGGGAGTGAGGTGTTCCTTGGCTCCCTGCCCTGCCGGGGTGTCCTGGCACGTCGGGGGCCTGGGGCAGGGCAGAAATGCTGCTCTGCTGGCTCGGCGGCTCCCGCAGCCTCCCGCCTTGGCAGGGGGAGCTGAGGATCAAAGGATCCCGGGAAGCTGCTGGAGCAGCCCGAAGGAGGAGCAGGAGGGGAGCAGCAGGACCAGGGTGGGTCCGGGGGGGCTGGGACCTCCTGTCCCCATGGGGGACAACCCTGTGGCACCCGAGGCGCCAGTGGGTGCTGCCAGTCTCTGCTCTGGGGGTGCGGAGGGGCTGCCAGGGCTGGGACCCTCGGGGCTGTCGTGGCTCCCGAATCCCCGGCGTGCGTCCCTGGGAGGGGAAGGACGGGAGCTGGCTGCTGGCACGGGGAGCTCCTGCCCCCTCCATCCCTCCCTTCCTTCCTGCCTGGGGGAGGAACTGGGATTGCCCTGCTCCGGTGCTGCACCCTCGAGGAGCTCCCCGCCGTGGGGACGTTGCTGGCAGTGCCCTCGTGCCGCTGCAGCTCGGGGGTGGTGGCACAGGGCCACCAGGGCTCCACAGCTGCCAGGCCAGGCTTCTCTGCCCTCCACAGCTTCTCCTCCTGTTCCTGCTTTCCCAGCATTTCCTGCAGCTCCTGCTGTCGTTCCCTGCCCCCTGCCCTGTCCTGGGATTCACCCTCGGGTGGGTGGCACCAAGGGTGGGTGGGGTGGCACCAATGGCCCCAGAGGATGGGTGGCCCTATGTCAGTGCCCTGTTTAACCCCCGTGTCCCTGTTTTCCAGCAGCGGCCCGGGATGCCCCCCGGGAGCAGGATGCCCATGGCCGGGCTGCAGGTGGGGCCCCCGGGAGCCCCCCCGTACGGAGCAGCGACCCCGCTGAGGCCCGGCCTGCCCCAGGCCATGATGGACCCCTTCAGGAAGCGCCTGCTGACCCCCCAGGCACAGCCACCCATGGCCACCCCCAGGAGAGGGTAAGGGCTGGGATGTCCCCTCCAGGAGGGATTCCCTTGGGATGGGGGGGTCCTGCTGGGGCCCAGCTGCACTTTGTAAAATCATGGAATGGTTGGGGTGGAAGGAGCTTAAACCCACTCAGTGCCACTCTGCCATGGGCAGGGCACCTTCCACCATCCCAGGGTGCTCCCAGCCCTGTCCTTGAACGTTCCCGGGAATGCCACACTCAGCTGTGCCGACAGGAGGCTGCATCCCTGCTTCCCAACGAATCCCGGGGTTTCACCTCAGCCAGGAGCTGCTTTGTGCAAAGCAGGCACATGAATTCAGTCCCAACAGGGTTTTCTGCTGGGAAACTCCTCCTGAGCGCAGGAGAGCCCTGTTCTGGGAATGTCCATATCCATATAAACAATACCTAATATAAATGTAGATACAGACGAGACCTCAGTGCAGAGACAGAGCTGTAAAAAGATGGATGTAATTCCATCCAGGATGGGGATCCTAGGGCTGTCCAGTCAGTGTTTGACTCTCTTTTAAGACCCCAAAGCCTCTCCAGGTCCCCACTCGAGTGTGTCACAGGTGTCCCCTCATGCAGAGTGCCAGAGCCCCTGTCCTGCTGCAGGGGGGACCAGCGAGGCTTTCCTGGCACCAGCCCGACACCTGCCGGAGCTCGGGAATGTTTTGGGATGGGGGCAGAGGTCCCTCAGGCTGCGGCTTCCCCTCGCTCTGATCTCCACACCAGCAGCCAAAGAGCCTCGTGGTGTCCCCAGCAGCAGCTCCTGGGGGTCCTGCTCGTGCTCCCGGGGCTCCCTGGTGGCTCTGGCGGGCACAAATGTGGCTGGAAGGGCAGGATGGGGCTGGCAGGTTTTGGGGAAGGGTGGGATGTGGCTGGCAGGTTTTGGGGAAGGGTGGGATGGGGCTGGCAGGTTTTAGGGATGCTCCCTGGAGCTGCAGGCAGAGCAGGACTCTCTGTTTGGGCTCTGCCAGCAGCTCCTTGCTGGTTCCCAGCCCTGCTGATCCCTCTCCAAGAGGGTTTCCTGATTTCTGGAGTCTCCAGGCAGGATCCCTTGGTGCTCATGGATGCTCACGTGCCATCCCCTTCCCTGGAGCTCTCCTGGCTCCGTGACCCCTCCCGGAGCATCCCAGTGGCTGCACAGCCAGAGCCAGCTGGGGCCTGGGGACGGGGAGCAGCCTGGCACCCACAGGGCCATCAGAGCCACCCCAGGCTGGGCACTGGCACCTGGGATCAGCCAGGCTCAGCTGGCTGGGCATTCCCTGCTCCCAGGCAGTGGATCAGGGGTTAGGAGCTGCCAGCTGCTCTGGGGTATCCAGACCCTGCAGGCAAGAGGGGTTGGATGGGGCAGGAAATGCTCCAGGGCAGGGCTCTGACCTCTCCTTAAGAATCCTCCTGGAGCATCCAGTGTCCCCTGGATCCCTCCTGTGCGATCCTGGACTCCTCCTGTGTGATCCTGGACCCCTCCTGTGCAGTCCTGCTGCTCCACGTGCAGCTGGAGATGGGAATTCCCGGTGCTCCTGGGCTCTGCCCCATCTCCCGTGCAGGAAAGCGGGAGCAGAGCATTCCCGGCTGTGCCAGGCTCTGCAGGAGCCCGATGGGTGCTGGGATGGGCTCGGGAGGCTGGGAATCTGCAGTGGGCAGGACTGGATCCAGCTGAGCTGGGTTTTCCCAGGATTTCAGCCCCACCGCAGCAGGGTTTGGTTTGAGCTGGGTTTGAGGGAGTTCCTGGCAGTGCCTCCGGTTGGGAGCACTGGGAGAAGGGGATGGCTGCTTCCAGAGGAGAAATCTGGGAATTCTGTCCTGCAGCCCTGGCTTTGCCTTGGATCACCTCCCCTCGCTCCAGCATTTCCTGGATTTCCTTCCCTGGTGTCAGGCTCCAACACCTTCCCCCAGGAATGTCCTGGGCTGGAAGGGACCCCCAGGATCCCCCAGTCCCACCCTGGCCCTGCCCAGACCCCCCAACACCCCCACCCTGGGCATCCCTGGCAGCGCTGCCCAAACGCTCCTGGAGCTCTGGCAGCCTCGGGGCCGTGCCCATTCCCTGGGGAGCCGGGGCAGTGCCCAGCACCCTCTGGGGGAAGAACCTTTCCCAGGATCCATCCCCACACGGGCAGGGATGTCCTGCGGGAGCTGTGATTGTTCCCTGTGTCCCTGTTTCCCAGGGTGAAGAGGAGGAAGATGGCTGACAAGGTGCTGCCACAGAGGGTGAGTGTCACCTCAGCCCGGGGACAGAGCTGAGCTGCTGCAGGGGTGGGGGGATCTCCCTGAGTTCCCTTCTGCCCGCTGGGAATTTCTGCTCCATCCCAAAGCACCCTGGAATATTTCTGTCTCCTTGGCGTGGCCAGAGAGGCATGGGCTGGGTTAAGTTGGACCCTGAGCGAGCAAGGAGCAGGAATGGGGTGGGCTGGAGATCTCAGGAGGTCCCTCAGAGTCCCTCTTGAGGTTCCAGGGCTCCATTCCATGCTGGGACACCAGGAACGCTGCTGGGGACAGCGACAGGCTCTACACTGGTTTGGGCAGAGCTTTGCAGGGCTCCAGGCTGGGTTTAAAATAAGAACTGGGTGCCGGACTGGTCAGCTGGTGTCCCCCTGGCTGCTGGGGCTGGGGGGGGCTCCCACCCATCCCAGCACACCGGGACTGACCATTCCTGTGTCCAGATCCGGGAGCTGGTCCCAGAATCCCAGGCCTACATGGACCTGCTGGCCTTCGAGCGCAAGCTGGACCAAACCATAGCTCGGAAGAGGATGGAGATCCAGGAGGCCATCAAGAAACCCCTGACGGTGAGCGGGGGGCTGGGAACCGCGGATTCGTGGAATCACAGGATCCTTAAGGGTGGAAAAACCCTCTGGGATCATCAGGTCCGACCGTGACACTGAGCCGTGGCCCCGGGTGGGATTTCCTGGACGCTTCCAGGGCTGGGGGATTCTGGCTCTGCCCAGGGCAGCCCATTCCAATGTTCTACAGCCCTTCCTGTGGATAAGTTTTCCCTGATATCCAATCTAATCCTGCCCTGAGGCCGTTCCTGGCACCCTGACGTGGCCGTGGGTGCTGCAGCCCCCTCACTCCGCTCATCCCTCGCTCTGTTCCCGTCCCACAGCAAAAGCGGAAGCTCAGGATTTACATCTCCAACACCTTCACCCCGGCCAAGGAGGAAGGAGAGGGCGGGGAGCGCGTGGCCTCCTGGGAGCTCCGCGTGGAGGGGAAGCTGCTGGAGGATGTGAGGATCCAGCAGGGATGGAGGGGTGGGGGAGGAGCTCTGGGCCATCGGGGCATCCAGGAGGGATGGAGGGAGGAGCTGGTGCAGAGGGATCACCCAGGAGGGGTGAGGTACTGGTGGGAGGAGGAGCACTGGTCCATAACAGTCCAAGATGGATGAGGAGGTGGTGGGAGCACTGGTCCATCAGGGCCCAGGAGGGCCATGGTCCATAGGTCCATAGGTCCTGGTCCATAGGGAGCATCCAGGAGGGGTGAGGTGCTGGTGGGAGGAACTCTGGTCCATGAGGATGGTCCAGGAGGGATGGGGACGTGCTGGGAGCACTGGTGCTGTGCTGAGAGCTCAGCTGGGGCAGCCGCTGCTCCAGGCTCTGGGGCTGGATTTGGGATCAGGAATCTCTGCTGCCCTGTCTGCAGCCCAGCAAGCAGAAGAGGAAGTTCTCCTCCTTCTTCAAGAGCCTCGTGATCGAGCTGGACAAGGAGCTCTACGGGCCGGACAATCACCTGGTGGAGGTGAGGTGGGACAGGATCCCAGTGGGAAATGGGGACGTGGCCCTGCTGCTCCCCCTCTGGATGCTCAGCCCCCAGCCCAGGGCCTGCCCTGCTGGGAGCAGGGCCTGAGCAGGTTTTTGGGGCTAGGGGCAGTGCCATGGGGACCAGGCTTTCCTCCTTTCCCAGCTCAGGTTCAGGGATGCGTTCTCTCCCCTGGCACAGCTCAGCTCCGGCCCTGCACACCCCAGGTCTCAGACAGGTCTCAGCTGTGGGGTGTGAGGGGCAGGGATGTTGCCCTGGAGGCAGTTCCCCCCCCAGCCTGGCTCAGAGGGGTCCCCCCTGGGTGCTGATCCTGCAGAGGCTCATCCCGGGGCCGTGTGGGAGGAAGGATTTGCCCTCTGCCTGTCCCCGAGCTGGAGGGTCCCTGGGGGGTTGAGCAGCGCCTGGGAGAGGGATCAGAGCTTTGCTGGGCACACCCAGCTCGTGCTTTGCCCCTGGGAGAGGCTGTGGAGAGGCTGAATCCCCTTCCAGGGGCTTTGGGAGCTGCTCTGATGCACATTCCCTGCAGGATGGATCCAGAAGCTGTGGGAGCCCTGGACACCAGGCACTGGAGCTGCCCCAGTCCATCCCAGTGCTGGAGCACATCCCGGGCTGGGATGGGCTGGGAGGGCTCTGGGCTGACCCCACGGGGATCAGGGGGTGCCCCGGGCTGTGTGGCTGTGGCAGAGCCTGCCCAGAGCCCCAGCCCAGCTCTGCAGGCACAGCCCCAGGGGCACAGCCTGAGCGCTGTCCCCGCTGTCCCTGCAGTGGCACCGGATGCCCACGACCCAGGAGACCGACGGCTTCCAGGTGAAGCGTCCCGGGGATGTCAATGTGAAGTGCACCCTGCTGCTCATGCTGGACCACCAGGTACGGCCTGGGGCCACCTGGGGACAGCCAGGGCTGGGGATGGGCTGGGCCAGGGCCTTGGGTGAGGGACTGGGCACGGAGGGACCGAAAGGAGCACGGGGAGCTCCGGGCACGGACCTACAGTGACCCCGGGGCTGTTGGGGACACTCCTGAGGGCCAGACAGACCCCCCCCTGCTTTGGGCAGCAGGAGGAATTTCTCCATGGAAAGGGGGTTAAAAACTGGGATGGGGCCTTGGGTGAGGGTGGGGGAATGCAGGGACTGGACGGAGCACGGGGAGCTCTGGGCAGGGACACGGGGGCTGCAGGGGACGCTCCGAGTGCCTCTTCCTCAGGCTTCAGGAGGAATTCCCCCAAGGAAAGGGGGTTAAAAACTGGGGCAGGGCCTTGGATGAGGGTTTGGGGATGCAGAGATCAAAAGGAGCATGGGGAGCTCTGGGCATGGACCTGCAGTAACCCCAAGGCTGTCGGGGACGTGTCCTCAGGCTTCAGGAGGAATTTCTCCATGGAAAGGGAGTTAAAAACTGGGACAGGCCGCCGAGGGAGGGGCGGGGTCCCCGTCCTTTCTGTCCCAGGAACAGCGGGGCGCTCGGTGCTCCGGGCTGGGTGGCAGGGTGGGGCTGGGTTGGAGGCTGGGCTCTGCTCCGGGAGCGCTTTTCCACCCGGGAGGATTCCAGGCTGAGCCCGGCTGTCCTCCCAGCCCCCCCAGTACAAGCTGGACCCGCGGCTGGCGCGGCTGCTGGGGGTGCACACCCAGACCAGGGCCAGCATCATGCAGGCCCTGTGGCTCTACATCAAACACAACAAACTGCAGGACAGCCACGAGAAGGAGTTCATCAACTGCAACCGCTACTTCCGCCAGGTACCGGCGCGTTCCCGCCTCATCCCGCCGGGAAAAGCCTCTTCCCGCCTCCCACAGCCCCTCCGGGCTGCGCTCGTGCCCCTTCCCTGGGCTCTGGCTCGCACCACCAGCTGGGGGATGCCCCACCCGGTGCGCAGGTGAGGGGAGGCCCTGCCCGGGGTGCCAAAGGTTCTGCTCTGCCCCCCAGATCTTCAACTGTGTCCGCATGCGCTTCTCCGAGATCCCCATGAAGCTGGCGGGGCTCCTGCAGCACCCGGACCCCATCATCATCAACCACACCATCAGGTGGGGCACGGCCTGGGCACCGCCCCTGCGGCCTCTGCGGGGTGGGCAGTGGGCTGGGCAGGGTCCCCAGGACTGGGGAGGTCTCCCTGGGTAGGGGCAGTGGGCTGGGCAGTGTCCCCAGGCTCTGTAGGGTGGGCAGTGGGCTGGGCAGTGCCTTTGGGGGGCTCTGTGGGGCAGGTATTGGATCTCCAGGACTAGGGGGGCTCTGTGGGGTGGGGATTGGTCCAGTGTCCCCACATGTGGGGGATGGCTCTCAGTAGGGTGGGCAGTGGTCTGGGCAGTGGCCCTGGAACTGGGGGTGCCCCGTGGGGTGGGCAGTGGGCTGGGCAGTGTCCCTGGAACTGGGAGTGCCCCATGGGGTGGGCAGTGGGCTGGGCAGTGTCCCCAGGGCTGGAGGGCCTCCAGGGTCTGGGGGGGAAAGAGGCTTTGAGGTGTCCAGCCTGAAGGACCAGCACAGGTCACCTGAGAGGGGAAGAAACACCGAATTTGGGGCTCTTTGGAGCGCTGGTGTTGCTGTTGGGGGTCCACCCACCCCCAGCAGGGTGAGGCTCAGCAGGACCCCCACCCCCATTCCCCCAGTGTGGACCCCAACGACCAGAAGAAGACGGCCTGCTACGACATCGATGTGGAGGTGGACGATCCCCTCAAAGCCCAGATGAGCAATTTCCTGGCCTCCACCACCAACCAGCAGGAAATCGCCTCCCTGGATGCCAAGGTGGGAGGGCACAGCCAGGGGACAGCCAGGGGACAGCCCTGCAGGCTGGGGGAGCCCTGTCCCATGGGGACACAGCTCCTCTGACCCCGTCACCTCCCCAGATCCACGAGACCATCGAGTCCATCAACCAGCTGAAGACACAGAGGGATTTCATGCTGAGCTTCAGCAACAACCCCCAGGATTTCATCCAGGAATGGATCAAATCCCAGAGGAGGGACCTCAAGGTAAAGGGGAACAATTGGCAGGAGAGGTTTAGGTTGGATATTGGGAAAAATTTCTTCATGGAGGGGGTGCCCAGCCCTGGCACAGCTGCCCGGGGCAGGGGCGGAGTCCCCATCCCTGGAGGGGTTCAAAACCGTGGATGTGGCACTTGGGGACATTGGCCAGTGGTGACCATGGTGGTGGTGTTGGGGTAAGGGTTGAAGGTGTTTTCCAGCCTTGACAATTCCCCGATTCTGAAGCCATGGGGCTGAGCAGAGTGAGGGGCTGGGAGGGGTCTGGGTCTGTCCCAAAACCGTGGGGAGGGGTCTGGGAGGGGTCTGGGTCTATCTCTGGGACTCAGGGAGGGTCTCGTGGAGCTCACTGGCCGTGCCCCACCCCGTCCTGTCAGATCATCACGGATGTGATCGGGAACCCCGAGGAGGAGCGGCGGGCCGAGTTCTACCAGCAGCCCTGGGCGCAGGAGGCCGTGGGCAGACACATCTTTGCCAAGGTGAGCTGGGGGTGCCGGTGACTCCCCGGGGCTCCGGGCAGCGTCCCCGAGCCCCGCTGAGCCTCCCCCGTGCCCCGCCGTGCCCGCAGGTGCAGCAGCGCCGGCAGGAACTGGAACAAGTGCTCGGCATCCGCCTCACTTAAGGCGGGGCCCGGGGCCGCCCC
>VZRR01008077.1:2484204-2539976 GCA_013398015.1 Oreocharis arfaki | reverse complement strand
GGGGGGGCGGCCGGCGGGGCAGGGCCGGACTTGTCCCGGGGCGGGGGGGCGCCGCTCAGCAGCCCCGGGATGTGTTACAGCTCCGCAGCGGGGAACGACCCCTTGGAAAGGGGCGCCGGTTGCGGCGGCGGCGGTGGTGGCACCTCGCCCCCGAGGATGGTGGCACTAGCGGTGCCAGTGTAGCGGTGGGGGCCCAGCTGCAGCCACCCCCAGGTCACAGAGGTACAGCCAGGCCTGCTCTGCCTCTTGTCACCCCGCGTCACCTCCCTCCACTGCCCGCGTGTCTGTCCCTGGTCAGGGACTCAGCGTGACAGGCGGGCTGGGGAGCCCATGCTGCGCGCAGCCCTGGGGACGATGGGGCCAGCACTGCATGCACAGCCCCGAACTCCAAAGGGCCCCCTCGGCATGAAGCACCAGCGGTTTAATGTCAAATTACTCCTCTTCTATTAAGCAGTGCCTCCCCAGGAAGCTCTCTGTTGGTTCAGGCTCTAAAAGCAATTAATATATATATTTTTTTTTCCGAAGTAAATCGAAGGCGGAGAGCAGGCAAGGGATGCACCAACCTCCCTCACACTCTCCATGTCCCTCCCTGTCCCTCCCTGCAGACCTGGCGGACCGGGCACACTAGAGTTTGTTTTCCCCTTGTTTTGCAGTCAGGGAGGTGAGAAAGAGCAGCTGCGCCCGGAGGAGAGAGAAAAGGACCTGACCCAGACTGAGGAGAAGGGCAAGGATTTGCACTTCCAGGAGTCATTTGCAATCTCGGGTCCATGAAGTGGGTAGGAGGAGTGGACTCCACTAGCACCAGGCTGGCAGCTAGTGACCTCTAACACCCTCCTGGCTCCCTTTCCATCCGTGAGAGCAACACCTGAAACACGGTGCTACGTTTGCAGCACAAAACCCCGCTCCTGCCCGGCCGGTCGGGTTGGTCTGGTTCCGTTGAGGAGCCCTGTGGGAGCGGCTGGGGAGAAGCATCGCCCCAGAGATGTGCTGGGGCGTGGGGACCTGCTCACACCTGGCTGCCGTGGGGCTCCGTGGGTCTCGCCGGGCTCACCGGCCTCCCAGGGACCGGAACTGGCTGGAGAGAAGGAGACAAGAGAGGTCGTGGTGGCGTTTAGAAGTGCTGTATTAGTAAGTGTTAATTGGTACCTGGAGCCCGCAGCATCACGTGGACCTGAATCATCTGAGAGGGGACGGTGCCCCAGACTGCAGCGTATGCAATGAAATCCCTGCGGCTCCCAATTGCTGGGGGCCAGCAGGCTATTTTTGGGAAGCATGGCTGCAGGATTTCATCGGTCACATGCCCTTACCACGGCACATGCCGGGGCTGGGCCAGCTCTCCGTGCAGTGCGGCTCAACACAGCCTCTCCCGTGGCCATATGGCACCTCCTCCGTGCCGGCAGCACCACATGGCTGCTGCCACATCAACAATGCCACGACTTGTCCCATCACTGCATGGGGACAAGTGAGACCCATCACAGAACGGGCTGATGTAGGGGGGAGGGCACGAAGCATCAGCTGGATTTAGTTGTGGCCTGAAGGAGACTGGAGAAGAAGGCAGAGCCTGATGTGCCGGGAGCAGAGCAGGACAGAGCGCCGCTGCCGGGCTCAGGTGTGCTCAGCACCCGCAGGCGACTGGCCATCCCTAAGAGCAGGATTTCAGCTGGAAAATAAAGGACTGACCAGAGCAGGGGTAGGAGCCAGGCTGAGCCAGGGTACATCTAGGCCAGTGAAGGACTCAAAATGCACTTGGCTTTTCTAAACTCCGCTGACTAGCCGAGATAAGACACGATTCCTGCTTTACAAGCGTCCATAGACGAACACTCCCATTAAAACATCAGTCAGAATGTCTCTGGCTTTTTAATTGTGCCGGGACTGAGCTGGGGGTGTGACTGCTCTAATCAGCCCCAGTTGCAGCCACTGGAACCCTGGGCACAAGCAGCTGTCCAGCTTGGCTGGACACTGAGGGCACCTCTCTGCTGGTTCACCATCGGGCAGAAGGCTTTCCATGACCTCACCTTAAAGTACAAGATGTCATTACTGAAAGCACACCAAAGGCAGCAGAGGCAGCCAGCATCAGCCTGCTTAAAAATCAGATGATTTAAAAATCTCAGCCCCTCTCCCAGAAGATGAAGGTGTGTATGCCCATCCAGAGCCCATACTGTAGATCTTGTGCCTAATGGCAGCATCCTCTGTTACTTACTGCATTTCTTGGTCCTCCTTGCACACCTGCACAACACTTTTCTAGGGATTTTTGGAATGCTTTGTATGAATTGGTGCTGATTCAGCCATCAATAGCAGGTACTGCTTTTCCCAGTGTGACATCCCATGTTTGAAGCCAGAATAATCATAATTTTGATTCCTTTCCCTTCTAGCTTAGTTCCAGGATAATTTCTACTTTAAAGGCACTTCCACAGGGAAAAGTATTCCCAAGGGAATGGTCCAAGGCCAGGCGTTTCAAGGGAACTGGCTGAAGAAGAACGGAGGCTTTAGGGCACGTGGGCTGTGGGGTACAAAAAAAAGGGTGAGCAATGGAAAGCACACAGAATCAGAGTGGCAACAGAGAAGCAGTGGTAAGGGAAGAAGTTTTGCAGTGTTTCCATCTCTGCACATCCAGCATCCATGGTCCAGCACCCTCATCCACTGCAGCCTTCTAAATACAGTCAGTTAAGGGCATGTTCTCTTCATTTCCCTTCTCTTGTACTTTGTTCAACCTTGTAGCTCATCCTGAAGTCTCACTGTCAATTTTTTCTCTGCAAGGCGATGCCCCAGTTGCAGCCACTGGAACAGTGGAAGATCTGAGTGCAGCCCCATGGGCCCATGGAAATGGGAGATGGGGTGAGATGGGGTGAGCCGCTGGCTCAGCCCCACCACCCACACCATCGGCACAGCCCCAGCTTCCAGGCACGTGGCCAAAGCAGTGTTCGCCACGTGGGAGATCCCCGGACCTTTCATCAGCAGCCTGTGGCTGCAGGCTGCCCTCGGTACAGCGTGGCACAGCAAGGGTAGTGTGGCCCAGGGGTGCAGAGGTTGGTGCCCACAGTGATGTTGCCAAATCCACACCTGTAGAAGTGGGGGAAATATCCACCCCATCATTTGGGGATTGAGCTAAGAGATAATAGATAAGATTGATGGAGCACTTCATTTTACAGTGCTGCATAACACAGCAAGGTGTGGGTTTAGATGCAAGCTGCCAAGTGGTGTGAGATGCCATGAGAAAACACTGGGGTAGAAAGTGAGCATCCCTTCCCCTCTGCCGTGGGAATCATTTCATGTGTGTGTGTGGTGCCCATGTTGGGCTGAACAGAGGAAAACAGAGCTACTGCTCTGAGCATAAATGGTAAGTCCCCTTTGGTGGATGTATTTTGACCTTGTTCTGGTGGTATCACGCACAGCAGCTGTTTCCCCACATCACGGGTGTTATCCATTCAGTGTGTTGCAGTGGCAGCACCAGTGTAAATCACACCCTGGACAGACCTGGCAGGGTTCAGAGAGGGTTTTAAAGGGTGGGGGTCAGGACAACCCTGCTTTTCGGTCTGCAAAACCTCCAGGAAGCACCTGCTCTCTCTCCTTTCAGGCTAATCTCAATGTAATCCTTTTATAAAATTTCACCTGCCTTTAAAAGTCTGCAGCCCTTTTGGAAGGACTAACTCATTTTCCAAGTGATAGTTGTGCTGCCTGTCTGCCAAGGGCAGGCATTTCTCGCTGCACAAGAGTGATATAAAGATATTGAAAAATTGTTTGGAGGCTATCACATATCTTTTTTTCTTTTTTTTATGGACACAGTTGTTGTGGTGGTGATGGGCTAGATCTGGTTTGGAGCAGCTGTACCCTGGAGGGGGAGCAGATCTCTGATGGAACCTGGGTGACTCCTAAAGACTTGATTTTGCTGGTTTTAGTGTTACTGGCGTCACTCCTTGTGGTCAGCCAAGCCCAACAGGGAGTGCAGGCATTGCCCCTCTCCTCGCCCCGGCATGATTTAATTGGGGTGCAGAAATCAGCCTGCACAGAGAGATACACAGAGGTCAGTGAAATCTCATATTTCTTCTTTCACTGGTCAATAATTAATACATGTAGCTCTCCCCTGGAGCACTGGCTCCAGGCTGTCCTGCCAGACCCCCGGCTGCCGCCTGCTATTGCTGCCTGTTGTCCCTTGTCCCAAGGCGTGACATGGGACTGTGATTTACAGCAGGGCCACACATCCTTCTGTGGGGCTGGTAGATGTTTGCAGCCAAGGGCTCAGTCTCCTTAGGGATGCTGTCAGAGCCTGACTCTCACTTGGCCAGACCTGGAGTGGGGGGCTGCATCCAGCCCTCTCATGGAGCTGTCATTACAATGGCCTTTCACTTCTCCAGTTGTTCCCTAAATTAAACAAGAGATGAGGATAACTTAGAGGTGCCCCGGGAGAAAGGCCCTTGTCAGGGTTTTGAGTGCCTGTTCCAACAGCTCTCATGCTTAAGTTGGGTCCTCAGGCCCTTGAGTAATCCTGATCCTTTGCTGGGTCTCAGGAAGCCTCTGTGGTTTTGCTGGGTGTCTCCAGCTGCCCACGCTGCTGCATCGCCTCTGCAATCTGCCCTCGATGCTCTCTTTCGGTGTGCGCTAGAAATAACTAAGCTACAAATAGTGGTGATGGTCCCTCTTGCCTGCTCCTGCCTTGCCCAGCCACACTGCTTATCTCAGATCCATTTATGATGCTGTTATTTACAGTTTCATCCTGCTAGTACCTCTAAAGCTTCTACTTAATTTCCTCTGAAATCCCTCTTTACAAGCTACCTATATGGTGCTTCCTGATCTCCTGATCTCAGCATTCATCAGGCAAACCTGAGCTACGATCTCTGCTTCTAAAATAAGCTTTTTTTTTTTTAATTCCAGCCTTCTAATTGCCCTACCCACTCTCCATCTTTGTAATAGTAGGTTTTTTGTCTCAGGGGCTGGGAGCTGGCAGGAGCTCTTCTCAGCTCCTACTGCTGCTCTGCTGTTCCTACTTGGCCTTTCACAGTAGTTGCCACGCGGTTCTGATATAAAAATAATAAAGAATTTTTCTTTCCCACCCTTAAGGGAAAGCACACATATGGTCTGAAATTGCCTTGTGCCAGCAGAAAAAAGGCACATCTCTTGGTGGGTGGATTAAATGCTGAATGTTCCTAGTGGGTCTGGGTGGCTCTGTAAGGAGTGGATGGGATCTGCTGAGGCAGGTGGGAGGATGGATGTAGCAAAAGGTCCAAGAGTGTCTCCCCTGGTGAAAAGAGCCAAGTGGAGGATCTTGTTCTCTGTCTGTTCAGCTGAAAACTTTATACCACTCCTAGGAATACACCAATTGATCCTTGAGTCTGGGCTGGGCTGGCAGATCAAGAGAAGGTCATTTGACATTGCTCCAGGCAGGAGGATCTTGTAATACTCCCAGTGTGCAATTTTGCATGCTTTGGTTTTGGGTTTTTATGTTAAACTCGGTAATGTGACATCCAACACAGCAACATCCAGCGCGTTTCTGGGGTTTGTGCTTTCTGGGTTGGGGCTGAGGAGCCATTAGGACAAGCCCAGCAGGATGCACTGCGGGAAGAGCAGAGAAAGAGGATCCCACACCTCCCAATGGACGGTAGTTTGAGCCTCTTCTCGCTTTTGAATGACTTGTGTCCCTCCACTCAGCTGGCCTTTCAACTGATGTCGAAACACACAACCTCCTGGTCCCCCTGTGTTTTGATGTATTAGCTCAGGACAGCCTTCCTCAGGTGGTGACAGCTATGAAACCAGGCATCTCTGGGGTTGTGCACAAATTGTACCTGCCCAGGTGCCTCATTTTCCCCTTTCACGCCCTCAGGCCTCGTGTCTTGGCAAACTGGCTGCAGAAAATAAAGCCTAGAGGAAAAGAAAGGCAGCGGCTTTATGAGGAGAAGTGTCCTAGGAGGTTTCCAGACATTCCCCCTCAAGACGGAGTATGCAGAAATGATGCCCAGGATTTTGGAGGGGCAGGGGCTCAGTTTTGGCCTCCCCAGACTGTCCCTTCAGCAGCACCTTACTTCTGCTTTGTCAAAGCTTTCACAGCTTGGACTCATTAGACAGTTTCTACAAAGAGGAGTCCTCAAATTTGCACAGTAAAATTAATTTCCTTGGATTTCATGGCAAACTTGGGCTTTGTGTTAGCTGGGGCTGGTGTTAGGGTGGGGAAATCCATCAGGGCACAGCTGACATTTGACTCCAGCAATGGCAGGAACTAAATAATAGTGAAAAATTACGTTCTTCCTTTCAAAGGAAGGGAAGAATACTGGTTATTCCAAATAAAAGGCTGGATAAAGGTTTAATTTAAAAAAATTGTTAGATTTTACAAAAAATATCATGGACTAAAGAGGTCATGCTCAGGCCTGGAGTTACTGCTCACCTGCAGGCAGGAGAAGGAGTCGGTGCCCAGGGAAAGACTGCAGGAACCTGATGGGCAAAGGCTACTGGGGGGCACAGGATGCTGCTCTTGGCCCTAATGCCACACCACAGCAGTCAGGGGAAAGCACCCCCCCTGGACAAGGGAGCATATAGCCTGGAGGGGACAGTGCTTCCCCAGGAGGAGCTCTGCTTTGGGAGGAACCTTTGGAGCATCCAGTGCCACCAGCCAGCAGCTCTGCTGGTTTAGTGTGGGAGTGATGCATCGGGAGACGACTGGTGAGCCTTGCAATTGCTGTTGCCTAATGATTTCCTTCATTTCTTACAAGCGTCTCCCTCCAAATCAGCTCACTGTGCCTCTGCAGGCCACTGACAGGCGGGTTTTGACCCCAGAAGCTGATGCAGGAGAGTTTCCTGGTGCATTCGAAGAACAGAAAAAGCACAGCAGTGGTTGGACGCAGTTTTGCTCATTTTTACCTGCTTGACATCCTCAATTCTCAAATACAAATAGACCACCAGCCCTGCTGCTACTCCAAGGACCTGGTGCCCTAAGGGGAGGGTGAAACCAGAGGGGATCGGCTGGGTCATGTAGTCCAACTATTCTGAGCAGCTACGTCATGTAATCCCCTTCACAAATTTCCCAGTCTCCCGGCAGCCCCCACCAGTTAATACCCATTTGTTCATGTGCCAACATTATCTGCGGTTTAAAAGCTATTTTCTCTCCCCAGTACTTCCCTACAGCTTCCTCCTCATTTTCCTCTGCCCCCTCTCATTGTAACTAAAGAGAAGGATTGTGCATCCTCCCAGGCTGATCCTGCCTGGCATCCTCTGGTTGGTCATTGCACCAGCACCAGGGGCAAGTGTCAGCATCCCAGCCCCTGGTTTGCTGCCCACAGCAATCCCACATGGGTGGCTTCCAATGGACTGGGATCCCCACATCTTACGGCAATCATGTCACAGCAAAACCCCACTGCTGCTGGTCTTGACTCTTCTTTTGTGCAGGTCCTGGCTCTGCTGAATGGGGGTGACCTCCCCAGCCCTTCTGCTCCCCTTGGCCAGTGCGTTACTCATGTTGCAATTAATTTACTAATACTCACCTGCTCTGGTTCCACTGATGACAACTCTCACAGTGCTGTCAGATACCTGTGTCAAGAAGAGATTTGATCTGTTGCACTGCCTGGCCTAGAAAAATCTCTGGTTGTAAAGGGAATAATCAGTGTGACCTGTTCATTGCACTTCTAACCCTGTGCCCTTCCTCTCTGGGCCTGTTACTGTTGTTTCCTCCAGGACCCAGATTCTGTTGGATCCCCCAAAGAGCAAACAGCTTGCAAAGTAAAACCACATAAAATGCCCCAAACCAATGAGCAGGGCAGGAAAGAGTGACTGTATGTTCCTGATGGGGCCAGCCTGGCAGAATACCCTTGCTTAAATCAGCAGCTGATTGTGGGCAATGGCTTTGGCAGGAACACGATTGTTCCGTGTAACCGATGTGCTGCCCTGCCATGGGTATTCCCCTTCCCGGGAACCCCCTGGGAACCCTTTGTTCAGGGCTCACAAAAAAACCCTCTACAAACGTGGGAGTGCTGGCTCTCAGAAAGCTGGTGACAAGGAGCAGCACAAATTATCTGCTCTACATTTCAGATGGCTGAACTTGGTGGCATATGACTTGGTCCACACAGCCAGCTTAAATCCTTGGCTCTGATGAGACTCCAGTGATGATTTTCTCATCGCCTGCTCCAGCTGCCAGAGCACTCTGCCATGAACATCACTTCAGTGATTCTTAAAAATGCTGTTTGCAAAGGTAGCCCTCTAAATCTACCCAGAAATTCTCTCAGCACATGCAGGAAGTTGATTCCAGAGATCCTGGCTCAAACCTACGCCTGTTTATTTGTATAACACTGAGAAAACACTCCAGGCCACAGCAAAATGGCTCCATCCCTTAGAGCGCTCACAGCATCTGGGGAGAAAAAATGATTCATTAGGGTGCCCAGGATTAGCAACAGGATTCGTGGTCTACTTGGGGTGATTCAGCATTGGAGGCTGAGGGATGAAGATGTGAATGTGTTGTTGATCATGGCAGGTGAAGCACGATGGGGACAGCACAGGGAGCTGCTGATGGGGTGGCACTGACACAAGCTCAGTGTTAGGACCTTAGGCACAAGGGTACTGAAGAAGATGCCATAGAAAAACAGGGTTGATTCGATGGGAAACTGAGGTGGAGCACTAAATCCTAGAGGGATGTACAGGATGTGCCTGCAAGAACAGCCCACAGGGCTGCAACGGCTGGAAAGCAGCTGGAGAAACACCCTTCAGGACAAAAGCAAAGTCCTGTGACTTCTGGTGACGCGACCCAGCACCACACAGGTTGGGCACTGCCAGCCACTTGGGCTGAAGTCAAACCAGTGAAAACTCACTGGATCCAGGCATAATCCCTGCCCGCTCCCTGCCAAACCCTGCCCCGCGCAGGTTTCACCCAGCCGGGCAGCCAGACACGGCAGAGGGTAGAGCAAAGACATAAATAAAAAGGTTCATGTTTTCCACCCGTCTCTCCCAGCTGCCATGCAGATTGCAGCTGTTTCTCCCCAGTCACGCTGGCCGCAGTACTCGTCGGGTTGGTATTTAATTGCCTCTCCCTAACGACGCATGAGGCAGGGTGTAATTTGCTGGCGCTGGTCAAACAATACAGATAAACCCGGTTTGCACACAAAGGCAGCGGAGCGGGGAAACTCCGCCGTCTGATTCTGCTCCCCTTTGGAGCTGGTGGCTCCAGACATGGGCGGGATAGGGAGAGACAGACATCTCGGCCTTCGGGAGGAGGAGGGGAAATGTCAAATAACTGGAGACACCTGCTTGCACTGCAGCGAGCTGGGGTGAAACCATGAGTACCATCAACGTCACCAGGGTTGGGCTGCCATGTGCCAGCACAGAGGCTGCCCACGTGTTGTTACAGCTCAGCACATCCCTTTTCCTGGCTTTTCTTTTCTTCTTCCTGAATTTCAGGTATCGAGATATTTTAAGACTTCTCTCTCCGCTATTTTTTAACCTTAGTGGCATGAGCATGTATAGGGGAGATGGCAACTTCGCTCCTGCTTGGGAATGCCCCAGCTGGATATTAAAACCCAACAGGTTTTTTAACTTAGGAGGCAGAAGGGTTGTCATAACACCTATGTTAGCCCTCAGTGTTTCTCAGGAGATTGGTTTCAGCAGTAGACAAAAAAGGAACAAAAAAGGGAAAGCTTCATTCACATCTGCATCTCACCCAGCAGCATCATGATGCTCAGAGCATCCCTGCCCTCCCCAGCTCTCCTTGTACCCCAGGCTCTGGCCAGTGAACAGAGATTTCACCCAGATGTTTCACCCAGATAAATATTAGAAGGAGAGAGTTAAAAATTAGCCTGCCCTTGCAATGCAAGTGCTGAAAAAGCAAAACACGCCCTTCCTTGTGCTGGCCCAGGGCACAGACCTGTGTTTATGACCACGTCCAATACAGCCATGTATTACATGAGCAATTCCCAGTACTGATACAGACGGAAGGGCAGTTACTTAGATCATGCATGAATTTTAGTGTTCCTTAAGTATTTACTCAAAAGATGCTGTTAGGCAGAGTTGCTGTTAAAGGGCTGCAAATTGCCAGCAAGAAGTGAGCTTTAAAATGCTTAGAAATTGTCACCATTAAAATTAATTAGGGAACCACCTTGTTTCGAACACCCCAGTATTTTTAGGACAGTGGAAGTGTGATCCTGTCTGGGCAGCAGTGAATCCTGTGGATCACCCACTTCATGCTTGGATTTGCAGGAGCCTCACTGCTCTGCCTTACCCTGTAGAGGGAAGACTTGTTTGGGACAGCACCAGGCTCCCACATCCCATCCCTGGACTTCTTGGCATCCTCCTCCCATTGCTAACATGCTGCACATGCAATAAAAGCAGCTGCTTCGTCACCCAGTTGCACATTAACACCCACACCTACAACATGGGGTGATTTACGGGAAACTGTCAGATAACCCAGTCCCGGTGCTCGGCATCCTGGCACCTGGCACCCGACGTGCGCCCAGGCACAGGCACCGCCACCGGCGCCTGCTCGACACGGGCTGGGAGGAAGCAAACCAACAACAAAAAAAGGAGCTGTTTGTTTGGAGGCCTCTGGAACAGGAGGAAATCAAGGGCGCGTCAAAATGGAAAAGCACAAAGACAGCAGGGAAATGGGGTTTATTTATAAACTTTGAGAGGATGGCTGTGAACAATAGGGTGGGTGGCTTTTATCCCACCCAGCGAGGGAAGAGGAGTCCAGGCCTCTCAGCCCCCGGCACAGCAGGATGGGCTGGCTGGAGAGCCCTGGCCAAGTGCTCAGCCTGGGGCGTCAGGGGGTCTCCAGAATGTGGCTCGAGTGCCTGTGCAGAGCTGTATCCTTGGCAGGTGGGCATGGGATGTTTCCTGGCATCCTTCAAAGCTCCACCACACCAAAGTCTCTGTGCTGGCAATGGCAAAGTGCTGCACAGCACCCACAGTTCAGGTTTCTCCCTGGAGTGGTTGGGAGCACGCATCAGTGGGCAGGTTTGGGGGTAGGTCCTGTTCCTGTGCAGCAGTGGCCCTGAGCGTGTTTCAGAGCAGGTGATGCAACAGCAAACCTTGCTCCTGTACATCGGCTGTCCAGGACCTGCTGGTAACTCACTGCACACCCTCATTTCTAGTGATTTTTGTCTTGTCTGCAGGGACAGGTGAGCCATGGCCAGTGGAAAATCACACCCTGGTGTTGTTTCCCAAGTGTTGGGCTGGAGGCAGGAATGGGCAGAGGCTTGGCAGTGCTGTCGGAGCAGCTCCTGTTCGCTATGCTCCCAGCCAAGGGGCCCTTCACCTCTCTGCCTAGGAGATGTTTTAAACAAGCTCAGCTACACTCCTGTTCTCCCATGCCATGTTAAATGCTCTCTCTGACAGCTGCAGCTGGATGAACTGGAGTGGCACATGGCGTTAATGAGACTGGCAAGGTAACTCACAGAGACAGCAAACAGACACTGCACCAACAGGGGAGTAATGCGATGAAGGGAGCCATCAGTAACTTGATGTCATCCCTGCTGCCCTAAGTGCAGCACTGGGCATCACTGTACCAGGCTCTCCAACAGCCACTGGCTGCCAGGGAGGAGCATTGTTCCTGCCACTGGAGCTGGAGCATGGAAACAGCCATCTCAGCCCCTGGTCACAGCATTTTGGTTAACACAGGAGCTAAGAGGTGCTGTCATTCCTTTAGGATTGGAGGAATTGTGCTGTCTAAATCCTAAAATCAATTTGTAACTGCATCTATCAAATTAGAGGCAGCTGCCAAAAATGGCACTTGCACACGTGCACTTGTGTTGCTCAAAAAGCCTGCCTGGCTTTGTGCAGCAAAAGCTATTTAATCCATATGCTGGGCACGGGCTGACACTGGGGATCACTTCCTGCATGCCAGACCTTCTCTTCTTATGGGAATATGCCCCTTTTAATCTGAATTTTCCAAATAGTAAGACATTTGTGAGCAATGGAGACTTAGGCATTACGGCAGGCAGAGCTGTCTTTGTGGTTCGTCTGGCAGGGGAAAAGCTTGTTGCTGACCCAGGGACCTGAAGAATTTGTCCTTTTAGAGCCTGCCTAAAAGCAGGTTGGTTCTGGCTTCCTCTGCTTGCTTGTGCCTCAGAGCAGCTCAGGAAGGAGGACAGGGTGCCCAGCACTGCTCTTACAGCAGCTTAACTTTGGCTTTGGAGTCTGTATCAGTCAAGAGGCGATAGTGATGGAAGCTGGGCAGAGCAGCCCCTGCTCTGACCCTTCTCCAGCCATCCCACTGCAGCAGGGCTGCACCACACATGCTGGAGGGTCAGCACAGACGGTACCCAGGTGGGAACTGCAGAGTGGATGAGTCTCTGCCATCCTCGACAGCTCTACTGCAGATCTCAGACTTCCGTTCAAAGTTATTTATTTATGGTAAGAACTACTTTTCCTCTCTCAAAAACTTCCAAAGCTGGGATTATTCCACAGGGGTAATTTGCAGCTTCACCTTCAAGCCCCTATTTGGGCACAGAGAGCTCTCAGTGAGGAGCATCAGCTCCCCGTCCAGCCAAATAGAAGTGCTTGGAGCTGCCTCTCAGAGAACCTCCTAATTTCATTAGGAACAAATCAAAGCACTAAAGATACTCAAGATCACAGTTTCATGTTAAAACACCACTGCATTTTGCGACCTTGCTGCTGCAAAGAGCCACTGAATGCACTGACCCATGGAGATGACACTGTGTGAGCCCGCGTCTGCCGCAGGCTCGGTGCCCTTGGCGCTGCACAGGGATCCTGCATTGCTTTTGTGCCCCCTGTGGGATGTCCAGGGCTCTGGATAGGCAGGTGCCTCTACCGTGTGTGGAGCAGGAGGCTCTCGTACAGATGCTGAGGGAGCCCGGCCCTGTGCTCCCACTCACCCAGACACCACTTTGGTTTTCTCATCATACCGATTTCTCAAAGCAAATGTGCTTTTTCTAAGTGCCCAGTAAATCAGTGGTATTGACAGCCTTGGTAAGATCTAAATGAGAGCAGGACTAAGAGGGGGCAGCAGCCCTCCTCTGCTTTAGAGGCAGCACCGGGTGTGCACTGGGAGCAAAGGCTGAATCCTGATCTTGCAGGCTGATGAAATGTGTGTGGCTTCACAAAACCCACCTGAAAAGGCATTGGTAGCACACAGTGAGTCTCAGGGAGCTGTGCCATGCTGAAGTGGGATTCAGGGAGGCTGGAGGTGCTGTCGGGAAGCCCCCAGGGGAGCCTTTGACCAGCTCACACGAATCCTCCACAGGCTGAAAATAACCTCTCAGATAAGATTATTTTCACAGAGGGAGAGGTTTCTCCAGCCAAACTGCTCCTTGTGCAGCATTGTCGCAGTGTTCACACCAGCAGTCATGAGGGTTAAACTGGAGGAAGAGACTGCAAGCAAAGAAAAGTGTACTTTGCTTTCAAACTTGAAATGCCCAATGTAAGAAAATCATCAGCTACAGAATAGCCTGAGTTGGCAGGGACCCACAAGGATCGCTGAGCCCAACTCCCTTGCCACCCCTCATTTGCAAAAGCTCGTTTTCAATGAAGGGACAGGACACTGTTATTTCTGGAGATATCCCTAAGAGGCCCAGCAGCCCCAGGGAGCAGCTGGTACCCCAGACATCCTGGTGCTGGCAAGAGGGAACAGGTAACACTGACACAGTGCCTTCACCCTCACCCTGAGAAGGCATTTGGGGCATCTCTAGAACCATAAAGCAACTGGAAAGGTAGAAATCAAGCCAAGTGGAGCAGGACAGCCCAAAACATCTGGTTGTAAGAAAACTACTCCAATACCCAAATATTCTCCCATTAGACAGATGGTGGCAGAGAAAATTCTGCCCAATGTGCCTCTTCCAGGTCATTTGTGAAGTTGACCCCATTAAATAAATCCAGGAAGAACCAGCTGCTCCAGCTGAAGGTGAATGATCACATGTAGGTGACATGCCAGCCAGGAGATCAGGACTTAAATGGATGTGGTTACTTATTAGTTGTAAACACTGTTGAATAAATCTAAATAAATTCTCATTATTTATACAGCATATTCCTAATGTTGGTTGGATGTTGCCAACTTTAAAATAAAACTGAAGTCAAGCAGGGTAAACGTTTTAATGCCTCTGTAGATATAATTAGCATGTGTAATACGTATATACAAATATACATAATATATGTAATTATAGGTATTGGTGTTTGAGAGAGCTGTCTAGCCAGATGGAAAGAGTAAGTATTGAAAACACTGTGCCTCTGCCTGCTAGAAAGGGGAGGATGCTTATACTCACTGGAATAAGAAATTGGTAGATCCTGTTTGGGGAAGGAAGTTATTGTCCCACATTCCCCTTCTGCTGAGTAAATTTAATAGCCAACTTCTGTCTTGTCCATCCATCTAAAGAGGGATTTGGGCTGAAAGTGTCCAACATCCAAGGGTAAAGCACTGTGTAAAAACTGCAGCTGCTGCAGTGTGTTCAGAGTTTTCTGTAGGTCCTTGTCCAGCAAAGGTACAACTCAGGAGATGAGGTGGCTTTGGTCCTCTGGAGCACCGCTGAGGCCCCAGCTCAGCACCTGCCTGGGTAGACGTCAGCCAAGCCCCAGCTTGTGAGACATGCTGAGGCAGGTCCCCACACTGCCACTAACACTCAGAGACCCCCAGCATGGCATGCTTATTAAGGGTCAGTTAGTTGTTCTCAACACCCTGGACACAGAAAATCAGCCACCTTTCCTTTTCCATCCCCGTGGGGGCATGGAGGAGAGAGAAAGGCCTGAGCTGATAGGATATTCACTGAGAAACTCAGTCCCTGCAAGGTCCTCAAGCACAGCTGGTCAAAATGCTGATGTTGGGGGCTGCTTTTTTTCCTGCAGTTCAGGGATTATTTGGCTCTCACTGAATCAAGCCGAGGGCTACACAACTTGCTCTTCTGCAGCTCTCCCTGCCATGGCAAAGTGCTCAGCCCTTTGAGAAAAGCCAGGCCATTAAGTTAAGCACCTCACTTTAGTCGATGTTTGAACTTTCTGTACCTTTGGGAGGAGAGGGATGAGTGCCATGCCTGGGAGGTCAGAGAGCAGCCAGCAGCTGACATGCCGAAGGTCAAATCCAGCACCAGCTGGCAATGTCAGCCAGGGCTGGGAGCGGTCAGGACCATGCCCAGGACCACGTCACCACCCCAGAGAATTTCAGTTGTTCCTTACAGAGTTCAACTACTCACCAGCCTGATAACCCAGGCACAAGTTTTGTTTTTACAAATAACATTTGCAAATAACATTTGCAAAAGCTCCAGCAGTGTCCGGAGACGTGCAGTCGTATCGAGCTACTGCTGCAAATGTGAAAGGAAATGCACCTGGAATTCATGACATGGAAGCAGGTGAGACAGAAAGGTGCAGGATGATCCTTTGGCACCAGTGTTCTTCCACTGAGGTCTCCTGTGACTTCTGCCCCACCATCCACAAACACCGAGAAGTTTCTGGCCTGTGGGTAGGGTTGATAGAGAGAAAATACTGAATATACAGATTATTATTCTGCTCAGTGGAGTGAGTTAAAAAGTGCAAAAAAACTTCACCAACATTCTTAGCTTGTTGCAAAAGGATGGAGGGGAGAGGCGGAGCCTTCCCTCCCTGACAAAGCCTGCTCCATTGCTGGATTTTGAAATGAATCAATATAGAAAATGAGTCCGGCAGCCAGATGTCTGCTTTCATCTCTCTGCACTGGAACTGGAATAAAGCCCACAAAATCTCCACCAAAAATACCTTCCTTGAAAGCGCTTTGTTAGTGGCTTTGCGACTGCAGGGAACAAAGGCGGCATCACGAGGGTCTGATGCCACCTAAAGGCCGCTCGAGTTTTCACCTCCCAGAGGCTCTGTTTGACTTTAGGACTTTAAACCACAATTTCAGAGTGTGAACTGTTGTTCGCCCTCCAGTTCTCTTCATCAGGCCGTGTTTTGTTTGCTTTTAAGTTGATCAAACCTGATCACAGCAGCTGACCATGCTGTGTCCTGCTCCACGTGAAAACCGCTTGTGTGTGTTTGCATGTACTGCTGGCACATGTAAAAAGTACAGCTATTGTACCCCAACACTTCCAAAGGACAAGGCTGTACAAAAATACAAGTTCTGTCATATTGTATTCTGTCAATCTTTTCTCTCAGAAACCTAAATTACTGCTGGCTTTGAAATTGAGATTAGAAACCATGGCGAAGGGCTGAGCAATCTTTATACTGAGGATGGGCTTTCTACTCTTCCTCTAAGAGTTTGTCCAACTCTGGCCAAGCTGCAAGTCTCTGACAGAGCAGTTCCTGCAGGCCGTGTGACAGCCAACATGCCAGAAGTGCCCATCACCACTGAATGCCTTCCCGGTGTTCCCAGCGCTCTGCTCACACCACTGGAGCCGTGCCCACGGCAACACCCACGGCCAGGCTGGCCACGCTCCAGCTGCCCACACACACACGGCCAGGCAGCTGCTAATCAGTGCCTTTCAGAGCCCTGCACCTCTCTTAGCACCCTGGGTCTTTGAAAGAACAAACACCAACCCACGCAGCAACCCCATGGGCGAGGGGATGCATTTCCCTGCTGGTTTGCAGAAAGGAAGAGAGAGAACATCAGTGCTCACGTCAGGAGTTTCCATCAGACCCACGTGCACAGCGTGGGACACTGTGGCCCTTTCCCACTGTCCTTGGCTACTTTGCAGTACATCCTGTTTGAGAAGTTTCCATTGGCTAAAATAGTGAAAACTCAACAGTTTTGCAAACTGGATATCTAGAAAATAGAAAATCCTCAACTACTTGCACCAGAGAGAACAACAATTTATGCCACATGCTCAACGGTGTACCATGGACTCAACTGGCAAGGCAGGAAAACATTAGTCAAAATGGCATTACAGACCTAACCAGGACATTCTGTCTCCTTGTGGCATCTAAAGGCTGGTACACCTCATCTTGCAAATTCTGGTAGGTCTGGTTTGCAATGTAACATCTCCAGAACAGCTGGAAGTCTGTAAAAGACAACAGCAGGTGATCACCTCGATGTACAGCTTTATAAATCTTTTTCCTTTCCAATGTTCTTGTGTGGTAGCTTGCATGCAATTCCTCACAGCAAACACCACTTCTCTGTACTGCTCTCTCTTGGGTTAAGCAGCCTAATGACAGTAATTATTTCTTACCATGTTAATGATCCATTTCAAAGCTCATCTTTCCAAGAGCTCCTACTTCCCAAAACTAAAATTTTAATGTTTACTATGCCTGTTAGAAACATCTACTTTATTTCCATGCTTTGCCTTGCAGAATCTCGGATCCTTCGAGTAACACTGTGAAAGAGTAAGATTTAAATCAAAATGAAGGGTTTGATGTGGTTTGTAGGCTCTAGGGAATAAAGAGAGCTTGAAGACAAAAATTATATATGCCCTTGGCCTTACAGTGGACGCTCCTCCATGTAGATACAGTGTCTACTTTCACATTAGTGCAGCACTAAGCAGACCGTAGATGCTTCTGGAGACAAATGATAGTCAGAAAATTACTAAAATCTTGGTCAAGATTTATTTAAAATGCTAAACCAAAATTATCCTACCACATGGGAACCGAGTTCATCAAACTGTCACCGGACTCAGAGGGCCGAATTTTGACTTTCTTGTAAACAGAAACAAAAGGCTGATTTGTGGAAGGACAAGGAAAATAAACATTTGTGCAGTCCTTAAAGACATTTCACAGAGTTGATACAGCTACAAAAACAAAACACTGCAACTTCTGCAGCCTCAGAGGCTCTGACATATACCATATGTTGGCAGGGTGTGACATAGATGTCTTCAAATAACTTTGCATTAAGCTTTCCCTATAGGAAAACCTTCTTTTATTAATAGTAATTTAAAAAAAAAGGTAATTTCTGCAAGCTCTTTCCTTGCTCTGTACTTACCCAGCACTAAAACCACCCCAGTGTCCCTCGTGCTGCCACCCATGATCCCATGGTGCTGCAGAGCAGGAGGCAGCCCAGGATGGGGAAGCACAGACCCACCTGGGCTCAGAACAACTGCCTGGCAGTGTCCTGCCTTTTACCACAGGCACGTGCTCTTTCCTTTCCAGTGCCTGTGACAGAGACAAAAGCTGTTTGACACCAAGATCAGGTTATTTTCTCGCAGAGCTCTCAGGACAAGCACAAGCAAGAAGCCCTCTCCAGAATGAATTCTTGAGAAGCAACGTGCATTATCATCTTCTCTACAAGTGAGAGATGTAAGTGTATAAACAAAAGGCTGCTATATGAAATCCATCTATTTAAAATACTGTTTATTTGTGATTTAACATTAATTAGCATTACATCTATGAGCAATTTCAGATAACATTTATATATTTTCCACAGGACACAAGAGTTGGCTGGCTCATTCTTTATGCCAAAGCAAGTAAATAGAGGCATTAGCAAAAGGTGCAAATAGTTCACGGTTGCATTTTAAAAAATATTTATGCACATTGCATTCATTTAGATATATTTTTAAAAAAGTTATGAAAAGCGTAGTTCACAGGTTACTGTTTCTACATATGTTGTAATACAACACAAATAATGTAGAACATATAAAACAAAGTAAGCAACTGAAAGTTTCCACTATGATTAAAAACACTGATTCCAGTATTTAGTGACAGCTAGAAAATTGTTTCCAGGATCCATTCCAACATTGCATTATCACACTTACACGGTCAAAGCTAACCAGCCCCCGAACATGCTATAATCAACATTTTTGCATGCCAAACCACTCTCCAGCCATATTTAACAATTACATATTGTATAATATTTCAACCGGTAATTTGGGAATCACATGGATCTTAAAGATGTACTTCCTATTGCGATGACTGATTTACAGACATTTGACACAGCGAAGAAACCCCTATGTTAGTTTCTATGTTTAGTTTGTATTTACAATACAGTAAAAGTACTAAAATGACAATACAAGTAAAAATGAGTAAGTGGCAGTACCACCCTTACTCATGGCACTAGGCTCTGATTTGCTCTGGGTTCATCCAAAGGACAACACAGATTCACGAGACCCTTTTACAATTTGAATGAAACTGAAGAAAAAACCCAAAGTGTTGCACTCTGCATGAATCCATACAAATTATTTAAAACATCTAATATGGAAATGTCACTCTGCCGATTTAATAAAAATATCCCGCAATCCGTATCATATATTTAAAAAAAATAATCACCGAACTTTTACTTTCTTTGTCTCCTCGTATTTCCCTACTATTTCACTTTCCCTTTTAACATTTTTGTTTCCTTCATTTGGTTATGTTAAGAGATTATTTTTCTTCATTCATTAGCAATACTATGAGAGAGAGAAAAAGAACAACCCACAAGTAATTTTTAAACATGAATCCAGTTCAATTTTATATGCTTTTTATCCTTTGATTTTGAAGTCCCTGGATTCCTGAATTATATTTAAGTATACTCTAAACCAAGCATTCTTAAATACACTCTAACTATGAAATGCTTGGTTCACATGCTTATAATACCTTTATACTGAATGGTATACAAACATTTGAACATATAAAATCTTCTTTTTGTTTTGCCAGTTAAACTAAATTATCAATGTTAAGTGTATAAAATCCCCCTTCTTGAAAAATAAGGGTTTCCCCCGCCCCAACTGATAGAATAAAAAAGAAGTCTTCAAAAATTATATTTCACTAAAATGAAATATTTGCAAAAAAGTTATTGAATAATGGAATTCTTTATAATTTTGTATAATTCCAAATAAACTTTCTCTTACACAGTTTTTCCCCTAGTATTATGTGCCAGTGTATAATATTTCTACATGAGCTAATCTTAAAAAAGATGTAAAGGTGTGCTGTTAATATGTACCCACTCAAACAGGGGTACAGAAACATAAAATATATGGTCAAAAACCACAATACAAAAATGTATGATCTGGTTTCCAAATGAGACAGCAGTTTTAAAAAGTTGTATGATCACTCAACAGTAACTTTAATAAAGACTTTAGCTGTACCGAAAATTTTAAGGTCTGCAAAATACTCCAAGCAGAACTTGCTGCTGCATACTGTGATGGTATTTGACCTTGCTATGATGGTAATTGAGCACCTGCCAGTGTAGTTCTACATGAAACTAATCAATGTTTCCAACCCTCATAGCAATTTCGGACACAGCTAAGTGAGAGATGAATTAATTCGCAATCAACATGAAAGGTTTTTTGTTTGTTTGTTTGTCTCTTTGTTTGGTTTCTTTAAAGCAAAACCTCTTCCAGTTTCTACTTGTTTAGGTTAAAAGTCCAGTTACTGCACACCCCTAACACTACGCTGTTAATGGCCAACTTAAACGTTTAAAATGTGCAATGTCTCCTCCCAACAGAACTGCACTTACGCTTCCACCTTCTCCTTCTTTTTACTCTTTTTCAGGAAGGATGGGGTGCGGAATTTCTTCTTCTTCTTTGAAGGGGATTTGGAAGGTGACCCTTCAGGGGATAGGGCCTCTTCTATCTTTTCAGAGCCTTTAATGGTAATCTCTACGCTCTCCACAGTACTCATGGTTAACTGACTGACCCTCTTGGTGAGATCTTCTTCCACGTCGTGTGCATCTTCCTTCCCGTTCACCACCACAACTGGCATCTCCACAGATATTAGGTTGGCATTCTGGGTGTAGAAATCCTCATGATTTTCTGAAAGAGCAAATGATTTTGCAATTATTTATGGACACTCTCATGCAAAAAAGCCCAGTATTGAGACAAAGCCTGCGAGTCTGGACTGTGATCCAAAGAATGAAACCCGAAGTGCTTAGATGTGATTTTTTCCCCTTTATCCACACTCTTAGTTGCTGTAAGCAGACAACACAGTGAAAATGTCATTAAAGGAGAATGAGCTAAAAATCTAACTTTATCTCTGCCAGGTGCATGCACAGCTCAAGCTGTATAGAGTATGTACAAATACAGTCTACACAGCATACACAGTCTCAAGCACAGTCAGAATTCCATTTTATTGCAAGAGACTGATTTATGAAAACACAGCCAATCCATACAGAAGGCATTGCAGAACTTGCCTTTTAAAATGCCTGCTTAGACTTCCGGACAAGTCTTAAGCAAAAGAACTGATCTTAACATTTTCAGTAAAAGAGAAGTATAATGTCTATTTGCTCCACCTGGTTAATATCTAAGTTTCAGCATGCCCTGAGTTGTTTTCTGTTTGTGAGAATTAGGTATTAGAAAAAAAAAGGGAAAATAGTTTTCTGGACAGAGTACCACCCAAACTTTGCAGAAGAGGGCTCCTTTTGACTCAGTTGGCTTCATGCAAGTGTAAAAGTGCAGCAGAAGAGTGGAAGACTTGGGTTATAGGAGCCCTTGTCATTGTATAGAAACTGCATGGAATACCTTCTAATCTTTCTGGGACATTTTGCGGGGATTGAGTTTGTGACTGAATTTGAGATACAGATGAACCGTCATCTGAGAATAATTCCTGTTCAGCATCTGCAGGACAAGATCTGAGTTAGTAGCCAAGCAAAAGTGAAAATCAAGCAAGAGTGTCAGTGCTGGTGCTACAAGATTTACAGCTCTGCTACAGCTTTGTGTTGCTCATGCTGACAACAGCACAAAGTTACAATACACAGTTGAAACTCTAAAGAATTATGAATTTACTTGTTTTATCTGCTAAAAATCAGTATATATTAGTTCTTCATTAGAAAGCATTAACAAAGGTGGCAGGCTTGCATTCCAAGTAGCATGCCACATGGTTTTATCTAGCCATAAGTCACAGTCTGCTGGTACAGTAAGCTATTACACCATATCCTGAGTGTGACATATGGCAAAGTTGTTTTATTACACAGTATTAGTGAAGAAGAATTCACAGCAAGTGTTATTGTTAAAAATTAAAATCAACCCTGAATTAGTAACTCTCTATAGAACAGCAGCATTGGAAGAAGACGTGAAAAGTGAAAGTAGATGAGACTTGCACACTGGGAGAACAGAAGGAAAATTAAAGAAGCCAGGGCCAAACATCTCAGTAAACTTTCGCTTGATTGGGCACAGACTTGAGCAACTTGATCTAACTTTAGTATCAGCTCTGAGGAGGAGCTGGATTAAGATGACCTTCATGGACTCTCCCACCTTAAGTCATTCCATGATTCTGACACAAAAATTCATCACGTTAACTTGTGTTTTTGTCAACCCCATTTCTGTGCAAACCTTTCATTGCTTTAATTTCAGCACTAACTAAAGTAAAAGAACAAACCACATTTAACAAAAGAACTCTACCACCTCAAGGAATGAAACTAGCTGCCAACAGTATACGCTAATAATTAATATGCACACCATTTTTACAGTAGGTATTTTCAAGCTTATTATTAAAATGCAAACCCCAAGGATTCAAACCACACTGCTGACCTTCCAACCCCTGCTGCTTGCGCTCGATGGTTTTCTTGTACTCTTCCAGTTCCTTTTCGGTGAGGTGGCTGAACGGGTTGGGTGGTGCCGGTGGTGCATGCTCATCATCAAACTGCATTGGCTGGGAAAGAGAAAGCCACAGAATTTAACAGTTAAAGAAGAAGAAGCAACAAGTGAAACGTGCAGGGCTAATGTATCTATTTTTTTTTGCCAAAGTTTGTCACCAAAGTTTTGGCAGGGAATACAGAATTAAAACACAGATGTACTAACTGTTGGATAGCTGGAAACTCTTAGACATACAGAATTCCAATTCCAGTTCAACACAGTTTGTTGCATAACCTAATTAGGGATATCTGTACTGTTTGGAAGTAAGTATATTCTATGCAAGAAAAGGTTAGTATGGGTAGGTAAGAAACTCGAAATCCTCTCTCCCAGTAAGAAGCCTGCTTCTAATGAAAGCTGTCTTCTACATAGTCACATCCCACCTTTTAAACTCAGCTATCTCTGGGACTCAATTGTTATCTTAAGCATCACTTCCAGAGACTAATGAAGGCTGTTTTTGCCCCCATGCATTCCAAAGTTCTTCCTCTCTCACTTAAATGATCTTAGGCAAGGATCCCACTTCATTAATATCAATGGAGGCAAACTTAACACGCATATCTCAGTTTGAAACGAACTTTTTGAACCTTTAAAATGAAGCATGAATAAGATGTATCCCACCTCTAAAACTGGCATTAAAGTAATCAGTTCTAACAAAACATTCAGAACGAAAATGGCCCAAGCTGACATCTGAAAGACAGGCAGCCAAATAACCCGAACAGCTGTAAATTAGTTAATTATGTTGTACTCACTGAACTCGGCTTTTTATCCACAACAATCCCGGCGAGCAGCTGAGACTGAGGCCCTGCTGTCTTTAGGTCATATCGGTTTTGCTCCCTTATCTATAGAGAGAAAATAAACCACGTTAGAAACAGATATTTCTCTTTTATAAATCCTATGCCCATCAGCTTTGCAAAGCCACTAACACAGGCAGCAGTGAATGGCTGGAAAATCAAGCTGTATGCTGCTGCACCTAAAAATTAAGAACTCTTCTTCCACCTCAAAACACACAGCATACGTTGTTTACCTCTTTCAGTACTCCCAAATATTCACTCTAGCCCTGATTCCTGCACTTCATGTAAGCCAACGTTTAGAAATAAGCTCCCAGGAACAGTCCCTGAACCTGTCCTCTCCACCTCACACATCAGCTATTGGAGAAAACTCTGTGGTCACAAAGGTTGGTAAAGCTTTTCCTTCTGCGAATAGTTTATTTTTTCCCTAAACTAACAGCCCTAGCTTCTAATTGTCAGTGCTTAAGAGATTGACAGATCAGATGTACATATAAATACCAATACAGATCATATTAAAAAAATCCTACAGCAGAAAATTAGGAGTAAACTCTCTGTGAGCCAGTGACATGCATGAATTTAAAAATCATTGCCTGGGACATGTACTAATAATCTCTAGATGATTAGAGGGTGCCTTTCCAGTTCTGAGGAAGGGAGTTGCTCCTTCTGACTCCATTTCAGTCCTCAAGGACACTGATACAGTGCTTTCCAAGAAAGAAGAAAGTATGCAATCAAATGAAAAACGTCCTAAATATCTGTTAATATAGTTATGCTGAGGGTGGAATATTTGGTCAGTCTGATAATCAGTGTCTTTCATGCTGGAAGGGAGAAGCAGAGAGATATTTCTGTTTACAGAGAGGTCCAACAATAATCTCTCATTTTCTTTTTTTTTACTGCCATTAGAAATTCCAGCTTAACAGGCACTAGGCAAATTAAAACAGAACAGAGCAAGATTAGAGTCTGAGATTGAATCATGCTGCAGATGACGCACAGCAATTCGGTTTGTCTTGACACCTAATTATCTACTAAATAAAATGCTAAATAACAGGGACTACCATTCCCAATCTATCATTTCCAGAGTTAATACTCATCCTTCATCAGACTATTGCACTCAAAATTTAAATATATGAATATTGCATACGTATCTACAGACTTTATGTATATCACACATTTAAATACATGTTTTTGGTGCCAAAAATCACATATAGCATAAGAACCTTCTTAATAAAATCAAAACATTTGAAAATGTTATTTTACTGCTCTGCTGAATCATTACTTGAACACATAATTTTATTTGGAAATGGTACAATTTTCAGTTCATTACACTTCGTTTACCTTATTTCTCTTTTCCAATACTTCACTTGGGTTTGTGTTTAAGGGAACAAATTGGTTTGGATCTTCAATTTTGATTGGCGTTCCTCCACTAGTCTTGGAGGAGTCATCAGCTTTCATCCACTTAAAGAGGGAGAAAAAAAAAAAAAGAAAGAAGCTAAAATACCCAGTAGGATGGAAAGGAACAATTCTCTGTGTTGTCTTACTGTTAAAGAAGAGGTATCAAGAAAGGACTTTCTGACTTTATTCTCAATTCCACATGACACCTAAAAAATAATCCCAACCCCTTACAGGTTTGTGTGTTTCCCCAAGAGGATTTAAGTTGCCTTAAACAAGATTACTTTTCGTAAACACTGACATACACTCCTGAAAAATGCAGTGTTAGCTGTGTACTAATGATGCTGTATTTAGAAAGGATCCCACTTTCTAGTAACTGGCATGTAGATCCAGAGCCCTTGTTCATGCAGTCAACTTCCACCTCTGCTGACCACACATTGACTACAGTTTTTTTTCCCTTCTCAAGCAGGGTTCCGAGGGTGTTTTTCCCAAACTCAAGTTTAGAAACCCGCCAGCCTGCCAGCAGGAGGAGCTGATGCTTTTACAGCTGTACGGTGTGACTGGGAGTAGCTGAAGAGCAATAACACACTGTAATCCCATGAGGGCCACCTCTCTGCAGGCTGGAAATAAAGCTCTTGCTGAGCTGCAGGAGGGGGAAAATCTTTATCATCATTAAAAGCCTGTAGCATGAACAGACCTTTCGAAAGCTGTTTTCGGTAAGCTCACAAATAGAAAAGGGGCAGCTAGAGATGAATTAGAGCTCGTGTCTCCCTCATGTGAAAAAAGAACAACCCACGGGTGACTTAAAACCTTACTATATTTGGTGGATAACTAATAGCACAAGAAGATCTGGTAGAAAAACTGTTTTCTACTTCAGGAAGAAGAAGAGATGGTTAGAACTGCGAAATCATTGTTAAATTTCATCATCAGCTGTTACTCTTACAGTCAACCCCTCTCTCCTCAAACAAAGGAGACCCTTAGTACCAATGTCATTAAGTCTCTGAAAAGCCTATTCTAATTTGCTCAATAAACTTCTTTGCTAATCCTGTTCAAGATTTCCTCATATAAGCTGTGCATAACGTACTTTCAAGTAGGGCAAAACCAAAGTGACTGCCCAACATACCAACCTACCGTGATCTTAGTCCTGGGACTGGCTTCCCCATTCCAGGACTCCTCAGGCACATTAACTTTCAAGTACGTGTTTGGAGAGTTCAGCCATCTTGTCTTCTCTCTCTGTTGCCTCTGTGCAAGGAATTTCAGGGGGGAAAGTGGGACCATATCATCTTCAAAGGAAAAGGCAGTCACAGTGGCTGGGATCTCGACGTCACTCTTATGTCTGGGTTTTTCCCTGACTAATGGCTGCCTATAGGCATAGCCAGTTCTGTATCCCTGTGGAGGAGGAAAATAATAAAAAAGAATGCTTAAAAGAATTAAAATAAAAATTTTTACTATTCAGCTACTATACACTTGTAAGATGGTGGGAAAAAATTGAAGCTCAAAGCATTATAAATTCTTACTAAGGCAGAATACTGCTGTCAGAAACAGTATGACAAACTAAACCAAGCAGGAGAGATTTTATATACAACTTACATTTACTCTGTTTTCATCTTAGAACTCACAGAGAAACCAGAAAAAACTGTTTGCTTTACAGAAGCTAATCCTACACTTACAGGACTATAGGGATATCACCATCAAAGCCCTCTCACCAGGTTGTCCAGCATCCTCATGAGCGCTTCAAATTCCTGCTCCCCAACTTTCCATTTTTGTTGTGAAGCCATATTAACTCCACCTCCTCCCATTGCTGCCACGGCGTGTGTGGAAGGCTTGAACTTCTGCAGATCCAGTAGTAGGAGATTGTCTATCCCACCTGCTCCAGCTAGTGCATGAACCTGCAGACATCAAGGAGCATATTTCATTTGTGAAAAGGCTTTTGTATTCCCTGCTTTTTTGAATTTGCAGCAGAAGCTTGCTTCAATACATGCTGCAGTTATTTCTCAGGCTAGTTTTCTAGTGTCCAAAAAATGTATTAAAATATACAGCAAGTGACTGTTATGGAAAGCATTATACCATCTACTAATAATTGCACTTTAAAAGGAGTAGATTCGAACGCTTGATTTCAGAGTACCTTAAAAAAACCTTTCCGCATCACAAGATTAAAAAATTTTCATTTTCCTAGCTGTTTCGAAATGGAAGAGTGACTGAACTCAAAATACATGGCAGGGCAAGGAAGGAAAGGAGTGGGAGCCTGCCATTTGCACATCCAAACGCCTCTTTGGGAGGACAGGATCACTGGGGAACAAGCACAAAGTGATGAAGTTTCTGGAGATGGGCTTAAAAGTTATGAAGGGTGAGAACACTTTCAGTAGTCTCTCTTCACAGGTTATAGGTAACATCTGGATACCTAACTAGGTAGCTAAAGTTAGACAAAATGGAAACAACTAAATTTGTGATTCAAGTTATTTTTAAATATGCCACCCTCTACCATTGCTCTAAAGATCTTCTTTTAATTTCGTTTCACAAATCTGTGATCACAGAGAGAAGCTTCTTTTCTTGTCACAACATTCAGCTTCAGTAAAGGAGCTGGCTCTCAAGAGACCTTAAATCACACTTCACCATGCAGTGAGTACCAGCAAATCTATTATCTGACAGGTTCCCTGCATGAGGCTCACTCTGCACAGCATGGAACAAAACCTTCTGTACCCTTCGGAGTGTAACACCACTGAGACTGTGTCAGTGTTCCTAGAATGAGCATTTGTGCCATTCCCTTGGTGATTCCCTGATTATTCCAGTCTCTCTGACTTTGACCTGGTATACAGGATTACTAGATTCCACAACCCCAAAATTGTGTAATGTTAGAGATCTTCCCATCTAGGATGTAATCTGTAACTCTGCAGCACAAGTGTTTGAAATCAAACACAGATAAATTCTCTCTCACCTGCGTTTCACAGGCCAGTTGCACATTGAAAATATAGTGGAATGCTTCTTCCAGTGTCTCTCCTAGTGCTACCACACCATGGTTTCTCAAGACTAATACCTAGTAAATGAAGACACTAATGTTAAATGGTAGAAACTGGAGCATGACATGAAAATTGTTTATGAAGAGCACGAATGAGGTTGAATACCTTGCAACTGGGCCCAAGAACTTTTTGAAGCTGAATTCTCTCTTCCTGTTCATCAAGAGATCCCTGGTAATCGTAATAAGCAACATCTCCCAGAATGAGAGCCTCTTGTGATATGGGAAGGATGCCACACTTCATAGAAGAAACCTGTTTCATGAAAATGAAATGCTGATAACTAGGAAATTTGAAACTCTTAAAACTCACATCTCAACCACCCAAGCTTTAGCAGGGTGTACTTTTTATCTTTGCTGGAAGAGAATCAAACTCCGTAACGAAAGCTTAGAAACAATCCCCCCCAAACCAGTCTAATTTGCAATAGGGTGACAGAGGTGCTGCTGCCCAGCCTAGGGACAGATTCACTAGAGGAAAAGACAAATTATTCCAACTAAGTTAATTTTTGTGAATTTTATCCATGTTTAATTCTCATCTTACTTAATGGTCTGTTCTTCTTTCTCACACTTATGACTTCAAAAAGCTAGTATAAAATAAATTAATCATTCGTTTCTATTTTGTCTGTAGGCAAGAAATGTGTATATATATATATGTGTGTGTGTGTGCATTTCTAGATAAAATAATAAGAATTCAGTTATTTCAAACCAATTCTTTCAGGCCTCCTTACATTTCTATCATTATTACACAGACCATTTAAAGTTTATGTTAACTATAACATTTAAATAGTGAGGTAAATCCAAACTAAGTGTAACTACTAATTAAACCACTTCAAAATGGAGCTGCATAATGCAAATGATGGTGATTTATACAGCACATTATATTATCTAGGATGCTATAAATGAAGCCTGTGTAAACTATTTGCTTTACAACTGCCTCAACCTGAGTATAATAATCTCTGAGCATCAGTTTATTCCAATCTCATTCCATTGTCGTGGCTCAGCCCTCTCTCTCTCTCTATTTGATAACCTCACACTTTTATTGACCAGTGCAGAGTCGATATTGAAACAAAAATCAAACTGCTGTGAGCAGAAATATGCCCTGAGTTCATAAAGTAAAGCTGTTTTCTCTCAGTCAGTGCCAGAAGGAGGACTTACAGCAGCTGTGGCAGGGGTGTGTATGTGTATGACACATCTGACGTCGGGGCGTGTGGAGTAGATGGCCACGTGCGGACTGAAGCCTACACTGTCAATACTGAGAGCTGTGCTTCCCTGGTCCACTACATCTCCTAGGATGTTCACTTTAACCTGAAAAAGGCAAAGAAACACATGATATTCAAAAAGTTGGCAACAACTTCAATTATCTAGAAAATACCCTTCCTTTCTTATTTAGCACCAAATTTTCCCACACACATTTAAGGCTCAGAGCACAAAAAAAAATTAGGAGAGCAGCCATGAATCTGTGTGCCAATACATCACCCTGCTGTACAAACCCTTGATAGTTGTTGGAAGTTCAGCCATGGAAGAAGTAAGGATAAGACCCTGATACAACATATATTCTACTTCAGTCTAGCTGATCTTTCCTTGTTTCTGACTTTCAAAAATGCATTTCATTAACATTTCTTACATTTTAAATATGAAGATAATTCAGACTCTAAGAAATTTCCAGTAAGAACATTAATGCACAAGGAATTTTCAGTTTCATGGGAACATTAGAATAGTAATTCCTGTATCAACAAAAAACTATAGCAGGGTCATATCTCATGGTATGTTGATTCTGTGTTTGCTACATAATACTATCACTCTCATTTTGGTACCCCTTTCACCTTGAGGCACTTTCTTTACAGTCATGCACTGACATGAAGAGCATATGGCAGGTTCTGCATCAAGAGATGAGTGATTTAGCTGCTACCACTGCCTAAATACCAGCTTGTAACTTCACCCAGCTCATTTGTTGGGCCTGGGGAAGATTATTCGACTTTATCTCCTCACTTCTAAAGGTAAGAGCTGATTCTGATAACACTACTCCTACAGAGTCATTTCACATGTATTTCCACACTGTCAGGTTATAAAAGGCTGCTGCTACACTGAGGCTACTGATGAGCTTCATCAGACAGGAAAACAAAACTTTGCTACTCCACACTGAAGCTGGAGACAAAGAAACAGAAAGTAAAGCTAAACCCAGGAAGAAATACTGACAACAAAGGGTGCTACTATCTAAGCAGTTAATCAGCTTTTCATCTGGTGGGTAAATACTAAAAAAACTCAAACAACAGCATAATTATAGAAGTCCATTTTAGCAGCCACAAAAGTATTTTAGAAAACAGGTTGAGTCTTGGAAGTTATTACAGCAGGTGAATCACGTACCAAATTAGAAGCTGAGGCTTCAGAAAAGGACAGCCCTCTTGGAATTATTAGAATGTGGTCATGTTCTTTGCTTACTCTTACCTGCAAAGGAGACAGGAAATGGATTACTGACCTAATTTATATTATTCAGAGGAAAAATAATTTGAATGAATAGGTGAGATTCTAAATGATTTTTCTTTGTCTAAAATACTTACTGTGATATAGGCATTTGGCAAATGTGCCCACCCAAACAAGTCAGCCAATCTATATAAACTGGCTAACTTGCAACGAGTAAGTTTTTCTCCCTTAACAAACGAGGAGGTATCTACCCCAGGTAGGTCATTGATGGGTGTAATCATTCCATGGCCTGAAAAACAGACAAAAATAGATGATGGCCAGTTGGACGATTAAATATATTTCCAGCTATGCCATGATGTTCCAGATGCAGTGTATTTAAATTGTTAGCAAAGCAGTACCAGCATTTATTAAACTGGATAAAGGTTTCCCTGAGCTCTCTCCTGAACCCATATCCTGTATAGGACTGGAACTGTGCTTTAAGACGTTTGTCGTTAATGAAGTATTTTTACATGTTACTTTGAAGGTTTTTTTACAGGATAAGACATTCCTTATGGACTTCCGACACCAGCAAAACTTGAAGAGACATCTCAGTCTTAGCACTTCAATTCAGTCCTAATGAGGAAATCAGGATTAGTGCAAGAGTTCTCAAACCCTTAGACAGAAGGAATCACCTCTTAACAGAGAAATCACAAAGATCAATTTCTCTCTTTGACTCGTGACTACACAAACATACCCTTCTCCCCTTCACGAATGCATGATAGCCTTTTGACAGCTCACAACCTTTGTTTAGAAGGAAAGTTAAGACTGAAGAGGTAAAAGTCATTTTGGTTTTCAACAAAAGGCATGTGCAGTTTGAAATCAGGCCCCATTGTCTCTGGCAAACGCAGCAGAGACAACAGCAGGACACGGTCTCAGTAACCAACCAGAGACATGAACATGGGGTTATCTGGGCTCTCTGTTCTCTTCCACTCGTTTTGTTAAATAAACCCCGAAGTACCATTTTGGGACCAAATCTCCAGAGATGATGAATGCTGACAGCTGCCACTGTACTTCAGGCTTGTAAGCTCCCATACGATGTCCACCCACAGAACTTAAATTGACTTGAGCATCTCAGTGCTTCACGACTTGGAAAGAACTTGGGTGTTAACTGCGAGTTCCCGGTGACATCTTTACAAGTAGAGTGCAGACTAGAAGCTGTCCTTAACTGTGGGAGCTGTTTTTCTGATGATTCACTTTGCTAGGGTATTCTCCCCACCTCGAGGTAGTGGGTTTTTTTGTCACTAACAATTTATATACAAGAGTAGAAAAATAAAGAAACTAAATGGTAATGTAATTCACATCTCAGTTTATATTCATGTTAAACTCCTAATAGTAACAGGGCACAACTTTTTATTCCCTATGTCAGTTAAACTTTTATTAACAAATTACAGAATAACTGAGTTCGAGGATTCAAACCATTTCGGATAGCATTATACAAATAAAAGAATTTGAGAGAAAGAAGCCTAAAAAGGCAAGTTAAGGCCACCATCTGCACTACTTCACAGCTGAAGCAAGCTCTGGTAGAATTTTTATTCAAGGAAAGAGGAGATCCCAGCATTGCTAAGCCCTGGTAACAAAAAAAAAAAAAAAAAAAGCAGTTATATATATAATTCACTTACTGAGTGAAGATGAGGAAAAACCTGTAAAAGTGCTCGCTGTAATGTATTCAGCAATCTGCTGTAATGCAAGCAGTCCAGTGGGGTTATTGCCCTTCTTCATCTGTTCTTGAATAAGGCATTCCAGATCTTCTCTAAAAGCCTGTAGAAACATTTGAAAATCATCAAGGAAACCTGGCCTTGATAATCTTATTTCTATTATAGGTGGGGCTGGTAGTCTCTTATTAACGTTACATGAAACCTCCCCTTAGACTTCGCTTTTAGCTATTTTAACTTTGCCAGACCTAATCTTCCGACCTAAACTTTGTACACTAAGTATTGGTAGTTTGGAGGGCAGAAAGAAAGAGTTTGGTCACAGAGGATTTACTATTTCCCAGCAGACAACAAGATAAAATCTATTTTTTTAAAATGATAAACCCCATTTTTATCAGTAATTAAAGTGTTGCCCATATTTTGGAAGAGGTACTTGAAATTCGACCAGGATGTGTTGCTTTCTGTGCTGGATATTTTTTTAATAATGTAATCCCTCTGAAAACCCATTCAAATTTGATAAAGTTACAAACAACTGGAAAACTGGAGCTCATCCATGCTCAAGTAATATCACAGAGATGCAAAAACTAGAAGGAATGCTATCTCCTCTCTATTTCTTTCCTTCCCCAGAGGGAAAAAACCCTTCCTTCTTTTTCTGAATAAAGTGACTGCAAGCCCAAGAGATAAACTCCTGCAGAACATATCACGAAAAGGTTTTCATACTATCAAATTTAATATACTATGCACTGTGTTCCTTTGAGATGATAAACAGATTATTCCCTATCTACAACAAACCCCTGCCCTAGGACCACAGCAGTCCTGACATTCCTAGACTAAGTAAATCCTGTTCCTTCAAACTTCCATTATAGGTTACATTTTCTAGCCCTCTCATTACTTCTCGGTAGCATCTTGCACTTTTTCCCCAAACTAGCAGTACCCAAAGCTGCACACAACACGAGCTGAGGTGGATTGCAAACTCCTCCTAGTTCATTCCGAAAAGACATTTGGTGTCTTTACCATGCAGCTGGCTCCTATTATAACTCCAGACTATTCCCTGTAAGTAATTGCTCCTTTCAGTTAGCCTTCCTTAGCAGAGCACTTGCTCTCAATTAAAGAAAGAAAACAGTTCTGTATGACAAATGTAATTTCTTCACTGAATTTTAATTCAGTCCTTCAAAACACCCACTCTGTTGGGCAAAATCCACCAATCTCTTCAGTCTGTTCACCAACAGGTTTTGATTAGTAAGACAGACTGCTACTGAACCCCCCCAAAACATCCTCAAGACTCTACTTGGTACAGCCTCCTCAGCTGGACAGTTGAGCCTCCATAACTATGAATTACCAACTTTTCAGCTATCCGTGCTCTCCTTAGAATAATTTTATCAGGATCGTGTCTGTACCTGAGACTTGCCAGATTTCCATAAGTAAAGCCTCTAAAAATTCCCACTGACTGACGCTGCACGGATCTGTTGCACAGATCTCTCAGGGTAGACCAGAACATTCATGTGGCATCTCCCAAACAGGTGAACAACCTCTCACTAGCCTGAAGATGCACAGGCAAAGTCAGATTTTTCTCTTTACTGGCTGCTGTTGGTAAGGTCTATGCAGCAGGACAAAGGAGCAGATGAAAAAAAGGAAAGGAAAAACATGGAATTGAATGAGGAAAGGAACCCAAATGGGAGAAAAGAAGTGGAGGACAGGGAGCAATGGCCATAAACTGAAATACACAAAGTTCCACCTCAGCATGAGGAAGAACTTTAGATCAAGGGTAGCAGAGCACTGGAACAGGCTGCCCAGTTATCTGTATTATATTAAATTATTCCTCCTTCAATTCAACAAGGACTACAAAAAAGATATGCAAAAACATTAACAGTAAAATATTCAGACTTCTGGGGTTTTTTTTAACCTGTACAAGTAATGTTACTTCAATAGCAGAAAAAAAGTTAATACAACATATTTCAGGAAATTTTTGACAGAAAGATCTTTTAGTTTATTGCCTATTGTGTTTTTAATTCTTCTTTTTGGTCATGTTATTTTCCTTCTTCTGAGCTTGGTTTTGCACCTTGATGCTAACAGTAGTATGTTACACATTTGCTGAGACTACTATAAATGAGGATTTAGTGTTGTATCAACAATTTTGTTAAACCAAACAAGCAGATTCCCTTAAAAATAGTTTTAGAAATAAGAGAAGATAGGTAAGAGCCAGGAAAGTGGCAAATATGGAGGTTTGGGATGAGCTGTAAAGCAGGTGAGAATATGGATGAAGTGCATAAAATCAAGTATGCAATTTATCCACATGCCAGAGTATAAGGATGTTTTCTAGCAGCTTTCAGCCTGTCACATGGATATCTATGAATATTTCAATACATTTCATTCACTGCTATACACCTTTAAAACTTGGAACTGTATACCCTTGGACTACAATCCCACATGTGCTAACACAACCTTCTTCCATTTCTGGTAATCCCAGTGGGCTTTTATGAAGGGCACCACCTTCTTGTGGCCAACAATTTACCTTTATTATGAGCCACTAAATGAATGATATTTATTGGATATTTATTTCACTGTGCAAGACTGATTTCTGTAAAACCACTATGGTGCAGGGCTCTGATTCTGGGATCTGACCCATTCAGCAGCAGAAGCCTGCCTCTGAAAACCTAACTAGAGCCTGGAGACCAATTGGTTTGGTTTTGCTTTAATTTGTGAGATTGTAATATATATGCGTGGCATTACAATGCCCACAAGTGTTCAAGTAAAAGTCATACAAGTAAGTCATACTGGAGAGAGATGTTTTCAAAGAGATGACAAACGTGCTGCTCTGGCACAAAGCAGGTATTTTTCAAGTGGAAAGGTGACTGGTAATTTCAGATGTAGTATTTGACAAGAAAATGCTGACAAAGGAAAAACTCTACTGTCAGATGAATGGAAAATTATGTTATTCAGCTGTATGCTCAGCATTGCTCAACCAAGGGAAAGTTTCAGCCCTGGGATTTAGCAGGCTCTCTGGGCACATGCACATTGTTTTGTTTGTTTGAAACCACTACAACTTCAGACATGAGGAACTAAGAGCAGTGACTTTTTACACTGGGATACAAGTCCCAAAGTGAGCAGCACAGCACTTCACAGCTGCCCATGATCCTGCCAACACAGCTAGATTCGGACACCTGCCTGTGCCTGCACACAGCAAGGCTGTAGCCTGGATAACCAATCCCTGCACAGCTGGGAATCATTTCCTGTTTGCACAAGCATCATTCTGCCTTCAGGGACCCCACCTGGCCAGCCAAGCACCTGTGTCCCCCCTGTTGTTTGTGCTGAAACAGCACTTCAAGCATCAGACTGAAATTTTGCATAGGAAATATGCCATGGTACGAAAACTGGGCCCATGACAGCTACTGGAAAGGAGGTACAGTAACATTTCAGACAAGATGCACAATTTGGAGGATGCTGAGTAGGGCTTTTATTCACCCAGCAGCAGAAGACACCCACATGAGTAGCCTGACCTTGGTAGAAGGCAGGCTGCTGCTCTGCTGCCACCTCATCCACCTTCTGGGTTCCACTCCACCACCTTGCTCTGAGACATGAATTTCCCCACAACCCACCAGTAAAAATGAACAGGGCAGCTCAGCCTGTTCCTAAAACTGTTTCCACTACTCCACTCTTTCCAAAACTGTAGTCAGCTTTTTTACAGCCTTACATGGTACTGCACAGCCTGCAGAACAGACACAGCTTTCCTTGATGGAGTCGCTAGTAGAATGATTAGGTCAAGGTCTTTCTAATATCATAAAATTACTTCTCCAGAACTATTTGCAATCATCTTCCAAATACACATCATAGACTCAGGCAGTTTAAATGAAAAAATCTTTCAACTTAGATCTGCAACAGTTCTCTGAAACTAGAGAATGAAGTTAATGCTTAGTTCTGACTCATTTACCTCCATTTTCTTTCAGAAGTACAGTTTAAGTGTGAGCTGACAGTGTAAATTCAGGCTTTTAAGAACCAAACCAACACTTGCATGTACCAGTTGACAACCAGTATTTTTCAGTCAACATATGAAGGAAGAACTAGAACAATCAACTTGCTAGAATAACCTATTTTACATGGATACACACATATATGGTGCAGAATAATGATGTTGCTAAAAAACTTGGTAATTACCTCTCCATCTTGGTAGGCAGCTCTCTGAGGATGTTAAAAAGTACACAGGCTTATAAGTATTTTGACTATCTATGCTGTTCCTTTCGTGTTGACCACAGATTTCTACGTGTATCCAACTCAAAAGAAGTAGAAATAAAATAAGAAGCAAATAATAATGGTATACAAATACTCCACACCATTGCAAGCCTTTAAGAGGAGAAAGCACGTGCTCATTTTAGGATTAATTACAGTAATGACCAAACAGTTTCATGTCATTCTACAGGAAAGTAGCAAAAAAAGATATGTGAGGCCCCTACCTTTCATAGCAGCACTGCTGTTAGACTTAAAGCTGCCGAACAATACAAAAAACCCATTCACCCATTTTCACTTTTTCCCATTTTGATCGGAGTTTCTAACATCTTAAATCCACCTTTTAAAAGGGTATAATTCAACTTATCTAAACGTGCCCACACAGAGTGTCTAAGCCAAATCTCCACCACTGAAGGAAAGTTTCAAAACTTAACTGGTATTTTGTCCTTGAGAGCGAAGAGACGTTAATTTTGATTCCTGTGCTGTAAACACAGCTGCCCGTGAGAGGAAGACCTTCACCGAAACAGCCGACACGGCCCCTAACAGGCTCTTTCAAGACTGGAGTTTAGATACAAACAACCAATGCCCTAAGTGGAAAAGGGTGGAGTTGGCCACAAAAAAACCGCCAGTGAGTGAAGGCTGGCGGGGAGAAGATAAGAGTCACAAAAAGTGTTTGTCAATGCCGCGAAAGAGAACAAGGCGGGGCGGGGGGGGGCTTCTGGGTTAGGACAAAAAGAAATAGGCTCAGTAAGAAGCATGGGGAATAAGCTAAAGTTATAATAATCGCTTCACTTGCACTGAAGGTGAGGGTACCTGGGCTGCATTTAGTGACTTGGCTGACAGTGAGGCACTCCCCATACAGAGCTCGGCCTGTGCCAGTTTTTCCAGCTCCTTCAACCTGGTGAACACTGGCTTTCCTCTCTGAGCCACAGCGGAGTGTTTACTCCTGTGATAAGCAGCCTAGAGATACCCTATGATTACAGCCAAACCTGAAGCACTGAACTCCTTTGCCAAGCCCGTCTCCAGCACACCCAGCTCCCAGAATCCCAGCCCCAGCCACTCACACAACTGCTGCTCTGCACGGGGGTCTGGGTCCCTCCCTCGTGCTCTCTCGTGGAGCAAAGCCATACTGTACATCTTGGTAAGTGGAATGTAAATGAAATGTAATGAAGGTAAAGGGAAGGGTGGGAGCACACATGGTGGCAATACACTAGGAGGGATGGCAGAGCTCTTGCAGGGTGTTCTGGATGCACGTGCCCCTGCAGCCAAGGAGGAAAGTCACCAGTCATGGCTTTCCAAGGTTTTCCAGGTATTGAACAACATGTATGTGTTGACATTTATACCTAATGAAAAAAATCCACAGTCCAAATAAGTAGAAGGGAGCAGTATGGAAATAGAAGGGAGTGAGAAGGAACCTGTTTTTAGGGTAAGAAAGCAGGGAAATATTCACGACATGCACTTGAGGTGCAGAACACTGGTGTGAATTTACAGTGCACCATCACAGCTATAGAAATGATAGCTAGGGACTGGGATTTCTTGGGGCCTCTAGTGGATGGCCTTGATTTGAGACAACATTACCTCGAACACAAATTCCCTCTCACTTAAAACGCTGTCACAGCACAGAGGGGATCTTTAAGGGACATTTGGTAGTATGTCTTCAATGACGTGTGAAGTTGAGCTCTCGCCTCTGGGTGAACAAAAAGCTGCACAGGTTGTATGACAAAAGCATGCAATTAAATAAGATATTGCAGTGTGAGAAGAGTCATGACTTCCCAGCAGGATGTCGGGAAGATGTCAGAGAAGACAAAAGCTAGAGCAGGGAGCTGCAAGGCAAGAGGACTGCCCAGTGAGCAGGTCCTCAGGTGATACAAAATGTTGTGAGTTCCTTGTGGCCAAGAAGCGAGGCTTCCGAAGGATGTGAAAGGCTTTTGAACTTCTGAGAAAACAGCAGTAAAAGCCAAAACATATGAGGAACTGAAAGGACTTTGATATTTTTAAGAAAATAAACTGCCCCAAAAGGGAGTGGTATTGCAAAAATACTGGATGTTCACTTGATACAAAATCAAGTAAACAAAACAACTGCAAAAGCTGGGGAAAAAAAAAATTAAATCATCCTTCATCTCTGTCCTGATGGTTTGAAAATAACATAGCCAGAAAAAAAATTCAAATGTGGGTGGGATTGCTTGTTTTTGAGAAGAAAAATCTGCCTGCATGCTAAGGCAGACCTCTGAATAGAAGAGTTGCTAAGCTGTATAGTTATCTTCCCACTTTTTTGGGGCAAGACCGGCTAGCGTGGGAGGCAGGGGGGTGTGTGCATGTACAAGGCAGGAAGGAAGCCACTGTAGAGAAGTACATTTTTAACCTCAGCATAACCCCCCAAAATTTTGCAATCTGGATAGCTTGACCTGAACCTTCCTGCAGTGGCAGTGTCAAGCCAGAATGGCCCTGAACACCCTGCAGAGCCATGACAGGTTGATAGACACTCTCTAGATGCAGCGTGAAATTAAAGTAAAGCCTGATGGGATCCTGCCAACACAGAGCTCAACTTAGGAAAAAAAAACCCAAGCTCCAAATAGCTGTGTTTTATACATAAAAATAGCAAGCACACATCCAATGGGTCTCAAGAAGCCACACAAAACTTCACTGGTAAATTAAAAACATAAACTGGACATTTAAATTCCAATAATTGGGCATTTTTATGTTTACACGAAACAGCTGTTAACTCATCACTTCAGACACAACTTCTCCTTGCATCAGTAAAAATAATGAAGCAGTTCTCATATATAAGTGCATTTTTGTGTAAGAATGCATCCTCTTCCATTTCCACCCTCACCTGTAGCTTTCCTTCCAACACACCAACATAAAGGGATGTAAGGTACTCCCCAGTGCAGCCTAAGCCCTGATCTTAATTTCCTGTCAGGTTACACACACTGTCCTGTTAGCTGAAGCCTGTAGTGAGCTTTTCTGCTGGGTGGATAATTGTTTCACATGGTCTCACTGCACTGGAAGCAGTGTGGCACTGCTGCCAGCCTGCAGAAACATCCAACACCTTCCCTGCTTCACGATGGCTGTGGGGATTTTCTCCCAGTCTGTACGTTCATTCAGCTCCTCAGTGCTGAGCTGGCTGTTCAGTTTTCACAAACACCATAACTTGTGAACCACTGCCCTTTTTTTTCTTTTTTAAGTGTTTTAAGAGTTTCTGGTTGCTATGGTGACAGCATCAGAGAAATGCTACAAGGAAATAAGGGCCAGAAGGACTTGTATACCATAACTGAAATAAGGGGGTTGATGGTACAGCAAATATATTTTTCCTCTGTGAAAGACACAGTTACTCTGTGTAACAAGCAACATATGACTGCTTAGCATACAGGCAAAACTGTTTTTAATTGCAGAGTTAAGTTGGAAAATATAAAAAAACCCCGAACAACCAACCCATCTTTTCAGATTTTGGATATATAATAGTGCAAGTATCTTGGACCTAATAAGCAATAAAATTAGCCCACTGAATAAATGTAGTACCTTTCCTTTAAAAATAACAACTTGCTACCTGAATCCTCTGAAACTGAAGACATTACTAATATAACCCGAAATGGCTTTATGCTAAAGATTGGCCAGCAGTACTTCTGGATGCTATCAGGCTGCTCAGGTCCAGCTGATCTTAATTTCTGTGTCTTTCTAACAGACACAGAACAGCAAACGTGTTCACTTTATCTGATTCTCCAAGCTATCAGATACTCAGGGGCTACATGTAGTATTAGGGAAACACATCTGAAAACTCAACTGATAATGTCAGGACATTCTCCACAGGCAATGGTCAGAAAACAACTCTGATTTGTTTAACATTTATTATGAACAGACTGCAAGACATTAGCAAACATCAGAGGTAATGGAAGTAGCTTTTCAGTAGCTTTTAAATTATTTAATTTAGGAAAGGGAAATTGCACATCAGAGAGGAGTAGTCAGATTGCACACTAGTATGGGCACCAAACAGCACATCAGAGAGATGCGGTAGCTTGATGTCTGAAGATGTCTGGTCAGGCCTGTAGCCCCTACAGTAACATGCACTGAATAAAATACACTGTGGTTCCTGAAATATATTCTCTAATTTATTTTCTTGCTAAAGGATTTAGATTTTCCTACTTGAAAGAAAGAAAAAAGCTCATTAATAAAACCAGATTAAATTAGTACCTAAGCTTCCTACTATGTGACACTGATTAATCCTTTAGTTTTGCACCTTTGCTCACAGAAAGCGCATGTTCAAAGCTCACCTCAACTCCCATACACGCTTGTGTACTTTTAAGACAGTTACTATCCTTGCTAGATACACTTCATATTTCCTAATACTTGCCAGAAGAGGAGTCAATAACTATTTCTTTGATCTGAATGCCTTTATCGAGGCTTGGTGAAGATATGCATTTATATATCTAAGACTGGGTGAAGATTTACCAGCAAAGCAAGCTCTTCCTTAAACTGTGTCTCATAATTTCTCTTCCTCTTCTTCTAAACTATATTCTCTCTGTCAAGTGGAATAATCCAGAAAAGCAACTAAGTTCTATGAAAATGTCTAACACAGAGTAATTCTGCAGCTACAGAACAAAAACACTACAGACAATACTCATCAATTCAATCCCGAACCTGCGTTACACAGACTGGCAACAGGAACAATACTTTCTGCCCACTTTGTGATGAATTTTAAATTCAGGAGAACAAGGTAAATGTTTTCAGTCCCAGGAACTGGCACACAGCAACTGGAGCCTGGAAAAAATACTGCACCTTCCACCCCCAAATTATGAAATTCTCTTGATGGACATTTGGCCACAGATACTGTATAAAAATGCTTTAATTCCCTCATGTGAGAAATCACAGCAGAGTTCCTCTAAATTTTCTGTATCAGGAAAAGAGAGGATAAAAGGACATATTTGAGGGGAAATGGGAGCTCAGACAACTCCTCTTCATGCTTGATCACACACTCAGCTCCCACGTTCCCATTTCTCTGTAAGCCAAGCAGGCAGCAGGCCCCTGGCTTATTTGGACAACCGTTCCCTTACACAACAAAAACTTGCAACTTACTGGCAGCTCTGAACAGTCACTTTCCAAAAAGTGCTGGGCTCAGCTTCTCTTGCAGCAGGACACTGACAGCAGCCCAGCAGCACCCTGTCCTGCAACCTTCTGTGTTAAAACAGCAACCTAAACTCAGGGGTTCATACCCCTCTTCACACCTCTTCCTAAAATCTGCATGCTGACACTGCATCTACTAAACAAAAACACCACAGAGGCTGCAGCAAAGGGACATTAATTACATCTGTCAGACTTGGCAAAAAGTGCCCCAAAATGTTAATGTAATAGTTACGCTCATCAGATTCAATACCATCATCAAAAGGACCAAAAAACACCCCCCATAAACAAAGCCAAATGAGCTCTCCAACTTATTTTTATCTGTTAGGCTAAAGATTCAGTCTTTGCTTTGAGTCCTGGCTACTCATAATGTGAGTATTTGAACAGGAATCAGTATACTCCAATCACATTTTACAACTGAGTATTTAACATAAAATTATCATGATTAAAACATTATGCAATACCTCCTTAGAGTATTTTCTTTATAAAAGACTCTGGCTGCAAACACAAGCTCGCACAAACAGACTTGAAAGATAATAAATTCCTTACTCAACAGGTTCACATTATACTCAAAGCAACACACAGATCCAAGAGACACTCCGCAACAACACTTTAGCAAACAATCCTGTTATTCATGGATGACTATAATAGAGTGATTACTAACAGCTGTTTGCAATCTCATTACATAAGGAAAAGCTTCAAAAAAAATTACAGAAGCACCCCAATTTACAGAGGAACTGAAGACAGAAGGATCTGTAAAGCTGCTTAGCCCCTTCCCAGTCCCATTATCCTCAATACTCACATTACACCCGGATACCCCCAAAGGATCACCCCATAGGCCTTACTCACTCCCTGTGGCTTCAAAATACTAAAGGAAACAGTATTACTTTCCAATGCATTCATCAGGTTAAACTCAAAGAATACAGGTATTAAAATATAAATTAAAACTACTATGAATGTGGTTCAATAGATTTAATAGCTCTATATGTAGTCTACACAAATACTGAACTTACACAACCAGTAGATGAGCGCTAATACGGCCAAGTAGGGGTATGATCACCCTCAAGGACATAAAAAGAACATAGTCTAGCTTTTAAATAAACTTAACCCAATTATTAATGTTAATTAAAGCGTTCCTGCTGCAAATGATTGGTTAATATTCAAACCCAGAAAGCAGAACACCACGTAATGCCCTAATTTGTTCCTATTTGACCGGTGACTCCTTCACTCTCTTCCCTGCCCCTAAGTTCTAATTACGAACCCTGCAGCCAGCCACATCTTTCTGTAATACTGCAACGAACCATATGAATACAGAAGTATCAGGAGAAAAAACAACACATTAAAGCCTGCTTGTCCACTATGCCAACAAAATGCTGGATAATCTGTTCAGTGACTTTTCTTACAAGACGGTCCAGAGATACTCTACCTAGCCGTGACACAGATTTCTTTTTTCATAACACCCTTTCCTTTGTACTCCCCATTAATAGCACTCACAGGGCTCTGCAGTATCTGGGTAACCCTCTTCCTCTGCTCCATCATATTGAAGTCCTGTCTCAGGTCAGGGGACATGTTTCTCTCCCGGATATACTCTGGGTCATTCTCATTGATGCGATCGAAGTACCGCTCTTTGTGAGGCATCGTGGCCGCGGGAGGAGTAGTGATCACCACCTGGCTGGCATCAGCACTCATGCTTCAACACTGTGGATGGAAGGCTTCCCCTGAAACAAATGGAAAACAGGGAACAACGTTAATCCAAAGGAGGGCAGTGCATACAACTTCCAAGTCTGGACACAACTTATGTCCCTCCTCATCCCTGCAGATCATCTGAAACGAAAGGAGAACAAGTGAATAACTACCACGATCAGAAAGTTTCGGAAAAATTCTGGAAAACTGTTTAAAAACCATTAGTAAGTTCTCTGATAGCGCACAACCATCTCTATTAAAGGTAAAATAAAAACCCAACAGCATACAATTAAGAATAACATTTGAAATGACCATTGTGCATTTTATGACAAACTTTCCTGTATCATTTTACACTGCACTTATCACCTCCTAAGGTTTTTATATAGCTCTCCTTCCTGAGCTGTTCAGACAAACACCCAGAAGACAAGGCCTGTTTAATATCTGCTCAGAGCTCATCTCTCAACTTGAATGAAGAAATTCCTCAAATACAGCATTTTCAAAGCATCTCATAACCCCAGCTTAAATAAAGGCTTCAGGACAATCCAAGACCACCAGGGAATTTCCACAGGGCTCCAGCTGGTGACTGCTCTTTCATGAGACACTTAGAGACATTGAGGAAACTGCAGAGAAGGTTGCACATTGGGTTACACAGCATTGAGGCCACATCCACGGCAAACAGCTGAGCTTTAGCTCTTCACCTTTTGTGTGCAATTGTATGCAAAGATTCTCACTGAAGCTCATTACATTAGGAAAAGAAAAAAAGCCCAACAAAAATACTTTCATGTCTTGGTAGAAAGCCTAAAAATCTCATTAAAAAACCTGATAAGCATTTGTAAACACAAACAGAACTGGATCAAAAAGAAAGAAGCAGACACCTGAATTTTCATACAAAGAATCAGGCTCAAAAGCACACTCAGGAACACCATTCCTCAAAAGCTAGTGAAGAGGGACACCTTCTCAGGTTTGAGGAACAAAGAGAAGCAGGATTTGAAGGACGAGATAGTGTATTATGAAAATATATTTTAACATGCAAATATCTACAGTCAATAATATATTTAATAGAAAAATATTTGCATGCAAAAATATTTGGTATGTAAATTCACATCTTCAGAAGAAAAAAGCTCAAGTCAATCAGTGTTCAAACAGCATGTTTTGGCATTCTGGTATCAGTGGATCAAAGTGTCCTTGCTCTGTGGCACAGTTCACCCATCCCTCGTTTGTGTCACTGCAATTTACCATTTGGGGTATTCTGTGAACAGTGAGACAAAGTGGAGCATCTGAACTGCTTCCACTGTAATCTCACATATTTCCCAGGTGAGACACTGGGAAGCTCTGTTAAAACCAGCTTCAGCAAAACCAAAGCCCTCCTCCTGCCTGCAGCAAGTCCCTTCAGTCTTGTGCTGCACCCTCTGCTGTGCAGCCGCACCACGACCCAGGCTGGCAGGAAGATGCAAATTGGTTTTCAGCCAGTTTCCCACACTGATTCCCAAACGGCTTTGCTGACACTCTGCAAGGGAGAGCACAAGGATGAAATCCTGGGGCACTGCAGCCCTGTAACCAAGTATGAAACTCCAGATAGAGACCACCCACAGAGCTGGGAAAGCATTATCAGGTAAGAGCCAAGAAAACCATGTCTATGACTTTCTTGTATATTACAGATTACGATAAAATTTGGGATTGAGAGGAAATACAACAGTTACTACAGGTTTAATTTGTCTCGTTCTTTCTGTCATTTTTTTTTCCAGAGAGAGAGAGAGAAAGAAATCATCATCTGGGATGCAACATTATCCAGCTGCACACACAGAGCTCCCAGGAGATACCTGGCATGCTGGATGAACATACCATGTTCTGGGATGCATAATTCACATCCTGGAGACAAGCTGCATGAACTCTGATGGCTTCATTCCAGAGGCTGTGGAAACACATTGGTGAGTTTTTCATTTGCTGCTCGGGTGCAGCAGGAGTTCACTCAGCATTTGCTGACTGACCGCTGGGAAGCCTGGTGTGTGTGATCAGTTTGGGGATGCTGAGGAGAAAACAAAGACCTGGCTTCAAGGAAGTGAGAGTTTGGGAAAAATTTGGTAGAAGCATGTAAGTAGCTTAAATTTTTCTAAAGAATTAACTCTTGGGATGGTGTCTGGGGATCTGACCACTGCTCAGCTTAGAAAAAATACCCTTATAAATGCAACCACTGATTATGTCTCCCCTCCTCTGCCCTGTGTGTACCTTCCCTTTCCCCCCTGCTGAAAATGGTGAGGTTTAAGAAGAAAAAGACAAAAAGCATCAGGAGAAAAAATAAGACCATGAGATCGCTGGCTAAATGCCATGAGGTATAAAGAGCTTGAGACCAGACCTGTCAGCCTCCAATGCTCTCCATCTGTGTTGGGGTAAGAACCTCCATCTGAGCCAGAACAGACACCTTCTAGCACCTGCAGGTAACTAAAAGCAGTCTAGAAATGCAGATAGCAAGAACCTTGCTTGAACTGGTGACCAGCTGTAACTCCTGCTTTTTCCCTCCTTCCCAGGAGCTGTCTTATCTGAACATTTTTTTCTCTAAAATGCTTCTGAATCCAGTTAACCCCAAGCAGGAGACTTGCTCAGCTACCGAGTGACTCAGTTGGCTGGATCAGCTACACACATGTCTGAACTTCAAAACAAATTTATTGTTATTATTATAGGTTTATAGGACATAATTAGTTCAAGTCCATTACTTTACGATTCATTCTTACAGCGACAGAAAAGCCCATTCATCTGTAAAAATGGCACAAATGTGACTGGCAATACGCAAAATCCACGAAGGAGATTTTTCTAATTGCCTTGGACTTTACTTTTTCCTCTTTCCTTTCAGCCTTGTTTGTTACCTCTAGCCATTAAGATTACAACATTGAAGTCCTTGTAGTACAAAACCCTTCCATTACTGAACATAATATGGGTGTTGGGTCCAGTTGTTCTTATTAGGTCTGGTTCAATGCCTGCTCTGTTGGGCCCAGGCTGACTCTCATATAACCCCTACTGTTTCCTGGAAAATTTTCAAACACATTAACCATTCTTTAATTATTTATTTGCATCTTCTACTGATTTTTTCTTTTTTTTTTTTAGGAAAGAGGACATTTATTAAAAGAGCCATCAGCTTTTGGGAACCAAAAAATCAGCGCCTCCTTCTCAGCACAGAACCAGCAATAACACAAAAGTATTTACAGAAAATCCAGATCGTAACATCTATGAATTGTGATAGAGTATCCTCTCCTTCACCTTTTCTTCGTGTGTGTGTGTGTGTGTGATACTTGTGCCTAGAGAAGAAACCAGCTTTGCTGCAAGGCTATTTTCGGCTTCCACCCCCTCCAATGATGTTTATGAATTAAAGAAAGCGAGGTACCACCTTCCTGAACAGTACTAACATTTCTTATCCATGCTCCAGAGTGGTTCCAGAGACTGAGGTACAGGTAGAAATGAGAGACCCTATAGCAACAAGACACTATATCTAGACTGGTCAGAAAGGACAAACACACACAGAGAAATCAAATATAAAGTCAGATCTGATTCTACCCTGGTGAGAACCATCACTCTCGCTCTGCTGAGACACACATTCTAGCCCACATTTTGGCCTAACATGTACATGCTGACACACTAAAAAGAGATTCAAAGAACAGGGAAGAGCAGTTTTCCCATACATGGTTCACCTGCTCCCATGGGGGGCCAAACCAAGAAGAGACAGTCAGAATGGATAAATTTTTATCACACAGAATCTTCATCTCTGCTGAAAATACTTTCAAGGACCTCTGTAACAAAAAGGCTCACAGTGTCTTGCTACAACGTAACTTGTTAATCTACTGCCACTTCCCCCTCCTAGTTCTGCCCTCCTGGTTCGTTCTGAACTGAATTCTGATACAAAAGAAAACAGGTCATGCCCTCCCATGCTTTGATGCCTTATATAGCTCATGGGTTTGGCTTCCATATCCTGTTCTGTATTTCATACCCGTAACTGGGCTACAGAGAGAAAGTAGAACATACCCCTCTGTCAAGAAGCTGTGTATCTCTCTACTAAGGCGTAAGTTTTATTTATTGAAAGCTTCCATTTATTCCATGAACTTGGAACTGTTGATTTTAGGTTGCAACATTACATCCTGAGCATCCCCATGTGACACTTCGTAAAGTCTAAGTAACCTGCTGTGCTGCTTTTGTTGCAATAACTATTTTCAATGTCAAATCACAAAAACAGCTCAAAAATAATAAGGAGGTCAGAGAAACACAAGAAGTACTAAAGTAAAAAAAAGTGCAAGAGACCACTGCAAGGAAAATTTATACTGAGAAAGAACCCCCCAGAATGCACTGACTTGATATATTTATATCTTTCATAATGTACTGAATGTATATAAAAATAAATACCACCAGACAGAAAAGGGACCAAATTATTAGATCACCTAGCAACAGAACATTAACCCACCTTTTATGCTGATCTTTCCTGGCTGGTTTCAGACATCTCCATTTTCTCTATGCAGTGCAATCCATCTTACTGAGAGTTCCCAGCACTGCAAACCAGCAGTGTGTGCACGGCATCATTAACTGGTGTGACTGATTCGGGGTCTGAGCACTCGAGCTGGGCTGTGCCGCATCTGAGCGGTTCCTTTCTCAGGAGCACGTTGAGCTGCTCTGCTCCTGCGATTTCTTGCTGCTTGTTTTCAAGGAACAGTCTGCTCTTTCTCCCCCCCCCCCCCCCCCCCCTCCAATATCTTGCCTGCCAGGAGACTTGCTGGAAGCAAACTGGGCGTCTCTTGATCTCAGTTCCAGCCTCCCTATGAAACAGGTTCCATTCTGAATCAAAGACTTGGCTTTAGCAAACACCGTCAGATACGTATGTCAGCTGGCAGCAACATACACGCTTCAGGAAAACGGGAGAAAGGTTGAGAGGGACAGGGAAACAGGTAGGAGAATATGGACGGAGGAGAGGGTCACCAATGCCATTTTCTGGCACTAGAAAGTCAACTGTTCATCCTCTCTCCTATACATTTCAGTAATGGCACAGAAATGAGTAACTGCAACTCCTCTAAGGCAAAATAAAAAAACTGGATAAGCATCTCAGAATTAAATTCATTCTGAAATTCACCTGATGAGGACATCAAATACCATAAATACCCGAGCTAACAAATTTTCCTTTTCTTTTTTTTTAAATGTTACAGTTGATTTGGGATTTTCTTACTTTACACATTTTTCAGGTTTGTGGAGCTGAAAATAACTAGGCAGCATTTGTTCAAAATTTCATTAACTGATTTTACTAATATACAGTAATTCTTTACACTAGCACTCAAGCCAAACTACATCCCTAAGCTGACACAAATTAATTTGCATTCAAAAAGTAAAGTTGTCATACCTCCTCCCAGCCTGCCCAGCCATTCAACCTCTCTCCCTTTATCACATATTCAGATTTATACCAGCAAATGCTTGTAAGGATTTTCTACACTGTTTTTTTTTAAATGGATAAATTTTCAGCTGTATCAGTCGCCCTGCTAGTTAACTGCATATTTACATGAATGTTTGTTCTGAAATAATGATGATACAGGAGTGTCTAATACCATTTCTTCCAGTAGCAATACAGCCATAAACAATTTGTCATACTGCAGCCCAAACCGGTTACTAATCAAATACTCTAATCCAGCACTGCATATTTAAGCCCCTCTGCTTTTAAACAGAGCAAGCTAATAAAATTATCATCTCTTCTAGACACCACATTAAAGAGACTATATGGCAGCAAGATACATTTTTTCCTAAGAAATAAGCACTTGAGTGCATTTGTTTTTGTGTTGCTGTGGTAAATCTAAAGCATTATTTTTTTCCAGCTTTATTGTGCAACGTTAAAGTCAACACAAATAGTCAAGCTGTGCAACTCACACTTTACTCAGTGTAAACTGGAACTGAGCCAGACACACTTCATAGTCAAGAAGTGAGAACGAAGTGGGTTGCTGACAACCACACAGAATATGAGAATTTGAGGCCTGTAGCTTTACCTCTAACTGAAGGGGAGATGTTTTTTCTCTCTTAAGGAAGGCTTCTTATAATGCACTCAGCCTGTAGCAGGTGCAGTCTGCACCTCCACATTTGCAGGCTGGCCTACCAACATTTTTCAGCACAAGCAGTGGGGAAAAAACTTCCGGAGCCTAGAATGCTGGTTTGATGCATCCAATATGCTCCGCCACATGGCCATAAATGCTATTTGCATGTGTTGAGTCTCATAAATGAACTTGCATGCTTAACCCTGTAGACCCAAACTACTTTAATCATTCACATTTTGCTATTCCCTCACTGTTGAGTGAGTTCTTCACAGAAAGAAAAGGGAGGGAACCCTTGATAAGCAAGTTACCCAGTCACCCCTTTCTGAGAGTCAGTATGATAAAAGACAAATCTGGTCTGAAAAGCACAACCCTGAGAGTTCAGATCCAAGGTCCATCCTGCCCACTATGGAACCCTTTGTGCCAAGGAAAGGCAGTACATAACTGGGCTGTTGCCATCACTGCATTGTGTGACACCTGAGCAGTCAGCAGTGTACAGGTTTCCTCATTTCACTTCATAAAATATTTTCTTGTTTTACATGAAAATTGTTAAGATTGTTCAGACAATACGGACATTCTGAGATTACGATGTTCTGTACACAAAACACACAACTCAGAACCAACTCAGTCACACAAGCAAACTGATACAGAAAAGTAGCAGAGGACGAATCCAGAGCTTGTTGGTGAAACAATTCAGGCAAGTAACAATAAAAAGCACTTTTTTTTTTATTTTTAAAGACTCACCTCGGCTTATCTACATAATCACTTGTGCTTAAGTTGCCTAAAAATATTTCACAAGTCAGTAGACAACAGAGAGCTAAATTAAAAGATTATGTTCTGGTGGCACTTATCCGTATTAAGCTGTGAAAGAAGGCAAACACATAAACCCACACACAGCGACAATGGCTGAACAGCGTCCTTGTGTCATTTGAAGAACATGAAACTTGGGCTTCTCCACAGTACAAACTAACAAGTTCTCTGTGAAAAAAAACTTAACTGGAAAAGCTGATTGCAGTCACAGCCTTCCACATTTTGCAACACTCTCCCTCTTTTGCAAAGTCTCCAGCTTCATCTGGTGACTTTTTTCTCGGGCTGTCCCTGACCTGCACAGATGCAGGGGAAAACTATTCCACTTTATATGCAGATCTACATAGGGTCATGGAGTAGAAGAAACAAGCCAGTCATGTAAATATTTTTTTTTAAAATCCATTGATTCACATCAACCTGGATAGAGCCATTTGGAGTAACAAGGACTACTCCCAGCAACCTGCAAGAGCCCTCCTGGTCACTGGTACAACGTGTGACACTGGAGAGCAGGGAAACCTCTAATTGATCCCAAGGCACATGAAAAGCCTTTGTGATTTATGGCAGCCTGATTATCCTGAGAAATGTCATGGCCAAAGCAGCTGCCTCCTGGGTTTTGCTGGAGGGTCAGAGGCTGCGACGGTGGGCAATCCAGATGATGGACACGAGGCAACTGCTGGATTTTACAAATATTTACACGAACAACCGATCTTGTGTATGGCAGCACGCAGCCAAACCTTTTTATAGCCCAAACCCCTGGAGTTCCTCTCTCTTCACAACAAATCCTGACCTTTAGCACCATCGAGAGCTCACTGCAGACCCCATTTAAGACCACCACCATGCACTGACCCTACAGAATTGCAGCTCAACGCCCTCCATAGCTCACAAGTGAGAACTGGGAATCCTGGCCAACAGCTAATCTCAGTAGGACATTTGTAACTGGAAACTTGAAGAAAAGATGAAATTGTGCCAGGTCTTCGATCATACCGTCTTCAGGACAAATTGTATCTTTATTAATATTACGCACCACACCCTGAACAAGCCTCCCCAGTTCAGCTTGGGATCTCTGAATCACTCTGCCATAAATTTTATATGAAGAGCAATAACATAAGTCACATTAATACATCAATATCAGCTTGACTATGCCAAAATAAATCGGCTAGCATCTCAAAAGAGATTTTTAACATTTTACTGACTTATACATAATTCTCACATTAAACAGAAAACGACCATTTCAAAAAAGCTGATTTACGATAGCTATAGTTAAAAACTCAAAATATTTTAGATAAAGCAACACAACTATATATATTGATTTCACATATGAAGAAGAGACTTAGTGGGAATGTTATGGTTGTCCTAAGGTTTTAAACTATAATTTACAAATAGTAAATTTTAGGGATTGATGGAAGTGTGACACAAATGATGCCAGCCAAGCCTAGGCCTGACTGTGCAGCAAGCACATTGCCACTGATTGGCCATGAGCAAGGAAAAAAACCTTAGGCATTGTGAGAAAAGAGCTACCCCCTTACTCTAGCAAATGCTTTAAAAAGGCAAGCTCAGACTGAGGTGTAGAGGGAAGGCTCTGTTAATAGGACTAACAGTTTATATCAGCCATGAGATGGCATAAGGGACAAAAAACTGTAAATCACTATTCACAGATTATGCTGAGAGTGTCTTTTCTCATCCCATTCAAGACTCCAAGAATTTTTTTTTACTCCATTACCAAAATTAGTTTTGCCTTAGCATATGGGACAATTTTCCCCCTCCTTGGTCCATTTACAAACAAATGCTTGTGACTGTCAAAACATAACATGGGAAAAGTTAACAAACATGCAGAATTTGATGGAGGTTCTAGTTGTATCCCTAATACTTACAAAGTCATCTTTAGAGGACTTAAGTTAAACATACCTTATGTTACATTTTTTCATGCTGTCCTGGCTGCCTTGAGGCAATTCTGCCCCTCCCAGTGAACATGCTTCAGTCCCCCACCTCTGAAAATGCCACTCCCTACTTGTGCTAAGCACATCTCTCCATGAGGCTTGAGTCTGCAGTGGTTACACAAAGGCATCAGGGTTAAAAATAATCTGGGGGAGGAGAGCAGGGGGAAGTGTGGAGCAGAGCAGGGCCACAAGGGCCTGGCTGCCCTACTCAAAAGTTCAAAAGGCAACTACTTTATTAGCTGTGTTCACAGCATGTTGCTTTAATTATCCTTCCCAGGGAAATCCCTAGGATTTACAGTGGTGAGAAACACTTTTTCTGTGTGTAGTCACATGGTTAATATTGTCTTCAGCTTGCTGGAAAATAATTAACCCCCCCCCTCCAACAAATGACCCAACTAGCAAATGTAAAAAGTTTCATTTACATTTGAAGTTTAACCTATATAAATATGTACATCAATCTCAATTGAACTGGCCTGAATTTGACCTCCTTCATGTCTCTGCCACCTTTTGCTCATGGTATTAGAAAAGCAAATTGAATTTAGAGAGCCAAAGGTCTTCCACACCTTCAGGAATGGAAACTATCCCACTGAATTTCAAGCAAGCCTGACTGATGGCAGAGAGTCACTTTGGACTACACCACAGCACTGAACAGAGAAGCAGACGTGCCCAGTGCAGCAGCCAGCACATCTCTGAACAAGTGCTGAAGATTTACTAACAAAAGCTTTGGTAAAACACACAGTGAGGGGTAGGGTGAGTCAGCATCAAGCCCAGTAGTAAGAGCAGCATTTTAGAAGTCAAAAGCAGAATATATAAATATTTCATAATTAGGTTACTATTATTTTCCAGTGCAAGCAAGCAATTATCTACTGTTATCCCATAATTCTCCTCCTCCATCGTTACTTGTAAGCCCTGGAAACTTGGATAAAATAAAAGACACTCCACAACAAACTACTCTGGTTTTACAGAGCATGAATGCATCCTGGCATGCTACACAAAATCACGGGGACTTGCACACATCTGTGATTGTTCCTAGAATGGAAAACCAGCTGACATTGGACACTTGTCCTAGAGATTTAAACCATCCTCTCTTCTGATCTCAGTTGCATGAAGCATGAATATTTCAAATCTAAAGAGGAGATGGCCCAAGGTACTGGGAATGGAACTTCCCAGCAGCCAAGATGGTACAAGCAACCATCCACCCCAGACTGCTTCACAAGACACTTATTTAATACTACAGCATTGTCATGCAAGTGAAGAAAAGCTTCCTGGTTTCTCCTCTAACCAGGGACTTGAATGAGCTGCAGCATCAGCGACTCAAAATTCCAGTTGCAAAGACTCTCAGTTATAACTCAGAAGGCCCATGCAGCTTTTGATCAGTCACATGCAGCATAAAGACTCTCCCTCAAATCCTTCCCCAAACAATTCTTTCAATTTTGACTTCTACTGGTTTTTTTTTGTTTGTAATTTCAACAATATTCTGAAGCCAACAAATATATTAGATAGATCTGTCTCCTAGATAAAACTAAATACTTAAGAGTTGTTTTAATTTAATTTCCAAAGCTCATTTGTAAACCTGGCCTGAAAATGCTATTTGCTTGTTTGCAATTAAACCTGAGTATGTTTATATTGAGTGGAAGTATGTGACATGTTACCCATGGGCTGAAGTTCAGAGCCTGAGATGTAGAGGCAAATTCTTCTCTCAGCTATACCATTAAGAATTAAAAGCAACAAATTTAAAAATCAATTAGCAATTTTTCGAAAAATAGCATTGTGTTCTGACCTTTGGTGATGCTTCTTTTTGAATATTTGAGTAACTCATGGAAATCATCCTAGGTAAACAGCACTGCAGCTTATACCATAAGAAAATTACTGATGATACAGAAAAATGTCTGAGGATATAGAGGTTACATCTGCTTGATGAATAAAGGTAAGTAATGTATTTTCTAGGTCTTTCAGTTATTTTTTTCACTTTTGTGTTGGGTGCTTTGTGGGGTTTTTATAAACATCTGTAAAAACCTGACACTGTTCGAAGAACTAAAGATCTCCATATTAATGGAAGAACATGCCAAAAAAATACCACAAAACTTGATTAATAAAGTGCTGAATAATGGGTGATTAGATGCTTGCCAAGGGCTCCTTCATGACAGCTCTCACAGACGTGCTGGAATGCTGTGGAGGATGACACTGACCCAGGGCAGCCAGGGCTCTGCCTTAACCAAAATGGGGATGAGGAGGAACCACATCATTTTTTGGAACTCATTTCTTAATCCAAAGAGGAAAAAAAGAATCTGCAGGACTAATCAGGGCTCAGGAGTCTGATCTCAAAGGGTTCTGGAAGAGTAGGAGTAGGTGCTTCTTTTAGAGTTGGGAAGTACTTAGATTTATTTTTTTTCCTGTACGATGCGTTGCTCTAACTTGCTAATTTATTGCATTATTTTGGGCAGGGAGATAGCTGGATTTCTATTTTTATCTTAATTACTGAGTGATGCTTCCAGTGTACATTGAAACAAGCATGTAAGATGCCATTTGCGGGTTGCTGTGGGTTTATCATTTTGTTCTTTTTAATTCTCTGGAAATTGCTGAGGAATTTTGATTTTGGCCTGCCTCATCAGCACATGTTCTCTCTCTGTGATAAATTATCAAAACTAATCAAAGTTTGTACTGCAAAGCAGGCAGTACGACGTGATGAAAGCATGCAAAGTTTTGTGCTACATGAACAGACTTTTTCTTGAGACTTCTGGCTTCAAACTCAGAAAACTGGAATTCATAATGAGAAACACTCCTACCTGGCACACAACCCCCATCCCTCAGAGAGTGCAATTATACAATTATACTGGATGAAACTTGAAGAAAGGTTTTCATTACATCTATCCTGTGTTCATTTTCATGTCATATTCAACGTGTTGTTTGTAACTGTGTGATATTGGGCTGGAAGACCAGTGGTTTCGAGAAGACTAAAAGCGATGGTTTACTTTTTTGAAGTTATTTTTACCTGTCACGTTCATGAGGCATTGGATCTGAAGCCTTTAATAATTATACATCTGATATATAAATAGCAAAACATGAGAAATAAGTAAACAAACAAATCTATCACTTCCTGGCCGCTCCTGGCATGGTGCATGCCTGGCTGTCCAAAAGTAAATCAGCAGCCATCCTGAGCTAACAGCACATTCCACCTTTTCGTTCTCTATTAGAAACTATCACCCACAACAGTAAGTTCTCCAAGTTGGCTGTTTCATGCTTATATCCACAAAAAGTAATTACAAAGTGCTGCCTCGCGTAATTGTGACAGCACTTCCACAAGCTCAGAAACACAATGCCTTGAGGTTACTTGTCTATAAGATGGTAATACCTTGTACACCTAAAAGGTTTTTTTGCCCTTTTTGTATGTTTTAGTCTTCAAAACTGAGAATTTAAATTGTCTCTTGATTCTGCAAACTTGTGATCAAGTTCAATTAATTATCTACACTTAACCTGGATTTTTTTAAAGTCAGTGCCCTATAATCAGATGGAATGAGCAACTTGTACTTCAAGTACTGAGGTTGCTGTTTAAGCACTGAGGATGCAGCTCAGCATCAAAATCCTACATCTTCAACCAGATATCAACTTCTGCACAAGCAGATTATGTTTTTACCTTTGTATCAAGTTTGGCTTAAAGTAACCAACAGGTTCAAAAGTTAAGTGGCAGGAATGAACACAATGCACAGCGCGATCAGGTAAGATCTCATTTTCATAGAGCAGCAGGTGAACAAGCAGTATCTGGACCTCTCTCTGACCTGCAGCATGAGCCCAGACACAGTTTCAGTCATTTAAAATAACCTCCCACAATAATTAAGCTGAGCCTGTGAACAAGCATAATTTTGCAAACATGGACAATCAAAGGGGAACTTGGATAATCCTATAGAAAAGCCAATAATTTTCTTTTCTGTTAATAAGTACTGTTTGTGCCCATGGTGGGAGTACTTCTTGAAACATGAACAAAGCAATAGGTATGTCTGGAAATTTAAATTTGTAGGATAAATTTAAAACCAGCATGAACTCTCAAAGCATACTAAAGGCTAGCCAGTGTTAAAATTGGTATCTATAAATAGCATAAGTTCATAGTTCTGAGAGGAGACCAGCATTCAAAATTCCCCAAGTGCCAGTGAGCAATGACCCGAGTCAGCTCTACCTGAGCAATAAAAGCACTCAACAAAATGAGAAATGTAGGAGCAGAATAGGTTGAACTTTTATTTTTGTGCCTTCTTCTTCCATTTCCAATTGTATCATTATCACCAACAGAAAGATAAATCAACTCAAATAATGATACTCAACTAATCC
>VZRR01008077.1:2434041-2484182 GCA_013398015.1 Oreocharis arfaki | reverse complement strand
AGAGTACCACATTTTCATTGTTATTCTTACTTCTCATCTGACCTCCTCAGTACAACCATGAAAAAGACAAGGCGGGGGGAACAGGAGGAAAAACAGAAGACCAAACCAAAAATCTGAACAAATTGCTGCATAGGCTCAGAGTATCAGTTAAGAAATATAGCTGCTCTGAAACATTTAAAGAGAATACAAAAGGGCCTCTACAATAGTATAACCTTTGCCTCTGTCTGCCAGCATCACAGTTTACACGGTTTCCATGGAAACCCTCTGCAAACATATGAATGTGCTTGTTGCGTTAGATGTCGAACAGAAAATCCTTTGTGGCAACTCTGGAGGGCCATGGCCAGTGCCAACCTCCCAGTGGAATAATGCCCTTCACTATGCCTTGCCCAGCAGGCTCATGACACACTCGCTCACATGGCACAGCTGCTGCCATCGCTTGTTTTTCCCCAACTGATTTAAAAAAAAAAAAAAAAAGAAAAAGAAAAAGAAAGATGTGCACATCATAACTACTAAATATTTCCTCCTTCATGGAGAGCTTGTTTTGCCTTCATCAAACTGACAGCAAAGTCTTTGGTTCTGGACTCTCAGACGCAATGCAGGAACTGCTCAGTGAGGACTGACTGGGAGGCTTCCAGCAGGCTTCTACTCAGGGCACTGGGAATACATTTGCATATTGAGTAGATAACTACCCAGGAAGGGGATGCCACAATTCTTCATTATTAGGTGCTTTGAGAAAAAACACATTAATAACCACACATAAAATCTCAACATGCAATAGGTACACCAGTCCAGAAGATAAAACTAGTTTCATCACCTTGTTATTTCTCATCACGGAAAGACCAACTGACCTACAAATAACTCACTGGATGGGCTCGTCCTCCAGCCCCAGAGGCAGGAAAATTCTACCCAAGACAGCCTCAAGTGTCATCGGGAGGGCTGGCTTCTTTTTTTTGTTATTAGGGATATGTGTACAGATGAAAGCTGAGGAACTAAAATGTGGTTTCTGCTTTACAAAAGGAGTGTTGCTACTGGCAAACGTCTAAATGTTGTGTCCCTTCCGGATTTTCTCAAAATTCATGTCCATTCTGCAGCTCTACATATTTTACCAGCACTAAAATACGAGCACTTCTAATCAAAGTGCATCTTTAAAACCAGCAGCACACATAGCTGGAACATATCTTGTTTGTAGATTAAAACATTGGCCTACATCCTTATTCCTCCGAAAAAACAAATTGTTAGTACAGCAAGTTAGACATCAGAAAAAGCTTCTTCACCAGAGGGTGGTTGGGCACTGGAACAGGCTCCCCAGGGCAGTGATCACAGCACCAAGTCTGACAAAGCTGAAGAAGGGCTTGGACAATGCTCTCAGACACATGGTGTAATTCTGGGGGATGTTTCTTTGCAGGGCAAAGAGTAGGACTTAATTTCTGTGTGTCCCTTCCAACTCAGTTTATTCTGTGATTCCGGGACTCTAATTTCTGAGATATCAATGGCATAATCTACCTAACTGCTTTCAGATGTGCACAGCCTCAGGGAGGACGACACCTCCAAAGGCTACATTTAAGAGCTAAGTCTTCGGACCCTGCATGGAATACGAAAGCCTGCCTGTGCCATTCCATGTAGAACTGGGGAGGCCAGCGCCTTTCTGCTTGTGACCGGACATTTCACCTGCCATTCAGCCATTGCCAGCCACTCTTACTGTCACAGCGACAAAAATCAGCAATATAACAGTTTTGTCTTAAAATCTGAAGAATGAAGGAAAACAGATTTTGTACCAGAAAGAAAATACAAACCGAACTTTAACTGAATTTTAACTTTGCCAGCTCTCTGCTTCTGTGTTTACTTCTTTCTTTTTCCCAGAGACAGCCCTGAGGGGAAACCCTCCCTGCTCCCTCACGGCCACCCTCACCTCACCCCCACCACCAGCCCAGGCCCCCACGCACCAGCTGCCAAATTAACTCTGAGGGCAGCCAATCTCTCCTTTTAGCCTCGCCTGCACAACACAGCAACGCGGGGGTCACTCAAAGCCCGCCTTGTTCCAATGCTCTAATAACCCATTGTTCCCCTGCGGTTGCCTCGGCGAGATAAAACGAAAGGCCGCGTTTTCTGAGGGTAAGCAAATTCCCACCGCCGGCCAAGGGCTCGGCCTCACGTCGGGGCCAGCCCATCCTGCAGCTCGGCGGGGAGATGGTGGGTTTGTTTTTGTTAGTGGGGGTTTGCAGGAACATCTGCTCAGTGAAGGGATGGTGTGGGTCTCACTGTCAACTTCCCCGCGGGGCTGTGCAAAGCCGTGTTTGCTCCCTCCGCACGCGGCTGTCGCTGTAAAGATACTGCGTTGACAGTCCCACGGCTAAAACCTGGCTCCTACCTGCTGGATGTTTATAGCCTGCCTGAAGTTGTGGAAGGACTGAAAAGCTAATGGTTGCTACTCTAAGTTTCCCAGGAGAGGGGAGCCACAGCGTGGGCTCAGGGCAGAGTGCCCTGACAGCAGGGCTGGAGCACCCCCAGTCCCACATCCACCAGATTCCAGGTAATAACGTGCAAGTACTGGGATGGGAGAAAGGACACAATAGACAGAAATTAATCCAACAATACAGGAAATCATAAGATTGAAAAGTCACTCGTTTTATATTTTCACCACATCCTCTCGTCCAATAATGAAGTTCACTGAACATCATTAACATACCGCTAATGAGACATCCAACTGCCCAGAACAGCAATAACGAACGTGAGCTCTGTTTCCACCAAATCTACCAGAAAGATTTTTAAGGGTCTGCTTTCCCACTGACACAAGCACATGACTCCCATTAGCCTTAATAAAGGCAGAGTGCATTCAGTGGGAGAGAAATTTCCCAAGGTTGCATAACGGAACTGTAGCATGCTCAAGACCCAGTATAGACTGCTAAGAGAAGCTAGCAGTCCCAAATCTACAGGGCCAGGCCAAATTCTTCCATTACTTTCCCATTAACTTTTGTCATAGTTCAAACTTCCTTGCTTTAGGCCAGTGAGAGTACTCAAAGCTTTTTTTATGACAGAAAAATGGAAAAGTAAATTTTTTTATGGAAAAGCAAATCAGACAGTGAGATATTTAGACTCTATTTTTAGGATGAAAAAAATATAACTTCAGATATGCACTTTCTTTATCTTAATGCATTGTCCCTACATACTATTCTTGACTCCATGGTGTATAAATTCTTACTTTTGTAACAATGCAAATTTGTTGACAGGATGACAGGTTAAAGTTTATCTTTCAGGCTGCTTCCCTTGCCCCAGTCACAAAAATCTAGTTATGTCAATTTATGTCCCTTTCAGTGCTCAGTGAGGCGAGGAAATAGAGTGGAGTGCCAGAATGTGGAAACAATGCAAAAAACTAATGCCAGAACTCAGTATCTGCCTCCTAGGCTAAGCTCTGCACGCCCTCACAAAGCTCTGGGATTAATACTGCATATCTCAAAACTGTGTTTAAGAAAAACCTTCATTCCAGATGTTGAAAGCATGATTAATCTACTGAAAGTTAGAAGCTTTTTTTTCATCTCTTCCCCCCACTTTATGTATTTTAAAATAATTGCATACTTTTTTTTTTTTTTTTTTTGGGATACTAGGAAATTGAATTTAATAGGCAATTTAAAACTAGTTGGTCATGGCTTTATCACAGGAATCTCTCTGATGTAATTGAAGAAATTCAATGCAGTTGCAATATACATTAATGAAGGCTGCCGCGTGCACTCTGCTATAGCTTTAAATGAGAACAGACTTCTCTATTATTTATCACACTGCAATGAATGGGAGAATTTCTAGTCTACTACTACTCACACACATCATAAAAACCCATTAGCACACATAGTCACAGAAGTTGAACTACTTTGATACAGTAAAGGGAGATGAGGGACTACAGTGCAACAACTGCTGCAACTGTGTGACCAGCGATGAGCTGTTTTAGAGCCATGTGTTAAAACATATCAAAATTACCTACCTATAAAAAAACCCAAAACCAACAACAATTTAAAAAACAACCCAAAACCAAACTCAACCACAAACCAAAACATATTTGATTCATTTTATTTCACAGACTTAATATTAAAACCTCAAAGGCCAGTACGGGGAACCATGGTACTGCAGCACAGCAGCATCAGCCCTGTGCCCCATGTGGCTGTGCTCACTCTAGCTGCCAACATACACTCAAAACTCTGAGCCCAGTCCTACTGAGTCTGGCATTCTCCTTGGCTTAAGCAGAAGCAAAACCAGATCTATTTTCTAAAATAAAAACCAAAACCAACAAACCCCAACCCATCCCATAATATGCAGAATGACCAATGCTAACAGACTGATTTATGGATACATAGATACTAAATATAGTGGTAAACTCCATTCTAACACAGAAAACTGTAACTCACCAGTCATGTCACAACACTGAAGATAAAAATCATGCAGGTCTCAAACAGAAGACACTCAAATTACACGACAACTTTCTGCAGCATCCATCCCCAACCATTCTGTCAAACACACAACTGCAATAGCACAAAGCATCTTTATGACAGGAATAAAAGGCTCTTTAAATGCTCCTTTTATTTTTTATTGAATGAACCCACTCTTACACAAAGTTCACTCAACGATGTCTCGAGCTTTAGTACTGCCAAATCCTGTATTTCATTAGTCAACTATGGCTTGTCAGTCACATACAGAACAATCTGAAGTATTTATTAACTGCGTACAATTTCTTCATGTAGCAGATCAGGTGGTTGTTTAAGACACTGAACTTATTACTGTATTGATAAATGTAGCTGTCAGGAAGACAAGAATCTTTTCAGTGTTACACAACAATTGACCAAATACTTCCCTGCTCCAAGTCACTGGCAAAACCCAAAGGGAGATAAAAACCAAAGCCACAGACTCCTCCCAGCCACAGTGTTAGTTTCAGCATTTTCTGTAGTTGACTCTTCTCACAGAATCAGTAATCTTTACTAACAGTGCTCCTCCCTGCAAGGAAGCGCACTGCACCACACCTCCCAATTGTTTTAGAAGTACATATATACAAAGACCACAGCTGAAAAAGATATCATCAGACGTGGTGAGTCCAGAGAAATCTTGTCCTAAATATTTTTCAAGTTTATTCATGAGAGAAGGGTGGAGAAAGAAACCGCAGCTAAAAGATTCACAAACATGAACTCATTTACAGGTTTGCAAAGCAAATCATGCCACCAACCTGACATGTAAGCCACAGGAAAACACGGTGCAGACTCCCTGGATCGAGATACTGTTGGATGAAATTAAATTGCCCAGCTACTATATGAGTTCCTTAAAACTGGTTGAGTTTTTTGCCACTCCTAATCTCTCAGTCAGACAGGCACTAGATTAAAGTGAAGGCAAGAGCAGAGAACAACCAGTTTCTAAACTTTAATGACTTCTTACACTCCAGGGCAATTAAGAACACTGTTCTCATTCACTGTTTATGGCCTTGAAAGGATCACCAGTCGGTTACTGGCCATAAAAACAACTGCAGCTCTATAATTCCTCAAATATTTACTAACAAGATACACTAGAGTGCAAACCCCAGAACTCTGTTCCCGATATTCAGACCTTTCTGTCCAAACACAAATTGACAAAAAGACCTTCTGGCAAAACCACTCCAGAATGCTTTTACACTTTGGTTTTGAAGCACAGATTTGCCTTTTCTCCCCTCCCTATAACACCACCCACTCTTCCAAACAAATAAGCAATCCAGTGTTGCACAGGAATTTTAATTGTTTCCATAACTTCTGCTACCTGCCAAAAAAGTACTTAGTATGACAGATATGGAACAGGGTGCCTCTGATACATGTATATTTATAATAAGATATGAAAATATATATGCATATGCATAACATACAACTTATCTAATAGTTAACTTTTGTTCAGCTATAAAAACTGAAAGCCTTTCAAAGAGACAACCTTCGTTCTTTGAAGTAACAGCCATGATTTGAGTTACTGACTCTCTGGCTCAGATTTACAATCTAATTACTACAGCTGAACTTCCTGCACACCATGTGAGCCAGACTTGGGTTGGTGTCCCCTAGCGTGCTGTTAGCTGTGACAGACACAAGGTCGCTCGCAGTGGAAATCCCTTGCGTGGAAGGCTGAAAAACCAGGATGTAAGGATGCACTCCTTTGTATTTACTGCAAGTACAATCCCACAGCTCTCTGCAGCAGTCTCTGAAAGAGTTTGGCTGATGTGGGTGCTGAGATCGAAAATTTGGCTCCTTCCAAGAGTTGTGCAATTTTTATTTATTTATTTATTAAGATCTTGGTCTGTCAACCCTTCCTCACTCTGCACAGTATTCACCACAAATAATGGCCCTGGTTTCAGAGGGACCTTTGAAATACTCATCTTGTGGTACGAGGAGTTGCACAACCCAGGCTGGTGGGGACATTACCAGCATATTTTTACAACTTCATTTATTCAGTTATTAAGACCAAGTCTTAAAACAACAAAACCTTTTTTGAGCATTTGTTTAAAGAATCAATTATAGGTACGAGATTATTTACAAATACACGGTATGCAAATACTGAGTGCAAGTAAAATACCTAGGAGAGCTGGAATTATTTTGGCAAAAGAGCTTAGAGATCTTCCCCTGAGTAAACTGCATGGCAGCATAAGCCTACTAGTGGGGGAGGTGCAACAATTCCATAAAACAAAAGCACATTTAAATCAGTTTAATAAACAAAGGGAAAAATATCTGTTGCACTTTCATACTGGAAGCTCACAAAATATTATCTTCAACAATAGGTACCACACATTTTTCCATTTATTTAATAACTAAGCCCAGCATGCTGCAGCTTCTGACAGTATTAGGGCTTAGAATCTACTTTTGACACAGTTTTTTGATTTGTGATGGGTGTTTTTGGATTGTTATGGGTTGGGTGAAGCCTTGAGGCAGACATGCAGCCCTGTTGATAACATATGTATTTTCCAACCCCGTGATAAATTTCCCATAACTGCTGGCCTGGAACACGACTTTCAGCAACTTGACCGTTTCACATTTGGCTAAAGCAGTATCAGTCCATTTTATATAATAGCTCCAAGACTATACATGGAAGACAACCATTTTCATAACATATTGCTTTCAACGCTCAACTTCAGACTCTTATTTTCAGAAAACAATGACTATGGCTTTCAGAAATCCAAATCTCCTCAAACAAATTGTTTTTTCTCAAGCTGGAAAACCAAAGTCAGAAATTGCTTTTGGAAGATGCACCTGGAATTTAAATATCAACGTCAACAGTGCTGGTTGTTACAGCTCAGGAGAGGTTTTACTTTATATGCAAATCCTAATCTACACATATATTTCAGTACTCTTACATTACTCCCACTGAGAAGGTCTGCGCTGTTTTCAAAGCCTTAAAACCTTGCCTTTCACAGCTGCAAAGGAAATGACAAGAGAAGAAAAACACAGCCAGCGCATATCAGCAATTAATTCCATCCACAACTGCCCAGCTGTTTGTGCATGGAGGAACTGGCCTGTTTCCCCTCCGAGCTCTGGCCACTGAAAGCTGATACGGCACTTTCGGAGATGTGGGCTGCTGGTAACGCGTCAGGAATGCGCACGAGATCACTCGGAGCTGAAGGAGAAGAAATGAAATCCAGACTGGAGCGCTGAGTATCTGTGTTACGAGGATAAAGTTATCTGGGGGAGAGGGTGGCCGAGGGGGGATGGGGAGCTGGCAGCAAGGCCAGGATCAGCATGCAGGACGCAACCATCACTGGCAGAGACAAGGTGGGATGACCTCAGAAACCTGCATGTCTACATCAGCTCTGCCAAGATGTTTTTACGCTGGCTGATGTCAGATAGGTAGATTTGGGGGAACTTTACAAAAGCTGTTACTTTCATTTGGGATTTCCCAGCAAAGGTGCTATAGAGACTCGGCTCCATCTGTTCTAGAGTAAGACTTACTGGTAAAAAATTACTACTTCTTGGTAAGAAATTTCACCAATGCTTGCAGCCCTGAAGCTCCAGAACTCAAGGTAGAAATCAGTCCTTTAGAGACTTTCCTACCAATGAAATCCGTTCATGCCACCCTTGGGATTTCTTGAAAGGTATGGAGTATGTAAAACGGGGATGCTATTGGTACCATCAACAAACCTCACCCTACTGAGCCCTGGAAATTTCATCCCACTCAAAGTCACCAGTTTACAGGAGAAGCTCATTTTTTCCTCTAATATATTTTAAAAACAAAAACAACATGTATTTTTTTCCTCCCTCAATCCAAGTCAGTCCCCATTTTTAATTTTGATTCCTTCTTGCTGAGTAAAGCCACACACAGCAAAACACTTCTAATATATATTACTGACATTTTTTTCTTCAGCTCCAATACCACCAGTAAAAAAGAGCTCCTTTGATCTTCAGTAGCAGCAGGTCACCTTTTCATTGGCTGGAGCACTTAATCATCTGCACAGGTATTCAAAAGAATGACACCAATAAGAAAGTATTTTCACTCGACCATTTTCAAGACCAGTACCTATGGTAAGAAGTAACTATCACAGGGCTATTCCCTTTACAAGAAATCAATTAAGTACCAGCTTGTGAATTTTACTGAATAAATGGAGTCTGATAAAACTACAGGCTTGTGCCCCAATGTGTGGAAAGAAAATCATTCTGCAGAAGTAAGACTGTGATATTGTGTCCACATCATTAAAAAAAATGGGAGAAAAACATCCTTCTAGCAAGCAAGATTGATGAAATATTTAAACATTACCTTTTTTAAAAAAGATATCTAAAGTTTAGAGCTATGCTTCTGAAAGACTGGTATAATCTCCAAAACCATTACACATGGCAGTGTTATAATTTGGAAAATACAAAAGCAGAGGATTTTCAGTAATTTACAGCTTCCCAAGGAAAGTAAATCCAAATCCTATGTTTGACTGGAAGATACGAATTTGTACAAATGGCTTAAAATACCATCTCTTTTTTTCTCTCTTAGAACCAATGACTCAATAAAGGGTAAACAGAAGCAGCATGTTTTTACATCAGAAGCATAGCACAATTTAGACTGCAAGTAATCTCACTATATTGCTGCATGAACAGTTCCACTGCTGCTGGAAAGCAAGAGCAGCACTCAGCATTCTTCCCAAAAAATTTTTTTAAGCTACTCAACATTGGGCAAATCCACTGGGGGATGATTTCCTACACTGCATATTGTCTGCCACAGGAAAACCTGGCTTTCCTGCATATTAGAAACGTGCACAGAAAGTTTCTGGAGGTGATCAGTCAATCACATCACACTGAGCAATGCCAAGACCTCCAAAGAACATAGGCCACCTTTCCAAGACCATTCTTTTCACATGAAGTGCTGCAATGCAAATAATTGTATTTCTTAATATCCTACTTATCCTAAATACTGGACTATACAAAGACAAAGGTATTCTTAAACAGCAGAACATGAAAAAGTCTTTAATCTAAAAATCCCAGAAGGATGAAAGGCTTTTTTAGACCTACCTCAAAACAGAAGGTGTTTCAGTCAAGTAGGGAATGGTGATAGAGCTGTAGATGCCTTAAAAAAATTGCGTAGGTTAAAAATGACTCTCTCCTTAGCCATATTTACTAGAACGGGTGTTAGTTATTGATTTCAAATTTGTTTCTCAGGCTCAGTTTTCAGCAATATTTTGATAGAAGGCTGTGAAAATACTGATAGATGTTAAAAGTGATAACATTAAGTTTCACTGCATCAGTAGAACTCAGCTGAGCACTACAAATAGAAATCATTCAAGTGAATCTTGCAAGTGCACATATGCCAACTGGCTAACTAAACACAGCTCTTCACTGACTAGTCTCTTCTCTGTTTGCTACTTCTTCTCCAGAGCAAAATTCTCTCTTGTGCAGCAAACCTATCCAAGATCTAAGTATCGCTTAAAAGCATGAAAGATCTATCCCAGAAATAAACAATTTTGCTCTTAAGGATTTACTGTTTAAATTTAGGCATGATGCTTCAAGCTGGAGATAAATTTTAGTCACTAAGGCTATAATTCAGATGCAGAGAGGATTCCAAGCCCACATACCACTTATGTCCCAAACCAGACTTACAGGTGAGTAATAGAGAGGGTTAGTGGTGCACCTCTCAGATTCGATACACAGTAAAGAATTTCACACTAAAAGAATGCAAAAGGGGTTTAGAAAGCCCCTAGTTTTCACATCCAGCTGTAACACAAGCAAATTGTTTTACTTATGCTGAATATGAACACATATCACATTTGCCGGAACAATTACTGAAACATGGAAGTTGTTTGATTGTGCCTAGAAATGCTCACATCACAGAATAGTTAAGGATAAATAGCACCATATGAACTTGCAAGAGAAGTTCATACTTCATGGTTAAATATTTGTGAGTCACTTGGGATGACTTTAGTCTTTCTCCGAGATGTGAATCAGGAAAAGTTGCTCAATGTCTAAAAGTCCCCAGCTTGAAAGAAAAATTCCTAAGTCCTAAAGCAACAGTTTTCATTTATCATCCACATTATGGATGAAGTAGTGAAACTTAACATCTTCATGCTCAACATTTGTGTTTGTGAAACCATTAAGTCTTACAGCGCGATTCTTTTTGCCTAACTTTGGATAATTACATACCATTTGAATTCACTGTCTAATTAAGCTCTCCCTGGCATGAAGTGAGTAATTATCTAGACTTCACTGGCTGCACCATAGACTTACAGTGGTTCCAACAGAGGCACACAACCCACAAGCAGGCCCTGATATTGCCGAAATCTCGAGTTATGCAAGGCACGTGCTGCTCTAAAACACTGACAAGCTGCAGGCAAGACAGAGCAAACATGTAAGAAGAGATCACTGAACTATTTTATTAGCCCAGGGGAAAAAAAAAATAATATAAGTGGCAGATTTAAAAACAAGAGCCCATTCATTAAATTCTTGCAATTCACGTGCACAACGGGTAGTACACGTTTCTATGCATCTCACAACCAGAGGTTTCTTTTACATTGCCCAGATCAACAACATGTATTACTGACTAATTCTCAGCAGTGAGATACAACACAGTATAAAACGGGAACACCGCAGTGCCAAGCACATCCCAAGATCTGGCAACAGCGCCAGTGTAGACTAAAATATGCTGTGAGAAACTGTCACCAGGCACAAAAAAGGTTTCAGAATACCAAGTGCAAGAGCTGCCAACATAACAATCATTAAGTAAAAATATATGACCAATTCCTTAAAAAATAGAAAGGAATAAATCTCAACATGTAGGGAATAGAGCAGGAGGAAAAGTGAAAGGAGGAGGAACAGGAGAAAGGTAGTAGACATATTTTCTTGGGTTTGTGATCAAAATACAAATTCATTTGATTACAAAAATGTTCATCCATGGAGACTACTATAAAGCACACAAGCTCAATAGGAAATAGTGTTTCACAAGTTCCATAAAGGATTTTTAAAGTAATGACAGTGCTTTCTCTCCCATTCTCAGTAAGTGCTTGAAGCTAATGTGCATCTCAAAGACTGTCTTCTGTATTTTATTATTGCTGTCAAGAAAGAAAAATGAGCCAAAAAGCTAGCAAATGCATTGCACAACTCACACTTCTGGACATCAGCGTGGTACTAGAGTCTCTACATCTCAATGTTAGCATGACATGTAAATAAACGAAGCACCCCTTTATAACTAGGAATCCTTTAATGGTTCATGCTGAAAGTGGAGTGAAAGCAACAACAAACCCCTCACATCCATCAGCCCACTACAAGCACCTTGCTGTATTCATGGCAATAAAGAGTTTATTGCAGTGAAACGTATTGAACATACTGCACCGAAATGTATTTTATAAAACTGATTTAAGCTCCCCTCCTCATATGATAGTTAGATGAGCTAGGGTTGAATTGGCACGATTCATGACAAACACGCAACACTAAGTTATGGTGAAGATGAAAGTATTTTTGCATACTTTTCTAAATCATACAAGCTTATCAGTACCCACCTACAAACATATGCTTTCTTCCATATGACACAACATGGGCAAAATAGCAACAGTGAAAACTTCAAGTTTTATGCTTGAAAGAGAGTAACATAAATTTATCTACAGTGTATATTCCCAAAACCTAAGGGACAGATTTGGTCAGAGAAAATATTTCCATGGAAGTAACCTAACCTTTCTGGTAATCTTTGCTCATTTTGTAGTTCTTTAGTACAAAACTGGTATAAAGCTGACAGATGCTGGAGAGGAGCTTTCTGCTGGTCTAGTAAATCTGTTTCACTTTAAAGCTATTTCACCATCGTTAAGTACCTTAAAGAGGCTGTAGCCATTAAAAAGCTTGAAGCCGCTTTCAGTCCAAACAATATTTTTTTCCTAAAGCCCGGTATTTGATGCCAAGATGACACCTTACCTTACTTATTTAGTATCTTCTTACCAAGAAGTGGGTATTAGCAGCAATGTAAAAAAAGAGTCACAAACATTCAGTCTGACGTGTGCCAATCACATACGAGGACATGAGAAAATTCAGACTTGGCAGATTTCATAGGAGTCTACTTACTGATCACGCCACACTTACCACAAACTAAGCTTCACCTACATCTTGTGGTCAGAAACTGACCAATATTAAACAAACATTCAAATCTAAATTCACGTACACTAGCAGTCACAGATTTTTACTACATACATGTAATTTAGTGCTCTTGAGGCAATAGAGTTAATTTCAGTCCACTGTTTCCTATAATCCAGTTATTTGTTGACATTCATCTAATTTATCACAAAGTTACTATTGTGGTATAGTCTTCTGTTTCTGGCTGTTAAGTTTTTAAACAGATTTTCAAAAAGTTATATGATTACTAAGCAAATGATTGGGGTTTTTTTTTGCATTTGACACCAACAGCAAGTTCAACTCTGCAAGCTGAAGAGGAGGAAAAAGAGACCTAAAGAACTGCATGTCCCACCCTAAGGTTAAAGGCCATCTATTTGAAATGCACATGAGCACTTCCCTCAAATCCTGAGATAAATTTTTGCCCACGTACTTGCCCACGCGCTTACCAGCTTTGTGGTCTTTGTTCCTAATGAAGCATATCAACCTGCCTGTACAGACCTGCAGGTCTGCGGCACCCTGACTATTTCTGGAATGCTGTTAATATATTGAAATTGTGTTTGCCTCTGATCTTGCAGCCATTTTAAGTAGCAGATCACAACTGCCAGATCAATGTTGTCACTGGTGGTTACCATAAGCTCTCTTGGGCAAATGGTATCTACTCCTGGCAATTTGCTACTTTTGTTTTCTATGTTCTAAAAATCTTTTTTACCAACATTTCAATTTAAGACCAATTCTCAAAATATGACCTATAAAGTGAAGTTTCTGCCCTAAAATCTCTCAGGAAAGTCAACTTGGATAAAAATCATTTAACTTTTGTTCCGTGCCTTATCTTCACCACGTATTTCTTCTACACTTCAGTCATCTATCAGATCTCCAGTCTGTCTGGCAGGATGTTCATCATTCCTGATGTACTTGAAATGATTCAATTTAAATGATTTATTGTCGGCTCTGGTATCTTTAGCAAATTGTTTCTCAGAATATCTTTTGGCCAGACTTATTATACTTTAAAATTTAATTTGTGAGAGAGTTTTTTCCTTTCTATTTTCTTCAGCAAAAACTTCAACTTTTGAAAGATGGTTCCTTGTTGCTAAGAGATTCCTAAACCCTGCTAAAAACCCGTCCTTGCCTCTTAAAAATAAAAAGTAGCAACAACAAAAAGTTTGACGTCTTCGGTAGATTGGTATATATTTTATCCAGCTTCTAATTCATTCTTTAAAAAGCCACTTTACTACCTGCAGGCTTTAACTTCCTTATAACAAGAATTCTCATTTTTATGACTAGCAAGGGCAGAAGACTGGCAGGGAAATTGCAGCGCTCAGTTCCCCAGCCATTTAAGAAAATACTGTAAGGAGTTTGGTTTTTAAAGAAACTACAGGATTGTTCTCCCTTCTTTGTGATTGCTCTGAACTTGTTTCATACAAACACATTACTGGGAGCCAGGCAAAAACAGCTTTGATACGCCAGATGCAAACGTACTGAAAGCAAGACTGATGCTTTCGGAAGTCACTACCTTCAACAAGCTTGGGACTTGTATCAACAGGCTTTGGAAACACAAAATTGCCTCCTTCCATACCTTCATGGTAGCAGGCTGCTGCTCCTAACATCAAGGTGACAGGTTCAATGTAGCAGAACCACTACTGGGATTTTTGCGTGTTACAACGTTTCAAAATGTTGGGGCTTTTTTAAAGGAACACAAAAGATCGCAAACAGAATGCAGATGGGTTGGTTCTGTTGTTGTTTAATTGTAGTATTTGAGGGATTGACTGCTTCAGCTTATTAGAAGAGTTAACTCAATCTAAAGTAACAGCCTATGTCAAGTCTAAACGGTCCATTTCCATGGAGAATAAACAGATTTGATTCAGCAATTCACTCACTGATTTGTGTACCTGCACTACCGTTAATCCAAAAAACATGATTAAATTGAATTTAAAATTAAGAAAATTATAGGTTACTCCAATTACTGGTATAGATAAGCTTCAAACTGAACTACTTGACATGAAACCCTCCACATCTCTACGTCAAGGTGTAGACACTGGGCAATAGCAGCAATTGTCCACCACTGGGAAACTGTTCCTAAATGCAGAGCATAAAGAAATGAGACTTTCATGCTTTGTTAGTGATTGTTTTTACCCCATTCCCTTTCAACCAAGACTCTCCTCAGCCCAAGATGACACAACACAAATCACAGTTCCTAGCACTCCATACTGATAACCAGCAGAGACTCGAGTGTTGGCAAGTCCCGGTTAGCAGAAAAAGCTCTGCAGGAGCAGCAGAATTAAGGGAGCAACAGCTGCAAAGAACTTGACTGAGTTTGTTTCAACCTGACACACAATGAAGCCAAATCTTAAGCTTACTTCCACATTTAACAGACTCTTCTATGAAGAGCCATTGGTAATTAGCAGACAGAGAAAATCTTCATGTTACTACAACTGAGCTGTTAAGAATTTATACAAATCCAGCTTCAGCAGAGGGGAAAAAAAAAACTGATTATCAACATTTGCTAGGGACGTTGTAATTTCTGAATACAGCTCAGTAAGTGAAAGGGGGGGGGAAATATCACAAAGCCACAGGCTATTGCTAAAGTTAAATCAGTACTGAGTGAGAGAGTTTCAAGGTTTATAACTACTTCAGAGAAAAAATCAGATTTTAAACCACATATTCCTCATTCACTCTGCTCAGCTGATGAATAAAGCCAAACCAGATAAAATCCAACAATCTCCACAGTAAAGACACAATATACATCTAGCCACATTTGGGGTTTTTATTCTTTACAAAGATTCAGCAATTTTAAGTCATCAGGGAGAGACTCATTACTAAGCCAAGAAGCAATTAAAAAAAATTAGGTACAATGTGGTAGATATAGAGAGAAACATTCAAAGCCATTTCATTAATAGCTATAATGCTAGCAAAATAGAATGAGTTTACCATTTGGAAAAAATATTTAATTTTAAGGTAGATCTGTTCTCTTGCAGTTATAAGCCTGATCATTTAAAATATACCAGACTGCAATTCTGAATAGCATTTCCAGCTTTAATTCCAGCATCACAGAGAAAGAGCTGAAAACCTGATCGCCATGTCACAAGCAACTGAAGAACTACATCAGCTCCTCTTTGCAGAGCTGCTCTTCATTAATTTCTAATTAACAGGATGTGATAAAACAATCTGTACTACTAACTTTTAACAGCCTTCCTGTGTCAACTGAAAAAGGACAGGCTTTTGTGTGGTGAATGCCAGAGCTCCAGTGGTTCTCCTATGCTTGGCAACACACACTCTCTACAATTCCTTCTGGAGGTGCCCACCAAGCTCCTCTGCTCCCTGCTGCAATCAGAGACTTCACATGAATACTGTCCTCTTCCTCCTCCTGCCTCCCATGGAACTCTTTATCACATGGACTGAGGAGTTTGACAGGGAATGGGATACAGAAACTTATCTGCTGCCAGCAAACTGTTTCCACGAAAGGGACCTCCAAAAGGGAAAGGGGGAAATGGCAAAGAGCAATCCAACACTCTTTAACACGTTCCAGGCACTAATGGGAAAAAAAAAACCAAACCGAAAAACAAAAGCAAGAAAAAACCCAGCAGCACCAACAATTCAGTACTTTGAAATAACTAAAATAAAGCCTTCGAAAGCTGTGCTGTCTTGGAAAGCCTGAATGTCTTTTCCCTAAATCCACAGAAGTAACAGCTACAGAAATTCTGTACGAACTCAGGGATTAGCAGCATGCCCAAGGGAGCGGGATCCTCGCTTCAAGCACCCTACTCGCGTTTTAAAAGGTCGCAGGAATTTGGATAAGCCTTCCTTACTGCTATGGATCATCGAAGTAGCAGCAATTCTGGAGTATCCTAGGGTGATGTTTTCCTGTTTTACTTATTAAACTTCCTCATCCTCAACTTCTAAGCTACTCCAGCTTTCCATCACAGTGAGAGAAGCAGTACAAGTGCTCAAAGTTAGTCTGTTTATGCCAGAGAAACTTTAGGTTTGGCTCTTTTGAGACAAGACAATCATCACTTGGTGCCGAGGTTACAGAGAACCAGGGTTTTTTTTGGAACAACAATCTATGCTGAAAATAATTGCATTTTTAAAATATTGATTAAAAACATGACCAACAACCCCACAGCTCTTTCATACATGTACTAAAAGCAACAGGAGCTACACGCAAAAGCAAGTGTTTTTCAGGAGAAAGGCAACAACCACAGAAATGTTGAACAGTACCTCCTTCTCTCTTTTTTTAAAATTCTCTTTTATTACTTAAACTTGCACAACATATATCCCACATTTTATTTAATTTGTTTATGAGTATCTGGGCAGAGCTCCAGTGCTTTCATGACCTGGTCACAGTGACAGCTCAGTTCAGCATGAGCACTATCCCCAAGAGGGAAAGCTGGAGAAGTGGAGGAGATACAACACCGTTGTCACGTCCATACAGGACAAGGTTGAGACAGCCAAGTAAACAGGAACTGAGTTCCAGAGAGTTTCTTCATCTCAACAGGAAAGAAGTAGTCCAACAAACGCAGGACTTTAAATGCAAATAGTAAATTAATGTGGTTACCTTTCAATCCGAATGAGAAAAACGCAGAGTGCAGATAAAACATGAACAAATATTACTGTCTGCAACGACAAATATTTAGTGAGATTAAACCAAAGACTCAGACTTCTTTGCATTGAAACTTCTCATGCTAGGAAATAAAAAGAGCTTTAAATTGATTCACTAGACAAGGAGACATCAGATTACATAATTGCATGAAATGTGCATAAGCCCAAATCTGTGTTTAATTTTGTCTTTGTTATCAGACTGCAAGACAACTGCTTTTTACGAATATTTACTGCAAACAGGCATTTAAGGCAGAAATACACTTGTATCACATATTTGGTTTCATCATTCATGCAGACAGGATTATCTACAGTCACTGACATCTGAAGAGCCACATCTGGGCGACTTAAACTGCACCAATTAAAAAACTGACCAAAATCAGGAAGTTCACTCTGACAATGGGGCTCAGAGGGGACAATAAATTCATATTTAGCCGGAGGACCCCAGGCTTCTAGGATGATCAAATGTGGTTCAATCAGGGCTGGTAGCTGACAGAAGATGGAGAACACAAATTTTCCATGCTTGCATGAAATACTGTACATCCAGGAGTAAACATTTATTAAACACTTTCCCTTCCTTGAACCTAGGAAGCATCACGCCTAAAGGGATTTTGAGCCAACGTTCATCCCAATTCCTCCTTGATGGACTGGAAGGGTGAGGGCTGTTTGGAGAATGGACAGGGAGTGTTGAAAGATGCACTGGGCAGTGTGGGAGGAAAGCACTCAAGAGCATGCTTAAAATAGTCCCACAAACACCATCCAGCCTCTCTCAAGGATTAGAAAGTCCAAGGGCTCAAACCCACCAACACTACAGCAGCCTAGTTAGGAACAATGACCTTCAGCAGAGCTGCTCCAGCAATCCTGGAAAACGGGGTGTGTGCAGGTGGTGGGAATGGGACACTACAGGCTGGCACTTTCAGTAGGGCACAGACAAAACTTTTAGTCAACTCTACACTGGTAACATGCAAAAATACTTTGGCAACTGTCCTGCTTTGCCCGACTTTGACCTCTTCCTCAGTACTATGTGTAAGGGGATTTTAAAAGTCTAAATGAGCAATGCTACCTGCAGCTCAGAAATGTGCTTCATATCAGAGAGAGAGGCATTAAAAAAATCAACTTTACAAACTTGCTGAATCCTAAGAGTTCTGTGAGATTTTTTCAGAAAACAGCCCCAGCAAGTCCTTCGAATATTTTAATAGTTGAAGATCTGAAACCCTCCTCACACAAACCATGTGGGACAACATGAAGGGAGTGCAGTTTCCCCAACAGCTAAGAGAAAACGTTGAATTTTATTTGACCAGGTTAAATGGTTATGGGTAATATAGCCACACTATCTGTATTTCAGGGAGGGCTTGGGGTTTTATTATTGTTTTTAAAAGAAAAATCAATTCAGGTGATAGACCGGAAAACAGATTTAGGTTAGTCTTGCATCTTACTGTATTTTTGTGCAATTTACTTTCAGATTGCTTCTTAGAGCAGGATATAAAAAGGCAATTGTTTTACCATATTCTCCCGTCATTAAAATGAGATGCATCAGATTGGAGCTACTGAATAAGCTCAAAACTCCCCAGATTACATTCTTCTTCATCTTCAGCCTGGCCTTTCAAGTGAGCTCAACTCTTATTAAAAGGACCAGGGCTGTCCTCAGGCATACCCTGTCTTTAAAGATGAAGCCCCAACCACATTTTGTGGAAAAGACCTCTCAGTCTGTACCTTTTCCAAACTGCGTAGCAGGTTTAAACAATTATGCAAGACAGGAGATTTTGATTCCAGGCTCCTCTTACTCAGTCTCAGGTTCTAAAAATAATATTTTTCTTTCTGCTAGGGCACTTCCAAACAGTGATGATCCAAAGGCATTAAAGAAAAAGAAAGTTACAACTTAAAGAGTGTGACACAGATTATGACTAAAGAAACCCTTCCCATATGGAAAAGTTTTAAAAATTTGACATTTCTTTTCAATATGTGTTAATCAGAAAGACAGTAGTGAATTCTCACTGCTTCAGACAGAAAAGAATCAAACCTCTTGGGACACATTACACAAAAGAGCAATTGCAAAGAAGGGAGAACAATCCTGTAGTTTCTTTTAAAACCAAACTCCTAACAGTGTTTTCTTAAATGGCTGGGAAAGTCAGCAGTTTGGAGCCAGCCACATGTTACTTATCAATGCTTCAAATGCAGGGTGAGTAAGAAAGGCCATGCCTGGTTCCTTTTGCAATTGGGAAAAATCTCTTTTGAAGTCTTTCTGAGAGACTGATGGGGGAGAAAGTGTCAGGAAAAGGATTTGACAGGTTCTGCACAGTGAGGGGCAAAAAAAAGGTCAAGAGCAAAATCTCTTGTCTAAAACGAGCAAAGAGATAGAAACCTCTCCTTCAGCACTGGAGACGCCAGATAAAATGTCTGAGAGTCCCTTGTATCCTTTTTCCAGCCACACATTAATTCCTTTTTATGCTTTTTGCCAGCTTCTCATCTTACCAGGAGCCTACAGGAGAAGCCAGTCCAGCACTGCAGGGAATGCAGCCACACTGGGGCTCCATGCCTAGCAGTCTCCCAAGATCCCAGGAAAACATCTTGGATTTTAAATACCCCAAGCATCACTGAAGACCTCAATTTACAGGTGGAAGCAATGATCTGAATGATCTTAAAGCAAAAGTGAAAGGACCAGGAAATTACCCCGTTTCTTGAAATAAAAGGCATTATTGATGAACACATCAGTGACAACACCATTGGTTTTGCTCTTGGACAGGATTTCTCTCCTGTATTTTCAATTCTGTACAGATAACAGACATGAGTAGTTTTGCATCACCTGCAATGCAAGCATAATCACCCACCAGCAGGTCAAGAACTGAACACATTTTATTTTTACCAGGACTGCAAGTTGCTCTTTTTTAAAAAATTCTCACACTCTTCAAAGAAAAAGAAAACACCCATTATTTTTTCCCTCAAAGACAAATGCTTGATGTTTCTAAAAGCTGTATTAATAGTAGAAATTTGACAAATTAATTCCACATTGACTGCACTCTCATCTGTAGCAAACTGCTTTTGTATGTGTGGCACAAGCAACCCACACAGCTACAAACAATGCAAGCTTAGCATTAGCAAGACAGAAAGTGCCAGAGTTCACAACATCATTACTCACAAGTAACAAGCTGAGGCACTCTTAGTGGAAGAAGGCAGCTCAGCACCTCTTAATATGAAGTGCACAGAAGCAAAAAATCAGATTTTATTAATAAAAGCCATTGTCTTTCCATTTTAATGAAGTGATAATATTTTGACTTCTTCTTTGCTTCAGCCTCATAGCATTCCATTTGCAAGGTACACATAGCATCTCACAGGTAATACTTCACAGCAAAGAAAGCAGCAAAACTTTCTCCAGCTAAGGAAAATCCCCCAAAAGAGCCCTATCCAAATACCAGGATTATTTTAATATAGTCTTTTTAGTTACATAACAGACATGAAAACATAAGTTATAACACTGTCTTATTTCAATAAAGACCTGGGGAGCTACAGAAAAGAGTGGCAGACAAAAAATACTTCAGATAAGAGATTAGGCACTCAATCCCTAAAAGACTCCACTGTAAGAATGTTTGCTGCCTACTATTATAAAAATAAAGACCACGACACGATATATGCTATCCATACCACAGATACACTTGTAAGACATTAACAGAATGTCTGGAAAATGTATAAAAGAATCCCTAGTTCCAGCTCGTAAAACACAGGCTGCTGCTCAGGTTCTGCCATCTTCATACCACTCCTTTTGCATCTCTGGGAGCTGTACACGGAGCAGTCAACTGCTGTTAGCAAAGCCTGCTAACTGCTGTGAACAATGTCAAAGCTGCAAGCACCCCATTCACTCATCTTTGATACTTATCATCCACTGGTGCCTGTACCCCACTGTTCAACAAGGGAATATCCACCTCACCGGGGCTGGAACTTGCAGGACACCTCAATATCCTTATGTCTATGCAGTTCCATGACATATCTAGAGCAAATATTATGCAGCTTTGCTCAGACTCTTGTACACACACCAAAGCTGAGGTACAACTTCATCCCACAAAAGTATTCTGCACAACATTAATGAGATTATTGTGATGGGTATTTTGTCTGTGCTTTTTAATAAAACCACTTTAAAAGTGGCACTACAGCGATTCAGCTCCCTCTTTGCCCTTAATATTGCTACACTAGAACATAGCAAGAACACAGCAAGAATTCAGGCAGTAAAATGTTTTAGGTACCTTGAGTTTTTCCACAGCTCTCCTCCTCTCTAGTAATATAGTTGACCTGTAAAAGAGAAAAAAGATACGACTGACTCCTGGTAGGCTTCTCAACATTACTGGAATACACTGTACACTTAAAGCACCAACACAACACTTAGCTTCTTGAACTCTTTTTCAGAATTTTTCATTGAATTAAATTTTGTTATCATATAATGCATTTTTTATATAAAAAAATCTCAAAAGAAAGTCTCATTTAAGAGTGCCTAGCTGGGAATCTCAACACTGACCAGGTTACGAAACAGAAAATCCAGACTACCTGCTACATTTTTAAAGTAGAGCATAATAGCCACAATCCACAATTCCTCTTCTAGCTCTGAGGAAGCTGAACTCCAGAGGAGCCTCTGTGCTGCAGAGCCGGGACAGGAACACAGGACAGGAACACAACACCTCCCTTCGAAAACTGACAACTGCTGGTGCTCAAAGTTCATACGGAAACAACTGCCCTGCTCTGACCCTTTCCCACCACTGAGCAGTAACGGGTTTTCCTCTTGCATTCATCTTCTAGCATGAAAGTAAAATGAGTAAATAAAACAGTGATTGTTTACTTCTATCATCTTTTGTCTTCACAGGCTTTGAGCACAAGTCATCTTCAGTCAAACCTGACAAATTATTTCCATCACCTTCCTTTTTCCCTCAGCCACTCCACCAAGGAAAAAAGTTATTTCCTGGGGGACAGGGGCCAGACTCCTTCATTCCGTACATGCATACAAAACATATGCTACATTTTCTTTTTTAAGATCTATACATCGCAAATTAGACATTTTATGCATTGTGAAAACACTGAGCTCAGCCTACCATCAGGCAAGGCTGGTACTTCTCACGAACTTGTTACCCCATTTTAATTCATCAGGCTGTAACAGACTCTTTCAACCATTCTCAGCTTTTCCTTTTTACTCTTTCATGACTTCACTGTACTATCCTCAAGCATTACTGCTTAGGTCTTCTCAGCATATCACACTACAAATACTTCACCAGGCTGGTTATCCCACTTCACATCATCGCTAAAAGCTGGATTATTCAATGTGCTCTATAAATTTCAGGAGTAAAGAACTGACTTCCGAAAAAACCAGTGTGCACAAAAATAATGCACGGAGAATTACACAAAATTACTGGAAGACACCATCATCACAAGATACTCTGAAGCAAAAAACAAACTTCTAAGAGAAGTCGAAATAAGATGTTATTGCATCTTGTTATTGCTCAAATTGTCTATTTTCCCTAAATTATTTACTTATATAAAGTCAATTCCTTGCTCAGCAGGTTTGCATTTAGAAATGAACAATGTACTTATATAGAGTATTATAGGTGTAATGCAGGTAAACAGCCACAAGACTATTTCATCTACTTTTAGACCTGACAGGAATACAGATTTAGGGGAGATTAAGGAGACAGAATTCTCTACCTAGGTGGTGTGCATGGGGCTTGGGCATATTTGCTCATTTTGGTGTCCTGCCAGCTGCTCCCTGGCAGAGCACACAAAGCAATGGCAGTGACTGGGGAAAAGGAAGAAACGCATTGGCATCAAAACTCAATGCTAGAGCGTGAGTACTCCACAGCATCAGGAATTTAAACACTCTAACGTGACTGTTTATTCTTGGCATGAGTACAGTTTATTTTTCATCTACTTCACACTGCTAGAGATACGGGAATGCTATTTTTACGCAAGCTCCTGATATGTTATTTAAAGTGCAGCCGTCATAGGCAAGAAGAGACTCTCTTCCAGGCTAGCAGCTACTGTTTCCAGAGGGCATTGGTAGACCACTCTCAGACATGAAAATTTAATAGTCTCTCCAATTTTGCCAGCTTCAGGTCTAATAGTGCCGGCTTGCAGAACACAGAGGTGCCCACATCTGAGGGTGTTTGACACCACTTCAGTCTCCCTAGAGCTGCACAGCACTGCTCACTCCGGCAGAGCCCCACACAGCAACGGGCACCTTGCTCAGCTGTGTCCCCACCTCTGAAGATCCTACAGCTCTCAGAAGAAGGAGGCAGTCTGAGAGAAAGCCAGAAACTGTGACACTGCAAACATCATATGCTTTTGAGCATTTTTTTTCCTGTCCTTTGTCACAAGCTCTTTGTTATAATCCCTTTCTTCTTCTTCGCATCCCTTCTCCCTATTACCACTCAATGCACTTTCACAAGCTCTTCATTCCTCCCCAGTTCAAATTTCTCATTATTATAACAACAAAAAATACTTGACAACTGTGAAACTACTTTGCCATTTAGTGCCATAACGTAATTCCCTCTGCTTAACCCACCGGGGTCTTTCATCCCATTCTACCCACCCTTGGAGTATGAGCAAGAAACTGACGTAGGCATTGGTCAGGAAATGCCTTCACTGCACTTTGCATTGTTTATGCCACATTCTCAGCTCTTGTTCATCAGTTAAATGCCTCTATGCCCAAAATAAAATTATATAATCAGTAACAAAGGATGCAGACCATATCAAGAATGGGAAGAATAAAATCTGGAAAGGAGTAACAGTCACACATTAAAAACAACAAACTCAGAGTCAGCTTCAGTCAGGAAAAATAATAACAATATACATTCTTGGATGAATAAATTAGGGAGAGAGATGGATTTTAACTCAAGAGATGACAGCACTAAGATATTGAATACGAACAGCTCTGAAAAAATTTACAATATATCTGAATAAGTACATATGTCAGAAATCAGACATACTACACAAATCCTAACAGGATATTGAAAATGCAAATACAAATTAAATACTAAATGAGGGCTTCAGCCTGCAGGACAAAAGAATTTGTGTGTCAGAAATACCACTCATCTTCTTGAGAATTGAAGTGCAAAAGCCACTTGGGTACTTGAGAGCTATCTCACCCTCTCTTAGAGAAGTAACATTTTAGAGCTGCATCCAGAAACTATGAGTAATCACAATGATGGATAGTCCAGGAACTGATGGGATATCCCAAAGAAACATGCCCTGGAATGAAATTATAATCTTCCTCAGCTACTCATATTATAACGGCTGATCAGTGTGCATTAGGAAACTACACTTCTGGTTTGAATTCAAACCTTCAGTATAAAAGCAAAACTCTAGTAAATATTTAAGAGAATTTTGAGTTCCAAACTGAAGAGCTGGCAACTAAGTTCTTTTTTTTTTAAATTTTTTTTTAACAAACAAAACCATCAAAAGATTGTGCAACTCTAAGAGCCCTTAAGGAAACAATTGGGAATTTTTCGTAACATGGTATTTCCTTATACTGCTGACCACAGGAATGCAAACAGTTCCACCAAACAGAGATTTCTTCATTGGAAACAACTGACAATCTAACCATGTTTCCATCTTTTCCATTCTCAGCACTCAGCATACAAAACAGATGATACAATAGAATACAGAACTGTCATACCAGGGCCACAAGACATCTTCACTATAAATCAGCACCTGAGAAACTTAACAAAAACATGTTTCCTAGGGGTTAGAGAGAGAACCTCTGTCTAATTATTTAGCATCTTTGACTAAACAAAACTGCGATTTTCTACTTATTTGTTGAATTTCCCCTAAATACTGCTAGCATCGCTGTCAACCAGAAACAGACCCCTATCCCCAACCATAGCTCAGCATATCAGTAACAAGGCTCACTCCCACAGCATTCCCTAGCAGTAAGGCAGATGAGGCTAGTGAGGCACAAAACCACGGGCTGGTACGCAACTGAGTTAGCAAAAGGAAAAGCAATGCTACTCTTTCTACCTTATAAAATATCCCATGTAAATGTAGTGGGTAGATTTCCTCACCATCTTCTCTATTTAGGATTATTTGAGCATTGCCAACTGACCCCATAAACCCCTCTAAAGGAGGCTGGAAATGTTCATGTATCTGTACAGCAATGGCACTCAGAACTCACAGTCTACCAGAACCTGCACGAGGAGACCAAATATCAGAGACACCTCAAGGATAAGGCAAGAGAGGACTTACAAAGGGACTTTATTTTCCTGACAGATAATTAACAAGTCACTATCAAGGAGAAAGCAATTTAAACTCTGTGCTGAATTTCATGCTGTGAAGAGAGAAATAGAGGATAAATGAACATAAGCAACTGTAAAAACAAAGTATTGCCAGAATACAGGAAGGCACCAGGAACGGTAAAAGGTGCTACCTCAGCACCATGACCAATATCTGTCATTGCGAATTTGCAACTCAGTTAAGGCAAGATTTTAATCAGAGCTACAACTGCACTTAATTCTCTCCATTCTAGCTGAAGGAAAGCAAGAGGAACAAGTCATAAAAGCAGAACAAAACTGGAATGTGCTATAAAGAGATCAAATCATTTTCAAAAGGAAAAACCAAAACAAACAAAGCCAATGAAAGACAAAGCTTTATGGAGTTAGTTTGCCAAACAAGTCAAGAATTTTGGATGGTAGAAAAGACAGACAAATGTCTTAACTTCAGACAAGAGACATAAAAAGACTTTGCTTGTGGGGAAGTGTTTACAATCCATGGCAGGGAGATTACTACTCTTGTAGTCAAGGGAACCACTCTTACAAGATGTCAAATTTTGGAATTCCCCTTTCAAGAGGGAACATGGAAAAATCCTCCATGTTCTCCTAAAAGGAGAATGGAATATGGCTCTAGTGTCCCACAGGCACCACAAGGCTTTGGCAACAAACTGGTTCCAATGGCTCTGCAGAGGAAGAGGTCACCATCATAACCAGAACATGTCTATACTGTACTTCAGTCTTCTGAGATCATCAATGATAAAATAGCCACTACATCTCATAATATTTTCACATACAAAACCATTCACCAGGAGTTCCTAAACCAGAAGCTAAAATTTTCAAGCTAGGCTTTGCTTAAATTATTGCACCTCTTGATCTTTTCTTTCAAAGAGATGCCCACTGAACTGTCAAAAGCTGACCTTTCATCACAGCACACTGCTGGTCTTGGAGAATTTGACTTTTCTGAAGTTACAAACACATGAAACCTCCCCTCCTTTTTAGATGATCCTAAAGCTCTAAACACAAACTATCCAAAGAAATATCTTGGTTTGACTATAATAGGAGAGCAAAACTTATTTCTCCTGTTATTATCTTAACTAGATACCAAAACCCCACTTCGGCTGATACGCCAAAGCGTGCTGAGATTTAGAATACTACTTAAAAACTATCTTTTATTTTTATTGCTGTCAACATCCTAAGAAAAAAATATGCACTTAAAAACTTCTCAATTTAATCTTCCTGGTGATGCTAAAATCTACCCCCAAACTCTGCAGACTGTAAAGCAAGGCAGTAGTTACAGTACATCACGATCACAATAATTAGAACACAGTAATACCAAGTGACACAAGAAATTATTTGCTGGTTTTCATTAAAATGCACTTTTTTTTTCCTACAGTCACTGCACCAAGATGCATGTTCAGAATCGCAAGAAACTACTGGGGAAAATTTATGGAACATTCATACTCAAGTTGAATTAGCACTAAAATCAGTAGAAGCTTTGGTGCTGGTAAGGAAGCAGAGACTGATTTTAGAAAAATATTACAAATGAAAGCTATTGAAGAGTAACTTTGAAGAGTAACTGAAAAGCTTTAATTATGACTTCTGGCTGAAATAAATACATATGCAAATGAAGATGTTAATTCACACTCACCTTATGGGTTATAGTTTATAATAATACTGGCTATTTCATTTTACCTTTGTCATTTGATAAACCCCACTAACAAAGGCTCAACGCTCAACAATTCAGCGTTGTAAAGAACAGGGTTGCTGTTTGGTATCTATCTTAATGACTGTTTCTCAGCAAAAATAAAATTAGTTTCAGGTGGGCTATTTTAAGTACTGCATTATTAGATTTTCACATAAATACAGTCCAAGCAATGGGAAATGGCACTGTCAGAAATCATCTGAATGGCCTTATGCGACTGCTGTTTTGCAACAGACCTTCTGACTGGCCTCAGGGAAGTAGTTTCTGCATTCTATACTTCTGTTCCCCTTGCTCCTTTCAAATGAGGTGAGGTCCCTACTGAGATTGGCGTGAGAGAAGGTGTGTGTTAATATACTGCATCTCTTTCAGTAACAGGTACCTCAAACCAGACAAAACACAAATGCTAACTGTAGCTTCAAAAAGCCAGTCAAGAAGAGGCACACAGTGTCCTTTAGCCTTCACTACAAAAAATGAAAAAGTAGAGGTTAAAGCTTCACCAAATCCCTTTAAGCAAAATAATTTTCAAGCTATGTCCGAGGTTTGGGCAATTGTGAAGAAAACGACATCCAGCACTTTTCATCTGCTGTTTAATGCCCCTGAACCTTCTTCCCCACTTCTGCTTTTTTTTGTCTCACTCCACATACATCGTTGTATTCAGACTTCTCAGATTTTAAATCTCTCCTCAAAGAAAAAGTATCTTACATTCCTTTCTAAAAAGAAAACAAAATGTGAAGGCCCGGCATGACTCCTTTCTCACCTTCTGTTAACACAGGTTTCCTGTTTCTTCTTGTCCCTGAGACAAAATCTCTCCTTTTCTACCAATCTTGCAGTGTCAACTTCAACCCATTAGCTTTTACTGCAGTCTCATTACTGTCCTCTAACCTCACCTACTAATGTGTCATGGTCATTTTCAAAGTTGCTCTCGGTTTCTCACCAGAAACCATCCGCTCCAATCACTCCTACCTTGCAGTTTGCAGGATCCCACTCCTAGCAATACATACTCCTTCCAAAACACCAAGACTACCAATGGTTGTAAGAAATCCTACCCTCCACCCATTGCAAGTAGCCCCCCTTTCATGCTGCTTCTGCTTTCTGTTTCCAGCACCATCAGCCCACTCCTCCTCTTCCACTGCCATGTGAACTCCTGGCATGAGAACTGCCCAGACACATTGTGCTGGCCAACCACCTCAAACGCACAATTGGAAGCAACTTCTCGGTGCTGTACACAGACCATCCACCTCCTACTCTGCCCAAGAGACCCCACACAGCACCAAAGCTTCCAGAAAGGAACGGGCACTTCAGAGACAAAGACTTCTGCTCCCTTGGGCTTCATCTCCCACTCAAGGAAACAAGACCAACTTCCCAACTTGCCCAGGTATGTGCATTCGAGATTCCATTCTCCTTAGATTAACATGTAAAAAATACACTTAAGCATTCACAGTTATAACACTGGTATAACAGTAGTGGTCTGCCTAAGGGTACAAAGCAAGGCAAGGTTCATAGGGACTCATTCCACACGTTTTTTCATATAAAGTAAAAACGAGACCTAGCACATTCTCACACCATGTTTAATTTCTCAGCAAATTTTTTTTTTTTCGCAAGCTGCTTTTGTCACTTCAGCCCTAAAAAATGTCCATTCAGGATGTTTTTACTAAGAAGTGATTCTTGCTAAATTGATGCTTCCTGATACTCATCTGAACAGCCACTGATTCCTTTCCAGTCTCACCTTTTCTTTTAATGCTATGTCGGTTTTGTCTGCAAGCCATCAAATCCACAGCAGCTCTTCACCTGCAGTCACACACAGTTTTGTCTTTCAGCTCTGAAGCTGAAGTGTTACTCTCATTCTACTGCAGCAACACTACTTCTAGGCACTTCCAGCAAGGTTACTGGCACTCTGCAGCTCTTTCAAAGACCATCAAAACTTGCCTCATACCGTGCCTGCAAACAGGAAGAGAATAGTGGAAATAAAAGTGAAGACCTGCAGCTGAAGTTCGAAGGGGCTAGAGAGGATTTTCCCCACACTTCCAATGGTGATTAGTGGGGCAATTAGCCCAGTTGCATCAAGACAGGACAAAACCACCCACGAGGAATCTTTGCCTGGCAACAGATGATCAGAAGATGTTTCCCAACATAAACTTCAAATGTGTATTATTTTCTTCCAGCATTAACTTATGGATAAAGCCATAAGTGGATTCATGACACCAAATTATTGCTGCAAAGCTAATAATGTTCAGTGTACATAGAGATCTTGAAACACTTTTCCTCATCTCCAAAATACCAAGCCCCTTATTTATTAGAACAAGCTGTATTTGGAGGTTGAGATTATGATTTGTTTACAAACTAACCAACTCCACTGGTGAAAAAAAAATACATTTTCATCAGTATTTGTCCTACTTTATTATGACATTATAAACAGAAACATTGCCTCTTTACATTCTTTTATTTAATCAGGCTCATGAAACGGTCAATCCAGCCCCCAAACCTGACAGAGAATAGAAACCAAGTATGCTTTTTTTAAAAGAAACCCTCTGTATCTCACTTGTTCACTTCTGACTTCTGCAAAGCTTAATTCAGCCAACCTCCACCCTAACCCCTGGGAGCATCTTGTACTTTCCAGCCATCTGGACTGTATTTACATTACTAAGAAGAAAGCCAAACTTGCTCATGAACAAAGAAAATCTCCTTGCTATCTTTCTGTCTTGTCTCCATAGTTATTTTCTAAATTCTTATTTTTTTAAAAAAATTGCTGTTCTCACTGGGGGCCTCACTCAATCTCCCTCATGAGCTCTACTGATGTCATACAACTTCCTCGCTTATCATTTCCTACTGCTGCCTTTAAAAAAAAGATTAAAAAATAGAAATTATTATTTTTCCCCTCAGTTTTCACCCTCTCGTCACAAAAGCCCTTACAAACAGCATGAAAGTTCATGTATGATGGATTAGGATGGAAGTAATTGTACCAAAGTGTTTATTTAGACAGTAAAAGTGACAGCTTTGCAAATAAAATGAACTATTGCCAAACTAAGATCAGAGACAAATTTTAAAAGGAACATAGACAAACATTTACTTTTGAACTTGTATCCATTTTAATGGTATCCCTCCCCCTGGCAGCAACTGCTGCATCTTGGCTCCTCTAGAAGAGAGGAGCACGCAATGTGTTTTAATTATATTTTCATCAAAATATCTGTGCTGCAACCCCTCTCCCAACACTGCTGATCCAATGTGCTGAGGAAACTTGAAGAAAAAAGCACAAACTGCAGAAGACAAGAAACTACCTCAAACTGGTTTTACTTTCAACCATATGTTTTTAAGCCCCACCTATTTTTTATTTTATCTGAGCTGCAGTATAAGTCTGCCTTTTAGTATTTTATAACCCTATTTTTCAGGGCACATTATCTCTTTCGATCAAAGGTAGTCAACTATAGCTTATCATTAAAAGCTATTTTGCAGATTTACTCTGCTCCACTTGACATGCACCAGAAATCTGCATCAAGCTTAAATGAAAGCCAGATTGGTGCCTTTGTTACATGGAAAATTAATGAAAGCAAAGAGCGATGCTTGATATTCAGCTAACTTTAACCAGGAATTGAAGAGCCCCAAAACTTTGCAATGCTTGACCTAAGCATCTTACTAAGTTCAAATAATAATGCAGCTTAATGAGCTAATTTAATACCTGTATATGGGAGAATTGCCAATTTAAAATTTTTTTTTTAATAGTAGAACTATAGTGTAACATAAATTAGAAAACACTTCATAGGAAGGAAAATACCTTTCTAGAGGGGTGTTTGCTTAAAGAGCACTACCTACTGTTGTTTATTTTCAAGCTGAGCCTCTGAATTTAACTCAATGAAGTGACCCTTCAGAGGCTTAATGACTTTTAATGATCATGTCAAGTATCTTCTTGTCTCTTCAGCAGCTCTTCTGGAATACCAAGGAGTAGAAGTTCAATTACACATGTATGGGAGGCTGCATACCACAACCACAGTAAATTTATTAGAGCAGGAAATACACAGTAGAGATGTAACAATGAATTAAAAAAGTAATGAATATGCCCACATGAAAAAGTAACTACTGAAGTAACTCACCCAAACACTACCACATTCTGCTTGCTTTCTTTTATAGTTGCCAGTTTCTAGAATGATTCAACACTGTCCCTTCCCAGTTTTTTCCTCCTCATCTCCAAAACTCACAAAAGACCAGCGGTATGAATAAACATGATTTGTCACTAAAAGCAGCTGAAGTGTTGTGAAGATGCAAGGTATCTCCGCTTTAGGGAAGCACAGCCAAATCACTTATCAGAAACAAAACCCCAGGATATCTGCTATCAGTTGAACAATACCTCTACTAAAAGGACTTTCCCCCTTCATGTGATTTCAAGCTGTTAAAACTTTCCTCCAAAATTTGCAGTATTTTTTCTTTTTGAAATGAAGGCATGGACAATAAACAATTAGGCAACCTTGAACTTCCTTTTCTTGAGACACAAGCTGAACGTTTCATGCAAGCTACTAAAAATAAGTTTTACTTCCAGCAGTGACAACTCCTCACAGCTTAATCAAAGGAATAGCAATCACATCCTAATGGGCTCTGTTCTCTAGAGCATCCAAGTTGAAAAATTATCAGTAGGAGAATATTCGCTGCAAAGAAGGGAAGAATCTGCAAAGAAGTGAGGACTAATATATTGGCACTTAGTCTGCCTCAGTTTGATTTTTCATGTTCCTAACAGAGAGAACAAGAAGTGACTTGATGCTCAGTCTGCAGCTATGGTATGAAATTAGTTTCTAAGGAAACAGGGCAGAATCCAAGGGACAAAATTTCTGTGTTTGTGCTGCTTCTGTAGCAAACACAACATCAGCTGGAGAAGGCACATGAAGCAAAATTCCTCCAAAGCAATTAAGGGATTGGATCTTTAGCATCCTGAACCAGCAATTTAACTGGCAGCCTCACAGGTGAGGCATATGTGTCTGTTTGAGCAGGGGCAGCACAGAAGTGTAAGGAGGATGCACACGAGCTCACCGCCACTGCCAGCCTACTCCTCTCGACTGCAGTGCAGGAAGAGACACTAAAAATAATACAGCTGGCACTTAATATAGTCTGCTCCCTCATGCGTGCAGAGGCTCTGCTATGACTTTTAGAAAATGTGACTGCCCACATCTCGTGGTTCCTCTTTCAGAGGGAAAACAAACCTTTAACTAGTGAGGCAGAAAACTTTTCTGTCCAAGAACTCAAAGTGGGTCAGGTAAAAGGTGCTGATTTTCAAGAGAGGTTTCCACATCATGAATGCCAAGCAGGGTTCCCCGGATGAGCACTGGACTTTGGAGAGCATCCCTCCAAGCCTGATGGCATGGGGCTGTTCTGGACGCTCTCCCCAGCTGGTGCTGCACCCTATGTGCAGGGATTGCACTCAGGATGCAGACAGGCCCAAAGGGCAGCTACACCAGGGAACTCCAGATGATGAGATCCTCCAGGCCAAAATAATCAGAATTCCTTGGAGAATTTAAAACTTCAGAGGTACGCGGTGCACTTCCTAAACTTTGAAATGAAACATTCCTCCTATCAACCAGCCACATGACCCACTGCTTAGCAACAGAGGTTCCACACGTGTACCTGTCTGCAAAAGGGAAAATGATTCTTGTTATCCATCATTCTCACAACACAGCAACACAACTTCTCTTCCAGTATACACAGGGTTTGTTGTTTGTTTTTTAAAATTATCTTAAATTCACATTTCAATATAAATCCAGGTCTCCTCTACATTCAATGAAAACTAGATTGTGAATTGAAAATAAAATGTTTCTAAAGCAGCTTCAATAGAGGTGTTTGAGTGAGGCTAATTTCAGCTTGAGAGGGAACTCTCCTTTGTTTGCTGTGTCGGTTCAGGCAGCAACAATTCTTTCTGCACAGCTTTCCTTTTCAGAAGGAAAACATCAATGCACCTCAAAACCTCAGTGTTAAGAGTCTACTTCTAAAACTGTTTGCATGAAGGCCAGCAGGCCAGAGGTGACAGCCCAGCCTTGAAATCCCGATTATGTTACTAGAGGCTGGGTATTATTTCCACTGTGCTATTCCACTGCAGAATGCACATCAATACTCATCTCTATCTATAAATCAATGGAACCTATTTTAGGCACAAAAGCTTCAAAATAAATCCTTTTGACCAACCTCTCAAATTAATTATGCAAACGCTGAATCAAAGTGCACAGGCCATTTTTACTTCAAATTTTTAAAATCCTGCACAGATACTCTGAAAGGAAAAGAGAGTAAAAGCCTAATTATACACATTGAATACTCCAGATAATGGCCTGTCACATGCATCACTCTGAATGCAAATCAGAACAATGGTTTTAGCTGTAAACACAACACGGAATAACTTTGATCTCATCTTTGGCAAGAACACACATCTTCAAGATTACCTTCTGTATTCAATGGGATTTATATATATCTATATATAAATATAAATATATATATAGAAATATATATATATAAAAAATAATAAAGCATCTTTCCCTGTTGAATCGCAAAGCCTTCCTTTACAAAACATACTCTATGAGATATTCTAACAGAGATGAATTGTATTTTTCCAAACAGAAGGAAGCTGCCTCTTACTGCCCTGCTAGAAACACTGAAAGCAACAATACCTTGTTTAGTACATTACTTTCGTTCAAGCAAAGTATGATTTGTTTTGTATCCAAGATGTCCATGAAGTGAGGCTGTACTCAAAAGCTCCTACGCTGAGCAGCATTTACCAGCTTAAGAGAGTGGAAGAAAAGCATACCCAGAGCAAGCAACTAACCTAATGCCTGCCGTGGAAATGAGTCCCAGCATGCACTCCAGGCATGTTTAGGAGGTAGGATTTTCTTCATTTCAGCCTACTTCTTCCCGACACAGCAAGCAAACCACGCAGAAATCGAGTGATCTACCAAAGGAAGGGCTAAAACTGAAGAGACGAGAATGCCCAGGTTAGACACACCAGGGAGGCAGTGGAAACCACTGTTGTCCTCTTTGCCTGGTACTAAAAAATTCCTTGTACCACTCCCATACTATTAAGACAAATTTCAGCAAGGGTAAAACCTTATTTCATGACAGTGATATTAAGGGGAGGTTAGGCTTTTAATGAGACAGTTCCACAACTTAAGAAATTGAGGCTGCAAAGAAAAAATAAAGAATTTCAGTGGCAACTATGGCTAAAGTGAAAGGTTGGTGCAGCAGTCTTCACTTCCCACCCAGGCTTTGCTTTCTAACACCTTTTGCCACTTACAGATAAAACACAAGATACTAAATTTCATGATGAGTTTATATTAGCTTTAAGGCGTGAAGAAAAATCTATGAAAGAGGATACAGGAAAATAAATGCACAACTTTTAAAAGTCACCTCTCAGTAGCCACACTTTTGACAAGATCCTCACCTTAAGCTAAAGGTATTTATTGCACACACTTGGATCCCTTCAACAAAAATTACTTAAAAGAAGGGAAGGCAGCATGTGCTGATTAAAGAGAACACTACACTAAATGGTGATGCAAGACTGCACGAGATACGCGTTTGAAGGCCAGCAGAACTATCCACATTCAGGTCTAAAATAAAGCAGTACAACATAAGTGTAAGATTTCCTGAGTATGTGCACCTCAGCCAACTTACACGAGCCCTTACCTATCTCTGCAACTCACTTTTTTCCACTGCTGAGACTGCTGAACTCAAGAAACAAAACAGCCACTTTCATGTGCTACTTCCACAAGGCAGTCACACTGAGAACTCAGTTAGGAAAGAGAACAAAACTAGGACAGATGCCTTCAACTTGAATTTGTTGAATGTTTTAATGATTCAAGTCTAATCTCGAGGTTTTAGCTAAGCTTTTCTTTTTACTCTTTTATAGCAAAACCTTCCTATCCAAAGCGGGTTTCAAAATGTAAACAGGGACTTGTTACCTACTTAAACAGAAATCCTATCCAGTGTAACATTCATTAAGAAACTATTTTAAACACTGTCTGTATTCTCCCCTCTCTGTCTTCCTGGACACCACTCATTCCTCATTCGCTGTTCCATTCAACAAACTCTTTTTACTTGGTCCACTTCTGTTGGCAAAATGCACAAGTTTGTGTGTTTGTAGGAAAACAATCATAACTTCTTGACAAATACCTTAGGAACTGCAAGTTCAATTATCAAAACATCTCATGAGCTTTCTCCTCAATTTGTACCAGCCTATAGGCTTACTAGCAAAGGGTAGTCATCCATGCAAGTTTCCTGTTTTAATATTCGTCCTCCTCCTTTTTTAAGCAAGATTATTCTCATCCTTAGAAACAGGAAGTCATTAAGTTAAAAATGTTTATACTAAACGAAAACACACATATTGCCATGACTTCTACTCAGTCACTATTGGGTGGTCTCAATCTGAATCCACTTTCTGACCAGCAAGTGCTTCCCTTGGAGAAATTATCAAAGCATGGCCTTGGAGACCAAGGACTGGAAAGGTATAAACTATCAGCTACTATAATTACAGTTCAGGATTTAATTTTTTTTTTTAAAGACTTTAATATACCCCAACAAAACTCCCAAACATCTGTTTTCAGTAAGCATTTAAATAAATGTTTTTCCCGAGCTATATGAGAAATTGGCTAGTGCTACGTGTTTCTTGGGATGAGGTCAGCAATGTGCCTTAGTGCAGAGCCTTTGCTGCAGTAATTACCGTGTTTATTTGTGACAGAGTGTGGCTGAAGGGGGAAATCCACAGCCCACTGGCATGCTCCACTCTAACCTTCAGAACGCTGCCTGCAACTGCGTGTGATCAGCATCTCCAACATGGCAAGGTCTGGTCACACTCTTCTTATTCATAAACTCCTCATGTTTCCTCTTGGATTTGATAAACATTATTAAAAAAAAAATCTTTATTTTAATACTGTGATAATAGTACATTGATGGGCAGCCCACAAAGATCTCCCATGGACAGAACATCTGACTACAATTCTCCCTACACAAAGAAAAATCTGTCACTTGTGATTTGAGTTTATTGCCAAACTTACTACAGTTTGCTTTTTACGGATATAAATTACATCTCAGAAAAAAATCAAACTTCAGTCCATCAGCACACATTTTCAATTGCTGTTTCAACACCACCTGTCCTTATTACAGGAAAATGTACTTCCTCCCAACCTCAATATTTTAATTATTAAATAATTGTAAGAAGTGAAGAATGCTTCTCAGAAGGGAGCTGCACAGCAGTTCCTCAGTGATCATGAGCACTTTCGGGAAACTTGAATGCTCTTCCAGCACGCCCACTTGCTTCCCGTGAACAACCAGTGTGCAGAATTGTTTGGAGAGGTCTTCCAAAGTGCTGAGAACATGATTTCTGTGCATTTTGATGCTCTATGAATCACCAAGAACAGAATATGAAGCCAAGAAACAGTAACACATGCACATGCACAAACAACAAATAAGAGCTGCTCAGACTAATAATACCAAAATATATCCTGAAAATAGCAGGAAAAGGCCTACAGGAAGTTACACATTAGGCCACTTCCACCTGAGACTCTCTACTTTTGTTTGGACCCACAGATCAATATGAATGTCAGGAATTAATAAAGCCAAGCAGTAGAGATCAGCTCTCTAGAGACCAGCCACATCTGCTCAGCAATGCCAAGCTGCCAGCTGGATGGAGTCCCAAAAGCCTTTAAAGGGTCATCATGCGCAGTAAAAGCTTGTACTTGAGTAAAAACCTTTTAGCTTAGCAACTAAAAAGGTAATAGATATTCTGTTAATTACATTAAGTAATTAAGCCATGTTTATGCTCTGTTAATTAGGGTGCCTAATTTTAAAAGGCTTAACAGCCACAATATTTAAATTTCTGGTTTGTTTGGGTAATGCAAGAAAAATCTCTTCTAACTCACTGCCATCTTTTTTGGCTGACTCAAAAAAAGAAGTTATGCTGTTAACAGGAAAGTTAATCAGCTGCAATGCAGAGTCAAATAAATGATTACTTGTTGAGTACTGCATATTCTGAGCAACTTTACTGTATGAATAATCAGTAAAAAAATCCAAAATGAAAAACACCCTCCATCTCAGTCGAGATCATCAACCACACAAGGATACTTTATCTGGGTACAAATTGTCAAAATGCTCTTTCCTTGTGCACACTTGACAGGAGCCTGCTCAGGGAAGAAATAAACCCTGCAGCAGATGACACTTGCCTCCCTCCCCAGTATGCCCCTCGCTGACACACAAGGTCTGGCAGGGCAGAAAAGCTCCCATCAAGCTTTTGGTACATGAAGCTGTTTCTCAAATAACTTCTGGCCTACATGGAAATTGCTCCTTCCAAATATCTCTAACTCAGGAGTACAGTACCATACATGCTCAGTTACACACAGCTTCATCTACAGCTTCTTCTACAGCTGCAGGTGGCTCAACTTCCATGTGACAAAGGCACGGCTGACACCCTTCAATACTTTGGCAGGCATGTGCTGAGGAGATCTCTTGTTTAGGATTACAACAGCTGAAACCCCACTGCGTAGCTCCCCCTGCTCCCAGGGCATCACAGCTCAATACTCTTTTCAGTACAGGATATCACACCCCCAATGTTTGCAAGGTATTTCCAGTTCTTATCTTTTGGCTTGTTCCCAAGTGGAACCCAAAAGGTGAGTCCAGGCTGGACCACTACAAGCCCCACAGACAGCTTGTTTTGTTAGCAAAGAAGCCACTTTTAAGAGCAGTTTAGATCAACCTCCCGAAATTAGTCTGAACAATTCATGTTCAGCACAGCAACCACAGAGGTGTCTATTTTAATAAAAGCAAATCATTGCTCTCAGGCTTTACTCATAGCAGTGACCAGTACCAGGGGGTTACAACCAGTCCTAAAAGGCATTGTGCCTGTGAAGGTTTGTCACTGCAGAGTACTGCTCTTTCTGACCCCATGCCATGCATCAGGAGCACTTCCAGCACCACAGTGCCACTACAGGATGTGGGACACTCCCCATGAAGGCACCTGGAATTATTAGTCCCCATTCAATTAGCAATTCAGCTACTAATTTTATATGCCTTTAAGCAGGGCTTATAAACCACACCACACAGTGCCCCAGACCAGCCATCTGGAAATGCAGATGTCATCTGCTCACCTTGGTAATCTGCTGCAAGGTTTTTCAGATGAAGATGTATTTCATCTTGTGGTGCTATATAAATAAACAAAGTATTATAAACAATCATTTTATCTGACTGGGGTTATGTCATATGGTTTACTTTCTCTATGAAAGAAAACACGTACATAAAGTGCAACCAGATGTTGTTGGCAGAGAATCCATTTAATATGGACTCATTTCTAAAAACATGATTACAGATGTGGCCTACATCCTGAACCCAGTGTTTAAGGAAAAATTCTCTCTATGTGAATTTCACCCATTTTCTATGTTTTCTCTAAGTCTCCTAACTCACACAAAAAAAATGTTTCCTATAACTAAAAAAGTTGCATGGTCTCTCCTTTCACAAATCTATCACAAAAATAATCCAAGCATCTCAGTATCAAAAAAAGCTGAGCATGCTGAGGAAACCCTGCTTTGTAACAGCTCACTGCTATACCAGCTGTGAGAAGGCAAAGATGCAGGTTACAGCTAAGTCTAGACTGAGCTTCTTTGCTACAAACAATATTTAACTAGGACTACACCTGACTTGTAATTTGATTTTCAAAGTACAAAAACAGTTACTACAACTCTGCTCGCAGAACTGCGGAAACTTCAGACACTCTAAGCAATTATTTGCAGTGTTTCAAGTAAAAAAAAAAAATAAAGTCAGTTGAAACATACCAAAGTTTCTGATGAATAATATCATCCTTGAAATCTCTTACAAATTCAGAAAGATCTCAGTAAGGCAATTAAAATATAAAATAAAGATTTAATTGGTGTACTATAGGATTGCTTAGGATATAAAAGGTTGTTTAACTCTGATAAAACCCTGAGCAACCAACAAAAAGAACAGAAACAAGAGATAAGTTTTAAATTCAAAATCAGTAAAGTCTGCTTAAGAACTCAGTTCTTTCATGATTGTTGATTTACAAAATCCTATCTAGATCCTCAAGAAAATTAGAATAAAGCTCAAACTCTTTTCAAAACAGGACAGAAACAGTACAGAAAGACTGACTGCATCATTCCACATCTTAACCCAAGAGATTTTCACCATATTTTATATCCAAGTATTGAATTAATTAAGAACAGTCCTCTTAACAAACACACTCCTGAACTGGATTAGACAGCTTCATATTCATATGAATAGAGAATCCAGTGCTTAAGAAAAATTGTCTCTCTATACAGTCATTACTCTCACTCCACATTCATGATGATATAAGGTTAAACTAGTAAACCCCCCAAATGTTCAATGGTTACTGAGACTATTGGCTTAGCAATGTATTTACTGAAGGAATGAAAATACTTGAAAAGCTAGGTTAGTTAACTGCCAGTGACATCACTGAGAAGCAACAGCTGAAAAGAAAACAACCCCTTTCCCCAAATTATCTTTTGATCAGACCTTTAAAAATTAAACTAAACAACTCTTTCAGAGGACACCGCCACTTTGGAGCACCAACATTTATTGGTAAAGCTCAGATATTTGATTAATCTAGATTATCTTTTCCAAGCAAGGTTTTAAAAAGGTCATATGAAAGGATGAAAAAGTCAAAACATAAAAATCGAAACAGGGAAAAGTCCTACTTTCACCTAAGAAATTCTGTGTCAGATAACATGAATAGAGCTGCAATGTTACAATCCTCTCCTGACCAGCCAATTTCTAATCAACAGGTACATAGCTACTCGCTTCTGAAGGCAGGAAGATGGGACAACTGGAATGTTACACAACTATTTAAAACGTCCCAAGCGACCTTTAGCAAGAGCTTTAAACATCTGTTTTGAGAATCATTTGCAACAGGATTAAATATATATGCATGGCTGTATAAACACTGTCTTTAGTGGGGGAATCAGATTGATTTAAAGTGCGGTTAGACCCAACGGCTTGTTCAGAGAGGAAGCTCTGGCGAGGATGGATAAACAAGCACTCCAAGCCCAGAGGTGAGCAAAGCACTTGTTTCTGCTCCACGAGGAAAAGGTTCTTTCAGTGAGAGAAGCTGCAGAAGTGTCCAAGCTCTGAAGCTCAGCTGTGCTCTCACCCCAGTGTTTCCAGCTGCTTTGGTTTGTGGGTGTGATGCAGGTGAGTGGCTCTGCCCACCCGCAGTCTCTCTACAGGGCATCTAAAAATTACTTCCAAACTTCAACTGCTACAGCCTCATTTAAAAAGAGAGAGCCCTGATGTGTAGGTGCACTTACCTACTACTTATAACAGAAGGCTTGCTAGCAAAGCATTTTCTTTAAATATAAAGGAAACCCCAATCTGAGAAACCTACCTATGAATGGGGGTAGGAGAAACAAACGAGGATGTGTGTGTGTGTTTATTTTCTTCGGAGGGAAGACAAATAAATAGAATTGCCTGAGAACCCAAAATCTTACAGGTGGTTTCTGGACACATTAATAAATCAATGGCCAAACCTTCATCCACTTACTAGTTGCCAGCTACTTTACATGAAGGGTTTAACTGTTGCCAAGATGGGTGAACATGAGCAGCTGCCACATCAGTATGGGATAAAATATCTTAAAAGGAGAAAAATAACACACTGTAGCATTTACACAGCTTGAGTTAAAAAGCCTGAAAAAAAAATCTCACAGCCCAAGTCTTCTCAGAAATTAAGCCAAAATGCAGACAGAGTATTTAAATGTAACAGCAATCTGAATAATGAGCTGAGAATTAACAGAGAGTTGTTATCTGGGTGTTATCTGCACAGAGCTGAGAGGACCCACAGATCCAGGCCCCTCATACCAAGAATCTGCATGCAGGCCTAATAACCTAAGTGTGCTATTCACTGCTCTGCTGGGGCACCTTAATTAGCCAGCCAAGCCCGACTCGAGTTCGCCTTGTTTTAAGGCTTCCGGCATCCTTAGAGAGCACTCCAAAAAGCAATTCAAAGCAGGAATGTGATTAAGGGGAAGGCCTCAGCTGGTCACAAATAGTGCTGTGAATACCTCCTGCCTTTCTGCTCCCTTAAGGGCTGAGCCAAAGAAAGACCTGTGGCTCAAGAGAGAGTCTCAGTAGCTGTGGGTCCGAGTCCTGTGCAAACTCTTCCCCATAAGATGCTACAAGAAAATCACTGTATCTCACAACCAAGACAGTTCTACTTTCTGCTTTTATAACCACCACCCCTCGACGCTGATCTATCAAATACACCAAAGAGAGCACTCTAATTAGAAAGCTGAACAATTGCACACTTTTGGTTTGTGCTAGTTCAGTTTACCACAAAGAACAAACAAGTGTAAGATCAGATACTCTTTCAGTAAATACTGTCACTCAGACCTCTCAGGAAACTTAATTTCACACAACTGCAACGTAAATAAATAATGTTAAGATATCAGCTGCAACGTTTTATGTTTTTCACACCAAGTTACACAACCTTGCAACCCTCAAAATCCATAGGCTCCTGTAGATGAGCAGGATTTTACAAAGCATCTGTACTCGTGTCGCCTCTGGTCAGAAGTGGGCATTGCAATAAATTTCTGGACAGACAAATCCCACTTTTACAAATGCTTCAATAACTTAGGCACTTCAGGGCAAACTTTCTTCTTTCTTATGTAATGCCCATTGCTGGAATCCAGAGAAATATTTCCAAAATTTTATCTCTGGGGCAATGTCCCAATGGGGCTGGACTTCTGTCAGCTTGCTTGCTTTCATCAAGCCGAATCCTCCCGTACCACACATGGCATAAAAACACTAAAAATGCCGTGTCCAATAAATTTGACCATAATGCATAGGGCTGATGCACTGCAAGTGCTAATCTCAAATCACATACAGCTTTTTGCTCCATGAGGAATCCAGTTTTCATCTTCCAAAGTGCTACATGATAGGCCACTGTAAGGGCTTTCATTTTTACCAGAGTGCCTTCTAAGCCACTAAAGGTAGAAAAGATGCAGAAACAGAAGTTAAAGTTATGCCAATTAGTAAGAGAAAGAGCATTAGGAAAGATTCTCCTAGATTTCTATGAATAAAGAATTGGATAAGGTATACTGAAGAGCACATGCAGAAATAGACGGGAAGAGGAAAGAATTTCGTGTACTGGGTATGATTCAACCATTGCACCCAATTTCACCAATGCGCAAAGACAAAGAAGTAATTGAGAATAAGAGTAGGAGAAAATACCCCAACATTCCAAAATAATTAAAAAGACTTTTAAACAACAGCTACAGTTTTGATTTCAGCTTTACTTTATTATCTCTTAGTTTGTAAATGTCAAAACTAACACTATGTTTTTTCCTCCTCCTCTCTCCTTGAGAAGTATCTGCAGAAAACTGCAGTAGTGCACACTCTCTACCCTGAAAGACCAGAATTCTGGCACAGCAGAGACAGTGAAAAACAGATTCAGCATCATTCCCCTTCTGGCAGTGCTCAACATGAGAAAGAGAGAAAGCTACTGGCATACCCTGCATTCTTGCTTCACACTGTACTTCTGGCTGAGAGGCACAGTCATTTATTTATAGAATCTCACAGCAAATTTGCTTGCATCCTGAAGTGCATTCTGATTATTTTATCCCTATTTTAGCACATTACAGTTAATGACATTTTATGATTGTAGTAAAATGCAAAATATACCAACAACAGCTAAGAGAACTGCAGCAAGTGAGAGGCGACAGAAACCAAGGTCAGGTACTCACTCTGCCAGAAAACAGCTCAATGCTTGGAATCAGTGTTTCAGAAACCCCAGGCACAGCCAGGTCTGTTACACTGGCTTTAGTGACAGTCCTTTCAGGAATCTGGATGTCTCCTGTTGGATTTACTGCTCTAATGGCATTTGAATCAAGGCAACTTCCTGAGTAAGACAGAATCCAAAACAAACGCATGAAGATAGGATATACTGATTAAAAAATATTGCCCAAATCGTCTGCTATTGGTCTCTCAGTTCCTTCAGGCACTCAAACTGCCCCAATTTTAAACTCTGCTTAATGTAAAATGAATGAATGCAAATAAAAAAGTTTGATGGAAAATCCAACACCAGCCAAATCTGGCATTGTTTGTTTCAGTTATATAGAATCATTGTGTCCGGTCCTTGGATCCTCTTTATTATACCCTCATTTCCCCTGACTGAAGAAACCTCTGTAACAGAAAACCCTCAGGAGCCGTAATTTAACAAAGACAGCATCCAAACTTGATACAACGACTGTATGAATGAAGCCAGTAATCTGGGTATGGTTAGAGTTGAAAAAAAAAAAAAAATTTCCAATGGACAAAATGAAAAACTACATTTGATAATAAATCTTCTTTTTATGAGTAGGCTTAATACTCTTCCTCTTGGTACAAGAATGTAATACTGTCTTCCTTGCCAAGAAACAAAAAAAGGACAGAAAACCCACACACGAGAAGAACTGTAAAAAACAGAATAAACATCAGATACACAAAGTATTTTCAAAAAGTTGTACCTTTCTTCTGTATACTGTCGATATCTCATTAACCAGACTTTTTACGAGTATCAATGCTTTAAATAAGTCTTCAGAAAGGCAGCAGAAGTCAGAGACACACCAGGGCCGGGGCAAGATGCGACAATTGCACAGGAATTACTACAAAGCCCCTCCACACATTTTACTGTTACAAGGAAGCAACAGGCTACAAGTGTGCAAGCATGGCAATCACACACAGATCTCGGGCTAGAAGATACCAACACCACCTTTTTCCTACAGACATCAAACCGCTGAGAGTCCAAAACTAACTGAGCTCAAATGAGAGCTGTGTTTGCACTCAAACGCAGGCACCGCTGCTTTGACAATGCGAACAAGAGCAAAAGGGCTGCTACTCCTCTTTGTGCATTTAAAGGGTGCCCACTGCAACAAGCTCCCACTGAAGCCATCTGGCTACTCACTTTTAAAATTCAGGGGCTCTGCTTTGGTTCATCTAACACCGAAATGCTACTGACAGAAACCAAGTTCACACTGGGGCAACACTGCAACAGGCAAAGCAATTTTCAGAAGCCCTTTCTGTTGAAGTCAGTATCAGGTCGTCCAATACGCTGACACAGCCAGAGCTGTTATTTTTAACCACAGCCATAGTCTATTTAACTAAAGCATCTTTACTCTGACTGAGCCAGTATTACTTTGATAAGACTCCTTAAGTCTCTACACTGAAGCCTGCATATCATATGAAACAGAGAAAATGTGAACTTTTGAAGACAGTCCTTCACTGCAGCTGGGAGAAGAGAAAAAAGGAGAAGAGAGGTGCAGGAGAAAGCTGGGAGGACCTGGCATTGAAGACAATAAAGTGCTATCTGCAGGACAGCTATTCACACTGCGAGCTTGTATCACTCACCACCTGCACAGAGACACACTGGAACAATTTCAGTCAACTCCAACAGCAAACAGCTTTCTGCTGTTAGAAACTCAGCATTACACTTCTAAAACAATTCTTCTGCCAAGTTTGTTTCTAGCGACACTAGGTTTTCTTACATATTCTTTAACTGATGAGAACCTGGATGCAAGGAGAAGAGAAGCAATGCCATTGTCAAAGGCACCTAAGAGACTGCAAGCTAGAATTACGCATTTTAGGCCGCTCGCTGAGATATGCTAAGCAATTTATATGTATGCTTTTTTTTCAATGTAATTCTGAATCCTTGATATATAAAATTGGCTTGTAAACACATGCTTAAGTTCATAACTAGAACCATGAGCAGCCCCACCCTTCCCTCTCACCAAAGAAAGAATTTGTTCTATGTGTATGGACAGTGTGGTCCACCTGACGTAATAAAGTTCTCCTGTGGCAGTATTTAGGCTCCATTTCTTACATACGACTTATGAAATAAAGAAAAAGTAAGAACAGTGATGGTATACACTGCTCAGTAGCAAAAACCTTGTAATTTTATAATAGAAAATTTAGTTGTGCATCTTGTGCTATGCATGGATACTGCAGGCTCTGGCGGCAAGGGAAGGCTGCTGTGGAAGGCAACCCCAAGCACCCAAGACCAGCACACCATACAGGATATTGTCACCCACTGGCAGCCACAGAGAGCTGGGATATGGGAGCCACTCAGCCTAGCACAGTGAGATTATTTTAATTAATACATTTTTGAAATCTATGTAGTTTTTCCAAAACATTGCATTTATCCCACAATCTCCCTTTAAACACAACTGCTCCCCCTCAGATTCTGAGAGCACTGGGAGGGTAAGGGGGAGCCTCGCCATCTGGGGGCTGCTACACCGTATTTCAAAGCCTAGGGAAATTGTTTGTTCATTCTTCCTCTCCTTCCAGTCAGTCCCCTAGTTGGCTCACCAACACCTTCCAGGACCAGTTTTCATTGCCTCCCAGTACTGCCTGGCTGCAGAGCCGCCACCACACAAGGATTAAGGGGCTGGAGTCTGCCTGGAGCCCAGCACTGACAGTGCCCCATCTCCTCATTCCCCCCTTTTCCCTTTTTCTCACCACTGCCTTCGACACCTCGTACACACCCAAGTGCTCACTCAACCCTCTCGTGAGTTAATTCAACTTATTAAAGAGAGTTAATGCAGTCAAGGCGGGGAGAAGAGCTATTCTGCCGCAATTCATGGTGAATTGCACAAGTTCAGCAAGCAGCAGGGCTTACACAAGAGAGGATGAGGCAGGACCACAGGGCCAGTAGGCAAGAGCAGGATATCCCCTTCAGCTTGGTTGTAAGGTACAACCCGAATATTTCAACTGGATGGAAATCAATCCCAGAGAGGAGTGACTGTATTAAAGAGGTGATTATATTTATTGGAACAGTGGACATGCAGACTTCTTATTCAACAGGGTTCTTAAATAGGATTACAAGGCTTTAATTTGGTTCTTTAAATTGGTTTTGGAGAGAGAGAGAGAAACACAAAAAAAAACTTTAGAGAGAGGGTGGAATAACCTTGGAGGGAGTACACTACATTATGCCATGTCAACCATAATAGCTTCCCCAGAACAAATATATGCTAGTGCACATTCTCCAAGTTAACTAATAAACAGAAGAGCCATATAAAAGATAATTACTTACACTATGAATTTGCACACTGCAGCCAGTAATTTCGTAGCTTTAGTTCCATCTTTCAACTATCACTTATATTAACAAGGAACAGTGGCAGCAGTGTATATCACAAACAGAGTAAACAAACGACCTTTATCTAACTTTATTAAAGTAATAAAGGACTGACTTTTTTTTTTTTTTAACTTACTTCAAAGAGAGTTTTATAGCTAGCTACCAGCAGGGTGTGGACTGAAGCAAAAAACTTTGAAATGGGTCCCTGTGAAATCTGAAACCAAAATACAGCAGAGGTCACCTCTGTGAAGAACCGCCTTGTCTGTATGTATACTATAAGCAAAGGCTGTTAGCTCAGCCTCAGTAATAATGTAATTCAACTTAGCCCCTGGGAATAGCAACAACATCAGGTTTCCAGTGCAAAGATAAATTTACTGCACACAATACCTGTTACTATATATTTGCAGCATGTTTGACATTAGCCAGACACTAGTGGTACATGGTATACCTCAAGCTATTTCTTCTTGTTAAAGGCTAACCCAGGCTATAAATATATTTTTATTCTTACTCTCACCATTAGCCAATTCTTTTTAGTCAACATTGCATGTATATTAGTTTTATGCAATATACTAGCCAATATTAATAGGAAAGGAAGTTATACATCTGGGTTTCATTTTTAATTTTTTTTTATTATTTTTCCCCTAAATGGAAGAATTTCAACCCTTTTCAGTAAGGAAACTGATAATTTTTCCAGTGGAGAGACAGAATCTCCTAATACAAGTATTGGGACAATAAGACTACTATACTTTGATCTGTCTTGTGGGTTCTTGTGAAACAGCTCACAGACCCAGACTTGGTGACAAGCGCCATATAGCACTCGAGGTTCTGGGAAAGGGTTGCCCATACACACATTGCTCTGCTGATACATATGGACTAGGCTATCTATTCTTCCAGCTCTAGGAAAAGACCAGGCAGATGGAGCTGCTGGCACTGGAACCACTGGACGAGCCTGGGCTCCTGCTGGCCCTGCCTACAGAGCAGAGCACACTCCCACCACCTCCTGTCTCCTTTTGCTCCAAGGTCTGTTCTATGTGTCTGCCAGATCTCTCCCCAGATGGAAATCTCCACATCTAAGCGAAGATTTCCCAGAGCACTGGACTGAAATGTTGACCACCCTTGCTGGATGACACCTCTTTGGTACAGAAGAAATACCACCACATTTAACAGTCTCCATGGGCCACTTTGGGTCCATTGCTGGAGAGACAGTGCCTTGATTGAGATAATTAGAGACTTTCAGACTTGGGAAACTTTGAAGGACACAGGACCCCACCAGGTAATACATTAAGTGCCACTTGATTTGATTAGAAGCACTGACACCCAATAGAATGCTCATGTTAGGAATAGCAAGAAAAAATAATGCTTTCTGCTGACCAGACAGCAAAAACTTCCATTTTGAATGGTGTGGTGCTTGAGAAGAACTAAGCAGGCTTTGAAATCCAGCCCTTAACCAGGAGCTGTCTTAGGACATGTTAAAACTAGGGGCACTGCTCTTTAAAAACATCTAAGTTTAAGCAAACACACACAAAGAGCATAATGTATACGCAACAACCCTCTAAAGAGGAAGCAGTATTTCAGTTTTTCCCCAAGTTCTTGGCTCACAGGAAAACATCCAATGTAAAAAGGGAACCAACCTAATCTGCCCCTCTGCCACCTAAGGGCAAATTATCCAGGCACTTATAAAAAAACCTCCTGATGCTTTACAGCTTAAATGTTTTATATAGTTAAACTGAGTTGTCTTGAGTTCACATGCTTTATGTTATTTGATACGTTTTAAGTAGGAAGCTACCTGGATTCATTTCAAGATTTTCTTTTTTTTTTTTTGAACTAACCTGTTTTAGAGCACAGACTCTCTCATGCTAGCACTACACAGATGTATTCAATCTCTCTGCATGCTGCAAAAGTATTTAAACAAAGCTTGAAACAGAGTAAAAAAAGGAGGGGTGATCCTGACTGCCAGACCACTTGGTTTGGTTTCTACTTTTGTGTTGGGTTTATTTATTTATTTTGAAACGCCATAAATTTCAATGTATCTGCAAGTTCTTCTGCATTTTTTTTCCATTCCATACCGGACCCATGATTTTGATCAGGTTGATAAGGAACAAAACAAACACCTAAAGAGGGCTTTGCTGGTTATAGACATACTTGGCTTTACAAACCATTATACTAGCCATTACTAAAACATGCATCAAAAGTCCTTTTTTTCTTCTTCAAATGCTCAGGATTAAAACTTTGCAATAAAAATATTTATGAAAATTTGACTGAGAGATCTACTTTGGACACTTTGTCTTAGAAGATGGATTTTTTTGTTCCAAATCATGCACACACAGAGGTATCTGCCAAGCTCTCCAACTGTGTTACTCCAGTCCCTAAGCCATTTAACACAGAACACGCACGTGTCCTTTGAATGCCAAGTCAGCTACGTGTCAAAGACAAATAGCTCTGCATAGCCAACCCATTCCAGTCAGCACATCAGTAAGAAATCTCATTTGTATTCAGCATTATGCCCATTGATGGCAATGGGGGGAAAAAAAATAGAAAGAAAAGAATTAACACATACCCACAAATCCTTTTACAACCTCAGTAACTTTAAGAATAAGAAAGTTACAGACTTCGGCCTGAAAATACACAGTTTGCCCTAAAGGGGAACAGCTTCTATTTAGTAAGTGAATTAAAGACCACGAACATCTTTGCTTTCTGCCCTGATGGCTGGGTCTGAAAACATTTGAGTTATCAAAAGAGTTTGGCCTTTGCCTATATTTTTAGACATATTTAGGTATTTATAGACAGCTGCAATTGAAAGCCAGAAACTGTCCAGATTAACAGTGAACACTACGAAGACAATTATCCCTTAAACTGGTATTTAGTGCAAAGCTTCATTTGCAATCAAGACCTGAAACAGGACGATGGGCTTGTTGTGGGCACTATGACAATTTAAACACAGTAACAGAAATATCTATTGAATTAGGTAGTCATTTATTATTGCAGTAATGCTGTATCAGGAGGGCTAATGTTGCATAGGCTGATGTAGCATAGGAATGCCAGGTATTATTTTTATACACAGGTTCTTACACCCTAAATCTCAGCACTTTCACAGAAATCGTGGTCAATACAGCAGAAAACAATCATATGAGAACACTTGATCTGACCCTTCACAGGGTACATCTCCAAATACAGTTTGTATGTTCCAAGAACAAAATTTTAGGTTAGGTTTTGGTGGTTTAAGATACACAGCAAATATGGTATGTTACCTGGTGTGTAGCAATAATTTAAATAATATTGAAATGCAGTTTGCTTAAATTGTTGCTTAAATTTTAGCATTGACCAGAAGCCTGGAAAAATTGTACAATTCATTAACACTCCTAAAAACGGTTGTGTATCTGAGTCAGGAAAACACAAAGGTACGTGTGAGGTCAGTACTTTCGAGTCATTGTATTCAATTCTAGACAGAGCTGGATGCACTGCCTAGAATTGTCCACTGTTTCCGTCCCAAAATCCTATTTTCAATTTCACCTAATTTTTCATATGTTAGGCTGAAGGTTGCCTCTGCTAAGTGTCTGCTAGATCTGAAGCATCTGAGCCAAAACCACTTCTCTCCTTCTGACATCAGGGCTCCTAAGTGTACTTTCCAATGCTGTAATTTAATTTTTAAATGGAGGATATTTTCTTTGGAAAGCACTACCCAGCTTTCAAATACTTGACTTTGTGGCCTTAGTGATGCTCTTTATAAATACACAGGTTTTTTGTGTATACATCCATAAAGACTAAAACGTCACATGGGTTGTTAAGGAAATACTGGGACACTGGATTATACGAAATGACTTACATTAATACCAGCAATCTCTCTGAACCCAGCCAATTTATAATTTACATTGCTCTAGAAACTGTTTATTTGAATCACGCAGACAACTTCAGTACCAAACTGCTCCCACAGCATTCTGCCAAGACTTCTAGAGCTGAAACAAAGAAAAAAAAAAAAAAAAAAA